>OY804261.1:15593080-16181240 GCA_963680825.1 Meiosimyza decipiens | reverse complement strand
CAAACATTTTGTGAATTCTTCTCGGTTAGTAACCAATAGGTGATCACTTAGTAACAGGGACCCAAAGTAACTAAATATCATTGGATTTTTTTTGATTGCAAAATTGGAAAATTTTAAGCAATATTTTTTAAAAACTGGTTTTTAAGTATTGTTGATAAAAAAATATTGTATTAATTGTTTATAATTATTATTTTTCAATGTTATCTTTTTCACGTCGATTCAAAACTATTATGAATTAGAAATTGTTTCCATAATTGCTTCAATAACTGTCAATTTGGGGAAAATGTTTCTTATGTTGTTTTAAAAAAAATGTTGAAAGAGTCTTTCATTTTTGTAAATTGTTTTTGCACCAATCGATGGGATGAGGTGGTTTCTATGACATCACCAGAGGTGGTCTCAAGAGCCAAAAGATTCCAATCCATTTCCGAAATTTTTTCACACCAATAAGTGAAATTAGATCGAAAAGGGTGTAGTAGTGATGGCCATAGTCCATTTTCGACATTTTTCCAATAATTGAAGAAAAAAAATTTTCGAAAATATACTCGGGACCACCTCGGCGATGGCTAAAATCCACGGAACGGAATTTATATATATTAGTTTGGCTTTGCTAGTAGTTCAACGTAATTTTAACCTAAATTATTGGTGTAACCATGAAGTTAGTGGACGTGATCTTCTGTGAATGTTTTTCTGTTACAGAGCTTTTTGTATTTACGTCATTTTTTTTCACTCAAAACAAATATTTCAATTCGTTTCTCAACAAAATTGAATTCAATGAACTAAATTGGCCCAGCTTAACCATAATAAATTGATTGCAAAACTTTTTATAAATTTTTAAAGGTTTTTGTCTTAAAAACCTTAAATTTTTATTTATGTTTTCTTTCTTACAAATAATATATAATAATTACTTTTACTTAATAAATAACTAAAGAGTTCATAATAAATTAAATCGATTCTAAAATATCAGTCAATCTTTAAAAGTTATGTACAAAAGTCAAACCGCCACCATAATTGGGTCTACCATGATGATCGAAATTTTTACTAGCATGAGCATTGGCATCCAAGCGGGTATTTCCTCGGTTTCCTTGCCAAATATTATGATTGTAGTCCACTGATCCAACGGTACCAGAGCCATCATTACCCACGCCTACACCAACACTGCCTCTTTGTGGTGAACGTACAAGACGCAAGTGATCGGGAGCTTCATAATCAGCAATTTCCAACTGCTGATATTCATCGGCCAGCGGTGCGTAGCTATCGTAAGCTTCATATGGCATTGGTGAAGCAGCTGCAATGGCGACAGCAACAATCAGCAAAGTCACAAAGAGATTGAAATAATTTGAAGACATTTTGTTTGCAAATATTTGTAGTGATGTATTGAGGTTGAAGTATGAAAACTGTATGATGCAAATAAGTGCAAATGTTTACGTTTTTATAGCATTTGCTGATCTGGTGCTTGGCGTTGACTGACTCAATGAACGATTCTGGGATTCACTAACGATGTAGATAAGAAATTTCAGTTGTTATCAATAGGATGGTAAAAATTTAAGATTTGGGAAGCACCGCGCCAAATTTTATTTTGGAAAAGATGCTGTTTGAGGGAATTCCCCTTATGTTTGCAGCTGTTGTTGATATTTAATAAACAATCTGAAATTTTTGGAATCGCTGTTAGTCAAAAATGTCATGACCACACTTAACAATTTTATGAATAAATTTGAAATAGATACGTAAATGACGTAGGGGAACTCCTTTTTCGGTCAGAATTGTGTTTGAAAATGCATGCTGTACATTTACTTTTTTAAATTGCTAGGCAAGATTCGACAAAAGAAGAAATACTTGAAGCGAAGCGTGGACTTGACAGCTTTTTCATTATACCCTACACAGGGTCAAGAGTTTTCTTATTTAGCCTTTTTCAAATTGTTCAACTATGTTCGACATCTTCGATTTTTTTTCAACCTTTTTCAATTTTATTCAATATTTTTCATATTTGTACGAATTTTTTCACAGTTTTTCGTAATCAAAGCACCAGAACGAAAAACTGAACAATGATCGGTCCCCCGGAACTTTAAAGTTATGACACCAAATTTCACTCAAATACAGAAAAAGACTCGGCCAAGAATCTGCCAAAAAATAGGCGTATTTCGAAAATAGGGTGTGACAGAGATCTGTCTAAGTAATAACTGTCAAATTCAATGTGGCTACGTTTAGTCAAACCATCAACAATGTAGTGTGGTGGAAAAAATACCCTTTTAATAAAAATCGTAGATTAACGCGCACTTTTACTGTCAGAGCAGAATTTATAATGCTTACATTCTTCAACAAATAAAATAAAAATCTCTATTATCAGAAACAGCTGGGAAAAATTACGCGCGGTACTTTTTGCTTACTTCATATATAAAGATTTTCAATCTACTGATAACACATGAAATTTCTTATCTATGGCAAAAGTGGTTCCCTACATCTTTATTTCAGACTAATTGTAAGAAGCTTAATGCTATAAAAACATTGTTGAACGTGCTTGAATCCATCACATCAGAATTTAACTTCGAGCACAGTACATCACTTAAAGTATTTCAAAATAAAAACTAAAATGTCTTCAAAGAGCTGGAATCTTTACGCTACTTTGCTGGTTGTCGCTCTTGCTTTGGCAGCTGCATCCGCTTTGCCTTATGATCCTTACGAAAACTACGCACCACTGGAAAATGGTGAACAGCTGGCTTACTACGAAGCTCCTGAACATTTACGTGTAGCACGATCACCACAAAGAGGCAGCATTGATCTTGGAGTACAACGGGATCGCTTCGGCACCGTTGGTTCTGCTCAATACAATCACAATCTTTGGTCAGCCAATAGAGGAAATAGCAGATTGGATGCTTATGCTCAGGCAAGCAAAAATTTTGATCATCATGGCAGACCCAATTATGGTGGTGGCTTGACTTTTTCACATCGCTTCTAAGGATTGATTGAGCTGATACGCAACAAAATCAAAATAATTTTATTAGATCTGTAGTAATTTATTTAGTAACGATTAATTTATTGTATTATTATGCAAATATATTTATATAAAAAAAGCAAAAACTTTTTAATGGGTTAAACTGATAAGTTTTCTTTACTGTACTGTGTAGTTATTCCTCAGATCGTAAGTACTTAGCGGACTAAAGTAATATTGAAGTTTTGGGCAGAGTAATGCAGTGGGACACACATTAGACTTGGTTCATTTTCAAAGATAATTCATTCGGGATCGGCCACTTAAAACGCTTGCATACTATCATAAGAAGTAAAAATGCGATTCATATGTACAAACTTATGAGTTTATGATTGCGCTGCGCTACTGCGCTACATATTTCCAAAATTTTTGACAATTAAATATTTAATTGTGAAAATATTTCAAATCTCCTTAAGCATCAACATTGTCAATAAAATGTTATCGGACTAAGTGTGAGGAATTTGTTATGGTTTTAGAAAAAATATTTAGTCTTCAAGCATGAAATCTCCTCTGAGCTAAAATTTCGATGGTATTTATTGATTTTTATTATATAATTCTTGAAATGCAGTCTGAATACCGTCAATTTCTCTTAATTTTTTAAAATTGTCAATAGAAATATTATTTTTTATAAACTCAGAAAAAAAGAATGCACTGAGATCTCTTTTTGATTTCAATATTTTTTCCTAATTTGGACAGAATTCGAAAAAAAAATATCGAAATTAAATTTGAGGTCTGTCTGATTTTGAACTATGACTCAAAATATCATTCACTCTATAGAAGATACACATTATAAAATTGGTATTAATTGGCATCAAATCGATGTTATTTGATCTTCTCTACAATATTTGTCTAAAATATATTTTTGTTCTCAGGGCTTCCTTTTCCAGTTATTGGTTGATCCTCTCACTACCACGATTTGGCATCTGACGCTTATTTTGATGATCAGCCTTATTTAAATTATCAATGGCAAAAATAATTAAGCGGGACGAAATGCTAATAAAACATGCAACGCCACCTCCCGGACTATAAAAAAAATCCTCAATTTCTGATGTATAGTAGCCAATGTGTTGAATATGTGCTCCTCAATACTGGGTTGACCGTAACGCAATACAACATATGTGATTCACATCGCTTTAAATAGCACCAGCGCTTTGTAGAAGTTAACAAGAAACGACGGCAAAAGAAATGACACACCCTCTAACGACCTCAAAATACCCTCATAGTGGCATAGTGCCAATCAGCCCATTTTTTGATTAAATTACAGAGAAATTAATTCTAAGATTAATTAGACTGGCATAGTTATAAGGAGATCAAGAATTTTAATGTACTGAGAACAACAGGTTAATTGGATCGATGATATTCTGATTATGTTTTTAGTGTGCCGAAAGAAGTCACAAACTGTTTGAGTGCTTTGAAATGTGGCTAGAAGTATTTTTTCCATGTTGATCTGTGAACGGTCTATTTTTTGTTTATGAAGAGAAAATCTAGAGTAAAATCTGCATATTGGAAGTGCTTGAAAAACATTTTGGAATGGAATGTATTCTATAAAAACTCATATCGCGACTCAGCAGTACTCAGAAGAATATCACACTATAGTCATAGTTACAATAAATTTGACGAACAGCTGCAAAATCCAAAAATTTTAGAAAATTGTTCAGCGCCATTCTTCATATATTTAAAGGTTTTCGTTTTAAAAACCTTAAATTTTTATTTATTTTGTCTTTCTTACAAATAATAATAAACAATTACTTTTACTAAATAAATTACCAAAGAGTTCATAATAAATTAATTCGATTCTAAAATATCAGTCAATCCTTAAATGTCATGTGAAAAAGTCAAACCAGCACCAACATCGGGTCTACCATGATGATAGAAGTTTTTGCTGGCTTGAGCACTGAAATCCAAGCGGGAATTTGCATTGCGCCCCTGCCAAAGATTATGAATGTAGCTTACTGATCCAAAGGTACCAGAGCCATCATTACTCACGCCTACACCAACACTACCTCCTTCTGGTGAACGTGCTACACGCAAGTGCACGGGAGCTTCGTAATCAGCAACTTCCGACTTCGTGAGCTACATATGGCATTGGTGAAGCAGCTGCAATCGTGAAAGTGACAATCAGCAAAGTTACAAAAAGATTGAAATATTTTGAAGACATTGTGTTTGGAGATGCTTTGAGTGATATATTGAACTTGAAGTATGAAAACTGTTTGATGCAAATAAGCGCAAGTGTTTAGGTTTTATAGTATTTGCTGATCTGCCGCTTGACTGACCGAATGAACGCTGATGGGATTCACTTATGCTGAAGATAAGAAATATTAACTGTTACCACTAGGATGAACATTTTTTAGATGTGGGAATCACCGCGCCACATATTTTTACAAAAGATGCTGTTTTAGGGAATTCCCCTCATTTTTGCAGCTGTCTTCGATATATCATAAACAAACTGAAATTTTTGAAAACGCTGTTAGTGAGAATTGTCATGACCATACTTAACAATTTCATGAGTGAATTTTCAACTTACATGTTGTGTGGGGGAAATACAATTTTTTTTGGCTTGAATTTGGTTTAAATTGATTGTCATGGTTCGACAAGAGAAGAGACGGTCAAAGCAAATAAAACAAGTTTTTTTGTTATTTCTTTTTATAAAAAATCTTTTATTATTAAACAAGCTCATATTGTGTGTATGAATGTATGTATGTATGTTTGTTTTTTTGCTTATATAGGTATGCATGTATTTCGATCACAACAACTGCTTACACTTTTGATTTTTTTATCCGATATTTTTATAAATTTGTACTAAATTCGAAAACGGTTGACATGATTTTGATGAAACTTTGCACAATTTAAGATTGGTTTGGCTTTAAGTTTTTAAAGACTCTCACAAGGGCACCAAGCTTAGTTTTTATTTTTGTAACGTCACATCTCGCAAACCACACAGGATATTGTGAAGAATTTGGTAATTAGATGAAGATCATATACATATATCTTAAACTGTGTGCTATGAAAGTAATTTTCATACAATTTGGTGTGTGAGTGTCAGTAACTATAGACTTTGAAATTAAATAGAGTTCGAGAGGATAGCGCCGATGAGTTTGACACTTCCTATAGAACCTAAATTCATTAAATGTTATGTTAAGTGTACTGTGGGAGCAGTTCTATTAAAAGTTGATTTAGAGATGTTGGTTGCTGTAGATTTTGAAATTTATTTCAAATATATGCATATTTTAAGTTAACTTTAATCCTAAAAAAATACTGCTAATATTAATTAACTAAGCTGTTGCCTTCAGGCAACATAAGCAAATAAAATTTCTACAAAAAAAGTTTTTTACAATAAATGTTTATTTCAAACTCTGATTCCAAGTAGTCATTACAACAACCTACACGCATACAAAATTAGAGGTGAAAAGTGTAATATAAGAAAAATTTAAGCTTCTTACATGTTATATGAAAACTTAAAGAAATATGTTATTCATATTGTCCTAATCAATCAATATCTCTGTAGCCTAAGGTGAGAAGAGAAGTGAGGTGTCAGAAACTTAAATTGTATATCCATTTTTGAACAGACACCAGGTTTTAAATCAAGGCAACTCATATTGCTAATATCAAAAACAAAAATTTTTAGTATATATTGACGTTTTTCACGCTAGCATTCTTTAACAAATAAAATCAAAAACTTCATTTCTCTTACTGAAAACACAATCATTTTCAATTTGCTGATAACACTTGAAATACGTTATCTATGGCAAAAGTGATTCCCATAATCTTTATTTCAGACTAATTGTAAGAGCTTAAGGCACAAACAATCTGCCCTATAAAAACATTGTTGAACGTGCTTTAAAGTATCACATAAGATTTCAACTTCAAGCTCAATACATCATTCAAATTACTTCAGAACAAAAATAAAATGTCTTCAAAGAACTGCAACATTTTCGTTACCTTACTGGTTGTTGCTTTCGCTTTGGCAGCTGCATCCGCTTTGCCATTTGATCCTTACGAAAACTACGCACCACTGGAAAATGATGAGCAGGTGGTTTACTACGAAGCTCCTGAACATTTACGTGTAGCACGATCGCCACAAAGAGGCAGCATTGATCTTGGAGTGCAAAAGGATCGCTTTGGTACCGTTGGATCTGCGCAATACAATCACAACCTTTGGTCAGCCAATAGAGGAAATAGCCGACTGGATGCTTATGCTCAGGCAAGCAAAAATTTTGATCATCATGGCAGACCAAATTATGGTGGTGGTTTAACTTTTTCACATCGCTTCTAAGGATTATATTGAGCTGACACCCAACAAAAACAAATTATTTTATTAGAGCTGTAGTAATTTATTGTAAATATTATTAAGAAAAAATAAAAAGTTTAATTAAACGAAAGCAAAAACAAAATTTATTAAAACTTGAGTTCCTTGATAAGAATTGATTTTCCATGATTATAGTTTTTAATAAAACTTAGAGGAAAACACAATGTGCAAATTTTATTGCAAATTATGTTTAGTTTAAAAATATCAGACTTGTGGAAAAATAAATATGAAAGTGGTTAAATTTTTGTTTTTTGAATCTTCAATTTTCATGTTTTTAGTTATCAATGTTTCAAAATATCAATAACTTTGAATAACGAAGGCACATTTTTCCTAAAAACATTAACATTGAAAATTCCAAAAACAAGATCCTATAATTACAGCATTATAAAACAAGACTTAAAATTCGTTAAATGAAAGTTGAAGAACCCTCCATAGGTGGGATCAAAAAAATACTCAGCCCAGCCAATGCTCAACGGGCCAACAGGAATCGTTACTTCGGAACATTTCATTAAAAACAAATTAGATGCGTTTATTTTATTGATAAAATTAACACTATCTTCTAAAAGTTGTTCAAATCAAATTCCATCAAAAACCATAAGTTTGGGGCCGCCAATTTCCATTAAAATTTAGATCTAAGCCCTATATATTAAATTATACTTGGAATATATATGATGTTGTTTCCTAATTTATATTTGTTTTTTCGTTTTCATAGGCTTATGCTTTAGGATTGAACCTTAAGAAAATTTCTGGTTCCTAGATCAAACCTGCGAACAGCGGCAACAGAGTTAGCTTGTTTTTATAATAATGTTTAAAGAAACATATAATTGAAAAAAATTAATTCAGAAACTTAAGTAGTAAGGCAGACTTTTTACGTGGAAAATTAAATTTTTTTCAAAATAAAGCTGTTAGAAATTGAATAATCTTTTTTTTGACCAGGTGTTTACGTTGGGCTGAAAGCGGTGTTTTTTAAATGTTAGCTATATGGAAAACAAACTCTGTTTGCGCGCAGGTCTGATCCAGAAATCTGCAGTTTTAGACAAATTTTTTTCAGTTCCAATGCTTAAACATATGTAAGTTAGAATGAAATGATTAAAACAAAAAAAAAAACGCCCTAACGTTCATGAAAACTCCAGAGGTAAGCTATAAATATACATGCTTCCTCAAACGATCAAATTGCATTTTTGTTCCAAAATTTTTATTTTTTAAAGTACTTTTCATATAAAATATATGAGAATTTCTTAAAATGATATTGCTATAAGATATTCAAGTTTCAAAAATGTGTCATAATTTTAAGAAATGAATTTTAATTTTTAAATGTTCAAAATATCTGATATAATTTATCGAATTTTCAATGTTCAAGATTTTACAAAAATTTTGCCTATGTTATTCAAATAAATATATTGATATTTTTCAACACGACTAACTAACAACAAGAAAATCGAAAAATCGATAAATAAAAATAGAACTTTATTTTTTGACATTTAACAATTCCGGTATTTGTAAGCTAACCATTTTGCAATTAAATTTCGTCAGCGCGTTTTCCTCTAATTTTTGTTGAAAGTTTCAATCATTGAAAACTCGCAATTCAATTCTGAAAACTTTTTAAAAAGAGTTGCTTAAAAGAAACATTTTTAAATTTTTTTTTTTGTTTTTGGTTAGTTAAAATTTTTATTTTTTCTTAATAATACCATAAATAAATTACTACATATCCTATAAAAATTAATTGTTTTTGTTGCGTGTCAGCTTAATATAATCCTTAGAAGCGATGTGAAAAAGTCAAACCACCACCATAATTTGGTCTGCCATGATGATCGAAATTTTTGCTTGCCTGAGCATAAGCATCCAGTCTGCTATTTCCTCTATTGGCTGACCAAAGATTGTGATTGTATTGAGCAGAACCAACGGTGCCGAAGCGATCCCGTTGTACTCCAAGATCAATGCTGCCCCTTTGTGGCGAACGTGCTACACGTACATGTTCAGGAGCTTCGTAGTAAACCAGCTGCTCATCATTTTCCAGTGGTGCGTAGTTTTCGTAAGGATCATAAGGCAAAGCGGATGCAGCTGCCAAAGCAAAAGCGACAACCAGTAAGGTAGCGAAAAGATTGCAGCTCTTTGAAGACATTTTAGTTTTTATTTTGAATTACTTTAAGAGATGTATTGAGCTTGAAGTTGAAAACCAATGTGATGCTCTAGATCACTTTCAACAACGTTTTTATAGTGTAGATTGTTCATGACTTAAGCTTATTTTGCAATAAAGATTCTGGGAGTCACTTTTTCCATAGATAAGAAATTGAAAGCGTTATCAGTAGACTGAAAATGTTTATAATTTCAGTAAGAGAAAAGTACCGCCTGTAATATTTCACAGCTGTTTCTGATAATTGAGTTAAGAAATATTTGAAGTTTTTTGTTTTTGATTTCAGCAATAAGAGATGACATGGTTTAAAATCTGATGTCTGTTCAAAACTGGATTTAAAAGGCTCTGACACCTTTGAACTCTTCACAACGAAGGCTATATAGTTTATTAAGATATCGATACAAGAATTTGATATAAGCCATTAAAGACGTGTAAAGGTTGGGTGCATGTTAATTGGATATTTTTTAAGTTTTTCACACAACGTGTCAGCTTAAATTCTTTTTATATATTTTTTCTTTTCATCACTAATTTTGTATGTAAGTAGATATGGGGACAACTTCAGATAGCTTATAAATATATATCAAACAGTGCTTTTTATCGAATTCATAATATGGAAGCATTCCTTTCAGTCTGGGCGCGAATTCAACAACTGAGGCTTTTTAATTAGAACATAGTTATTAATTAAGTTTCTGATCAAAAGTTATAGTAGATAGGAAAAAATTAGACGGGAAAAAAATCATTTCAAATGAGGAATAGCTTATAAAAATATGAATTAATTTTGAAAAAAATTAAAGATGTTGAAGGTTGTAAAAAAATCCTAAAAAATGTAGGATAAAGTTGAAAGATCTTGAAAAACTTGGAATATTTTGAAAAATATTGAAAAAAGTTAAAACATTTTGAAAATACAAAAACAGTTGCAATGGGGTGATAAATTCGATTAAATAAAAATGTGTTGAAAAAAGTTGAAAAATGTCTTAAAACTCGAAAAAGGTTCAAGGTGTTGAATCGCTGAAAAATTCAAAAAAACAGTCGTTATACAGATGTGATATCATCTTTAAGGCTTTTATGAATATCGTAGATAACGTTTAAGAGCAATAAAAGTTTCACGCCCACTTATATAATTCCGTCTATTTCAGTATAGTTTAAGATACATGCATGGTTTGCAAGACATAAAGTGATATAATTAAAAATTTTGCGGTTATGTTATGATATGCCCTTGTAAAATTCTTTGGGAATTTGAAAATAACCATTGTTCGCATATGCACCAAATGCCCAAGTTCTATCAAAATCGCTATAACCGTTTTCGAAATAAGTAAAAAATATAAAAACATCGGAGAAAAAAGTCTAAAGACTTGCAGTTATTTAAAAATGATCGCTATATACATATATGTATGTATGTATATATATATACAAACATACAAGCAAATATACATACAATATATACATAATAACAGTAGATTTTTATGTAACAATAGATATAAATAAATTCTCATATACATGCTCTGCTTGCATCTAGAATTTGTTCTCTCATCAAACCATGCTTACGAATTCAAGCAAAACTCTAGTCCAAATATGTATATCCCCTATGATATGTACGTTGCTATTTCAATTTCATTCTTAAATTGTTAAGTATGGTCATGACAGTTCTCACTGACAGCGTTTCCAAAAATTTCGACAGCAAACAAAATGGGAATTCCCACAACCAGCATCATTTGTAAGACTCTGTGGCACGGTACTTCCTACCACTGATAACAGTTGAAAGTTCTTATCTACAACGTAAGTGAATTCTAGAATCGTTCATTCAGTCAGTCAACGCCAAGCGCCTACTTTGATCATACAGTTTTCATACTTCAACCTCAATACATCACTCAAAGCATCTCCAAATAAAATGTCTTCACAATATTTTAATCTTTTTGTGACTTTGCTGATAGTTGCTGTAGCCATTGCAGCTGCTTCTCCAATGCCATATGAAGCTTATGATAGTTACGCACCGCTGACAGATGAATATCGGCAGTTGAAAGTTGCTGATTACGTAGCTCCCGAACACTTGCGTCTTGCACGTTCACCACAAAGAGGCAGTGTTGGTGTAGGCGTAGGTAATGATGGTTCTGGTACCTTTGGATCAGTAAGCTACATTCATAATCTTTGGCAAGGAAATAGAGGAAATACCCGCTTGGATGCCAATGCTCATGCTAGTCAAAACTTCGATCATCATGGTAGACCCAATTATGGTGGCGGTTTGACTTTTGTACATAACTTTTAAAGATTGACTGACATTTTAGAATCGAATTAATTTATTATGAACTCTTTAGTTATTTATTTAGTAAAAGTAATTATTTTATATTATTTGTAAGATTAAAAAAACTAATAAAAACTTAATCAAAACAAAAAATATTAAAAATTATTGCTTTCGATTTGTTATCGTTAAGTTGGTCAATTTTAGTTCTTTGAAACCGTAATGCAATTTGTGGGCTTTTTTATTGACCACCATCATCTATCGGATTCTACCAGATGCAAATAATTTGTTGAAACTTTTTCTGGATTAGTCTACACAATTTAATATATTTTTTCATTAAAAATATATTTGCACTTAAAACAATCCGATAGACATAGCGTTAGCTCAAATTTCAAAATAAATTTAATATGGGATTGGCGTCGTGCTAATATGTTCTTGAATATGCAATCCCATTAATTAGAATACTTGGTACTGAACTAAAATAATTATTTATTTAAAACTTAAAGCTAGACTTATTTTTGATAAATGTAAAGTCGCTTCTATTGTTAACATTACCGTATTAACATCTGATGCAAAATTGTACTTTTTTAAAAAGTTGAATTCTGAAGAAGTTTAAAGCAAAAACTAACGCTTTGTATTTGTCCCTATAAATTTAATGTAGGCCTTGGTTTGAAGAAATTGAGAAAATTCGGGACGAGAGGGGAAGCACTTTTGAGTGTGACGCAAATAGTATGGGTATGATCTTTCGCTAAAACATATTACATTGCAATATAGAAAATATGTATTTATAATAGACTAAGCAACCCCACGTCGGTGCTCAAGGATCGGCAATTCCGAAAACTAGCTTTCTACGTTGGATAATGGATGACTGAGTCTAAATTTAGTACATTCCCAAAAATCGCATCTGACACGACTAAGCCAAGGCCTTTGTTTCAGTTTTTAACATAGTTGTTGATCTGGTTCACTTGAAACATCTTAAGCTGTCTTTTTATGAAGAGGGTTCCACGCCTACAGATGCAATCCTATTTAGTTTTTGTTCAATGAGAGTTAAAGGTAACTGGATGCTCAATGTTAAATTTCAGAAAGGAAACTCAACAGTATATTGTTTATATGGGCGGTACTATGTACTTTTTTTAGAATTTTTTTCGGTTCTTTACGATTTCTCATCTATTATTTTTATTTTTCAATTTATAACCAGTTTTCGGTAAATAGCCATTTATTAGATTTCGTCCATTTCTACCACTCAGTCCCAATAAAATTTTCTATTTATGATCAAGAATATTTGATTTTCTTAACAGTTTAGGACAGCTTATATGAAAATAAATTCATCCAGTTCACAACAACTTCGAGTTTCATAAAAATCGATGGAGTCATTTTGAAAATTAAAGTAACAAGCATTTAGTCTTGGAAAAACTCGTTCTTAAGGGCAATAAATGGTTTAATATTTTATAAAATTTTTTCAAAGCATGTAGACACTGAATAACTATGAGGTTTTTCTTCTATTTTTAAAATTATGTTTGCATTGAACATTGTTTTCAGTGTCGAAGAGTTTTGTTCGAAATTAAACATACTTTGTGCTTTATAGGTTTTTTTTTTTTTATTTTAAATAAACATTCATATTATGTTCTTAATAATACAATGAATCAAATGTTGCTAAATAAATTACTACAGATATAATAAAAATTAATTGATTTGGGTATCAGTTCAATATAATCCCTAGAAGCGATGTGAAAAAGTCAAACCACCACCATAATTTGGTCTGCCATGATGATCGAAATTTTTGCTCGCCTGAGCATAAGCATCCAATCTGCTATTTCCTCTATTGGCTGACCATAAATTGTGATTGTATTGCGCAGAACCAACGGTGCCAAAGCGATCCCGTTGTACTCCAAGATCAATGCTGCCTCCTTGTGGTGATCGTGCTACACGTAAATGTTCAGGAGCTTCGTAGTAAACCAGCTGTTCATCATTTTCCAGTGGTGCGTAGTTTCCGTAAGGTCCATAAGGCAAAGCGGATGCTGCTGCCAACGCGAAAACGACAACCAACAAAGTAGCGAAAATGTTGCAGTTCTTTGAAGACATTTCAATTTTGTTTTGAAATACGAGTACTTTTAGTGATGTATTGAACTGGAAGTTGAAAACAAATGTGATGTTCTAGATCACTTTCAACAGCGTTTATATAGCGAAGATTGTTGATGTTTTAAGTTTCTTATGAAACAAAGATTCTGTGAATTACTTTTGCTATAGATAAGATTTTCAAGTGTTATCAGTAAACAAAATATGTTTGTATTGTGGGTAAGAGAAAAGAACCGCGTGTAATTTTTAACAGCTGTTTGTGATAATGCAGATTCTTATTTTATTTCCTGCAGAATGTACAGCATGAATTTTCAATCGCAATGCCGACCAAAAAAGTTGTTTCCACCCCAAAGGAAGGACATTACAAATTCATTCATAAGATTGTTAACGAAGGTCATGACACCACTGAAGGCATTGGCTAGAATTTCAAATTGTTTATTAAATTAAATATCGATGACAACTACAAACATGAGGGTAATTCTGACAGACAGCACTATTTTTAAAACAATTGGAGCGGTGCTTCCCAAACCTTAAGAATTTTTCATCCCATTGATAACAACCGAAATTTCTCATCTACAGGGTTAGTGATTCCCAGAATCGTTCATTCAGTCAATCAACGCTTAGCACCAGATGAGCAAATGCTATAATGTAAACATTTGCACTTATTTCCATCAAACAGTTTTCATACTTCAAGTTCAATATATCACTCAAAGCATCTCCAAACAAAATGTCTTCAAAATATTTCAATCCTTTTGTGACTTTGCTGATTGTTGCTGTCGCCATTGCAGCTGCTTCACCAATGCCATATGTAGCTCACGATAGCTACGCACCGCTAGCAGATGAATATCAGCAGTGGGAAGTTGCTGATTACGAAGCTCTCGTGCACTTGCGTATAGCACGTTCACCAGAAGGAGGTAGTGTTGGTGTAGGCTTGAGTAATGATGGCTCTGGTACCTTTGGATCTGTAAGTTACATTCATAATCTTTGGCAGGGGCGCAGTGCAAATTCCCGCTTGGATTTCCGTGCTCAGGCCAGCAAAAACTTCGATCATCATGGTAGACCCGATGTTGGTGCCGGTTTGACTTTTTCACATGACATTTAAGTATTGACTAACATTTTAATATCGAATTAGTTTATTATGAAATCTTTAGTATTTCATTTAGTAAACGTAATTATTTTATGTTATTTGTAAGATTTGTTTTTAAAACAAAAACCTATTAAATATATTATAAAAAAAATATTACTTTCAAATTGTTATTTTTAAGATGGGTAATTTTGGTCCTCTGAATTCAAAGTTGTTTTCAAAATTAATGAATTTTTTCGACCTCGTGTACTTTAAATACACTTTCATTTTTTATTGAATTTCCGTTTAATGTCGGTATGGCCTTTTCTTTGTTGTATATTGGATCGTTTGTACAATATATCATTAGCGAACGTGAAAAAAATACCTTATTCAGGAATCTTGATATTAAGACTTAAGTGATTTAATAATTAAGTGACAATTTTGTAATGTTTATAACACATGAGAAAAAACATTTTTATTCCAAAACTTTGCTTCATTTTTAATAATAGCAATTTTATTCTCAAACTTAAATTGAAGTGTTTTCAAATAACAAAAATGTCTAATGTCTAGGTCTATTGTGCGTTAAGCCTTGCCAAAAATTAAATATCCTACGCCGTGTTAGCAGTAAAAGTGCACAACAGTCTTAAATTTCAGTTAAAAGGGTATTTTTTCCACCACAGCATCTGCTTGCGGGTGTGAATATATATTATACACACATTGAGTTTGGAACATTTACTTACATAAAAAATATCTGTTTAGTGTTAACAAGCAAAATTCGTCAACATTTGGCGTGATGATAGTGCGAACTATTTCTTGAATTTGCGTGAAAAGTGGTTTCGTTAATTTAAATAGTTCTCTCAATATAACGTGTTAAAGTTTTTTGTTTCTGTAGGGGATTTCACGACGAGCTTTTTTGAATCAATTCTACTACTTGTGTTAAATTTGGTTTCAAAACCTTAAATAACTCAGTATAGCGTTTTGAAATGTTTGGTAGTATGGAAGCAGCCACGCCTACATATCGAAGCTAATTAACTTTTTTCCAGAGCTTGTCCAAATTATCCTTAGTATTTGCGATGAAATTTTGGACTTCCGTAAGCCGATTTCATTCATTTTCAATCCCAAAAACCTTGTTTCAAGCCTTCAAGGTGTTGCCTGAGTACCGAATTTCATTCAATTATCTCACTTAATTTTAACTTAATCTGGATTTTCACTAACAGGCAGACACACAGAAGGATATAGCAATGCACTGCTATATATACTTTTCTAAACCTGCCACGCCCCCCTTCTGTAAGTTATAAACGGAACGACAAAGTGAAAACACACTGAGTGTAGGGTGTAATAAATATACTTTAAAAGTACCATGCGAATTTATTACAAATGAACATTATAACTACTTAAAATTCTAACATTCATCCACACTTATTTGCCCGTATGGATTGGGTGCTAGCAATAGGGACTGTTTGACTCCGAGTTCATATTCTATAGACATTTAGGTAAACAAAATTATTTCTAACACAGGATCCATTTACATTACAGTCGTTCACACGGTCTATAAAAGAAAATGTACATACATTTTTACTGTAAAAAGCCCCTCAAATTTAATATTTCGAAAATAGAATTTTTTCCTTTTTCTGAAATATACCGTTGTTGCCTTTGAAATTAAGAACTTAAAAATTATTGAAGACTTTCTTTTTTTTTAATTTTTTGTGTATTTTTGTTATTCTTAAGAGCTGATGCAATATTTTAACTGTTACTAAATAAATAAGTTACGTACTAAAGCATTCATAATAACTTAAATATAATTTCAGTTGGCTCCTTAAAAGTGATGAGAAAAAGTCAAACCGCCACCATAATTGGGTCTACCATGATGATCGAAATTTTTACTAGCATGAGCATTGGCATCCAAGCGGGTATTTCCTCGGTTTCCTTGCCAAATATTATGATTGTAGTCCACTGATCCAACGGTACCAGCGCCATCACGATTTACGCCTACACCAACACTGCCTCTTTGTGGTGAACGTGCTACACGCAAGTGCTCGGGAGATTCATAATCAGCAACTTCCAACTGCTGATATTCATTGGCCAGCGGTGCGTAGCTATCGTAAGCTTCATATGGCATTGGTGAAGCAGCTGCTATGGCTACGGAAGCAATCAGCAATATCGCGAAAAGATTGAAATACTTTGAAGACATTTTGATTTTGATTTTGTATGCAATACTTTGAGTGTTGTATTGAGTTTGAAATATGAAAGCTGTTTGATGCAAATAAATGATTTGAGCAGTGTTTTTATAGCTTGTGCTTATCTCTTTCCAAGCTTTTTTATTAAGAATAAAATTTGCAGGGATTCACTAAAGCATTTCATAAGAAATCTGCTGTTATCAATTGACAATAACAGTCGCGAAGTTTTCGAGATGTGTGAAGTACCGCGCGTAAATTTTTGATTGCTGGTTTGTATATGTAAACAAACAACAAGGTGCTGTTAAAAAAGATTCCCCTTATAATGCGTTTCGTTTATAAAAACAAATAAAAAAAAACATACAGTAGTAACTTGATTCCTGCATTCAATAGAAACAAAGCCCATAATTTATTTTTCCATAGAAATAACATGATATATATAGTCGCTCTCGGGTAGAAGGCCCCTAACTCATTTTTTTCTCGAAATTGACTTTTTTTGTCGATAAATCGATAACCCCCACTATATTTTATCGGTATTGATATCATTTGTTTGGCAAAGGTCTAAGCTTTAAAACATATGCAAAATCACCTGCCTTAGTCCGGAGGAAGATGAGTATATAAGGAAAACAATGGAAGTGGCAAATTCATTTTTAGATTTATGTCCATAATTCTGCAACTGCTATATTGATTTCGAAAATCACGACGTCATATTATAGATAATCACAGGGGCTATAGTTATGGTGTTTAAACTAATTTTTGCTGCAAATGTTGAAGTGTCGAGAAATCATTGATGGAAATTACATTTGGAGAACTTCTTGCCATTGACGTCTACGTCATAACCTCTCTTAAGTGACTCACTAAAAATTAACCCACTAAAGAATGTTGTAAATTTAATACGCAGAGATAACAAATGTGTATCTCATGAGTGATTAGGATGGTGTGAAATTTGGGTGTATTTTGTATGGGAATCTGAATTTGGTCTGAAAGTGGGCCCAACACGTTAATATTCTGAAGCATTTGGAGTTTTAATAATGTAAAATTGACAATTTTATCCATATTT
Source organism: Meiosimyza decipiens (assembly GCA_963680825.1). Classification (NCBI taxonomy): domain Eukaryota; kingdom Metazoa; phylum Arthropoda; class Insecta; order Diptera; family Lauxaniidae; genus Meiosimyza; species Meiosimyza decipiens. The sequence continues at coordinate 16,163,208 of OY804261.1, read as the reverse complement.
GAGGTTATGTAAAGGATTAAGAAATTTTTTTAGCTACTCTATACTAATTACATAAAATTGCCTATGCGGACCTTGAACCGATTGCAATAATTTATTTGTTAAAAAAAACATATTTGAGCTAGTGCGCCAATTAGAATAATTTCTTTTTAAGACAACATACTTAGGCAGACTTACTTCTCTAATTTTTTTTTAAAGTTAAATATCTTTATATATGTAAAGGCTAAGATCGATCTTTTCCTTTACATATATTAAAAATTAAATTTCTAAAACTAACGCGATTTAAGCTTAAATAAAATATTTAAATATCTTTAATTTTAGAATTAAGTCAATGAAACTATTTCAAAATCCTGACGTTACAGGCTAATTTTGCGACCGGATTAGGAAACAGAAGCAAAACCTTTCAGACCTGTAATATCGAACTGAAGATGCATTTGCAGGTTATTTTTCTAAAAAACCGCGTAACGTAAGAATTTCACAATCTTAACGTTTGATTGCGTCATTTGAAAAATTTCGACTCAATAAATGTTTGATATGTGGGAAGAACTGAGTAATTAATGAAATTTTTATGTTCACGTGTGTAGTTATCAAGGCGTGTATTATTAAGTTTCAACTGTAGCCATTCATAAGTTGCATTGCTCACATGAGAAAAAAAAAATGCAACTTAAATTGCGAAGACTTGTACGTGACCACAACGTCACTTGTAACTAAGTGTAATAAATAAATTTAAAATTAATTGAAAAGCACTCACGTAGTTTATGTGACATACATAGATGTCCAAGCCATAATATTGCACGTACCTGCAAATAAAAAAGAAAACCGTGATTAATAATTCTGATGTATCAAGCGAATTATAGTAAAAGGGTGTATTTTCTTTGTCAACCTTTGATCAATCCTTTGAACTTCTAAAAAGTATTAAAATATTAATAAGGCATTTATGCATTTAAATGAAACCACATAAATGTAAATTCAAACAAATATTATTATACCATAATTATCGTATTATTATTAATAATAATGATAATAATCAAAATTATAATCTGTAGCATATGTATGGAGAAAAGAGAGATTTGCTTCATTCAAAAGGATATCAAAGGATAATAAACTACTCAAACAAGAACAATGCAGTGCAGCACACAACAATATTAGTGGCAGACAAACACGTGACAGTAAAACTACGATAGTACAATAAAACAAAATCCGATTAGAGAAATGAACAGTAGCTGAGAAAGTCACATGCATACATGCCATACATATATATGTATGTGGTTGATGACTTATGTCATCTAGTAGTGTAGTCTGCAAATATCGATATTGACTTTGTCACTATGTTGAAATGGCCTATTCCCGGTAAAACTAACTCGTAAGCGATGAATGAAAACTGGCTAATTAAATAAATGCTACTGTTCCTATTGCTTAGAGAAGAAGGAAATACCTGGCCGATGAAAAATTAAGAATCGGTCAAGCAATCTTCAGCTTACGATGCGATGAATGATGTCAGCTGTCAGCAACAAATAATTTTGAATAAAATTTTGAATTCCTAATTCTACTTTCCATGGGAACAGTTGACGCTTATACTTAATTATGCCAAAGCTAGATATCCCCAAAGATTTCCCATGAGGAGTTCTTCATTGTCTTCAGATTTTGGGACTTAGTCGCTTACGAAATTAGTCAACGCTTTTTGACCCCGGTTTATAATTGCACCATCAATGTAGACGATCATTGTAAATTAAAGTTGAAAATTTTCCTATGAAGTGTAGCGTAGCAAACGTTGGCATAGAGTACCAATGTCGATTTTCAAAATTTATTAATAGACTGGAATTTTTTTATAAAAAATCATTTGGCTTTTTATGAAATGTTGTTAGCGCTCAGAAAGTGTTAATATTTGTAGCTTATATTTGACTAAAACTCACAGAAAAGTCTCATTTATGACACTTTTCGGTGGTACCTTTGAGGCTTTTTTATGAGGGCTCTTGTAAGACGTGCTCAGAAAATGCTCACATTTATGATTTATTTAATTCATGGCTCTTTAAAAGTCATGCTCTTTCTTAGGCATAATTACTGTTGAGCCATATAACCTGATACAGGAAGTGATTAGCAATGGACTTGTGGTTTTCAATTTTCGTGCAACTCTATGACCCTATTTAATGTGAATCAACTTTCTCAAGAAGGCTGAAAAAAAGTTGAAAGATTAAAAGTTTTTAAAATTATGTTAGAATACTAGCGGCAAAATAAAAAATATTCTCTAAATTTGAGTAAGATATTTAATCGTTTCAGTGGTGAAAATCTTACATCGATATTTTGTCTCAATTGAATCATCCTTATGTACCCAGCAGACATTTTAAATTGAGGAAAAGTCATAATTCAATGGCCGAAGCGATGATTTCAACCGTGCGCTTATGTTTGTTGGGAACTGTCTGATGTAGTGACTCGCTTAACAATCATGAAGAAGAGTTTCAAAAGATTCTTGCTGTAGGTGAAATTTAACTTGGAGTATATTAGCTCTTTGTTATAAGTATGCGGCATTTAAGATTAAGCAAAACCTGAAAACAGTCCTGGCAACATTGCCACCGTTCCTGATAACCACATATTTACATCAGATTGCGTAAGTGTACAATGCAATCGATTTTACGCTTCTAAAAGAGCTTTAAATTCAGAAACTTCAATATGAAAGATTCAACTATTGACTGGGTAACATACTGTATGTATGTAAAATATCTGTGTATGCAAGTGTGACGCACACTTTTCATCATCACACAGCCGCACACTTCTTCTCTACGTAACACAAAAAGGATTGTCATCAGCTTCAGCTTCTTCTACTTCGAATAATCCTACTGTTGCTGCCAACGATTTATGATTTAGTAGCGTTGACGTCGTCATCTGTGACGTAAAGTCAAAAGTACACACAGTCGGGATTCTTATGTTGTTTGATGTGTTGCGACTATATGTGATTTGTCTTTGGGTTCGAAGGCGTTGTTGGGTGGAGGTGGTTTTTGTATTTTCTGTTTGTTGTGTATCACGTGTATGTATCATTCTATATGTTCAAAATCGCAGTATCATCAAGTATGAATTTCACTTAAAGCGTAAATACAATTAAATCATAATTTTATTTATCCTTTCGCAGTAGCAGCAGCAAAAATAACAACAATATAGAGCTCTCAATGATAATGTTAGTGTCGGTTATGTTTGTATTAGGTGTATATGTGGTTGTATTTGTTGAGCGATTTGATTGTGTATATAATCTTTAAAGGAGTTAAGTTTTGAACTTAAGCTTTAAAGGTTCAAAATCATGAGTGTCTTTAATCGTAGAGATTTGCAGGTCAAATGTTTCACAAAAATCTTATTAAAATTATGAACGTAAGTAAAATGTTATAAAGTCATCTCTGATGATGCTTCTTGTGGCATCTGGTTTGATAAGCCATACAAATTGTAATCTGAACTCACAGAATCGTTGGAGAACAATTACTTTTCAACTTTGTTGGTATTAGGTCCCGAGATCCAGAATTGACCGATTTTGGTCCATTTTGAAATTTTTTTTATAAATGAATCAATAAAAAGAATTCGAAAATGGATTTAAGCCATCACCAGAGATGGTCGTGAGTCCATAAAATGCCCGGCTTTGGTTCATTTTCGAATTTGTTCTCCAACAGTTAATGAAAAAAGGTCGAAAATGGAATTTGGTCATCACCACAGGTGGTCCCTAGTCCTTAAAGACAGTACAGCAGGATATCTTTAAAATTTCAAATTATAGTTCAGTCCTGCAGGATAGCTTGTAAATTTCAACTTACGATATTTCGAATATATCGATATAACTCAGAGTGAATTTTGGTGGAAAAAATTAAGCTTCCTTACTATAAAGTTCAAATGTAAAGTTAAGCTATCCAAAAAACATTCAATTAGGGATTATTTGGGACGTAATTTAGAGTCGATATACATCAGAAGACCAAAAGTTCCCTTACATTATTTCCTAATTGCATATTTACTTGTTTTAATGAAATAACATTGTTTTATTTTTTCTTAAATGTACAATAAATATATGGTTGCTAAATAAATTAATAAAGATTATAAAATAAAATCAAAACATCTTTATAAGCTTTAGAAGCGATGTGAAAAAGTTAGACCACCACCATAGTTGGGTCGGACATGATGATCGAAGTTCTTGCTCGCCTGAGCATAAGCATCTAATCTGCTATTTCCATTGTTGGCAGACCAGAGATTATGATTGTACTGTGCAGATCCAACGGTGCCAAAACGATCGCGTTGTACTCCAAGATCAACACTTCCGCCTTGTGGTGAACGTGCTACGCGGAGATGTGCTGGAGCTTCGTAATCAGATACCAGCTCTTGATGTTCATTTTCCAATACTGCATAGTTTTCATAGGGCTTATAAGGAAACGCTAAAACTGCTGCCAATGCAAAAACAACAACCAGTAAAGTGGCGAATATATTGAAGTTCTTCGAAGACATTGCTCTGAGGTACTCTGATTGATATATTAAAGTTGAAGTTTGGAAACTGTATGATGCTTTTTAGCAAACTGAACAAAGTTTTTATAGCAAAAGCTGTATTTGCCTTAAGCTACTTAGTTCGAATGTATCAAATATCTGGGAGTCACTTTTGTCATTGATAAGAAAATAAATTTGTTATCAGTTGACTGACTTTTTGAATAAATGGAAAGCACCGAGTGTTATTTTTCTAGTAATGGATTTTATATTGTGTACTTAGAAAATGCTTTTTTTTTACACACATTTAAAAAGTAATTCAATCTTTTGCATAAGAATCTTTAATTAGAAAATCGATACGTTACCGCAAATTTACTATAAATTTTTGATGAATGAATTTCAGCGGTTATTTTTTCATAATTTATTTCTTTGTCGTCGACCGTAGAAGGGAAATTTTCTAATTAACAAATAAGGCAAGACAGCGGAATTCGCAAAAATCCTGATAAAATGCTCAAAACACCTAAAGAAACTTTGGTCAAATATTTTGACAATTTTTCACGTAAATATTTTGTGAAAGCTTTTGCATAGCACTAAAATATTTAATCATTTCGGTTAAAGATAGGGTTTAAGGTCTGACAAAAACTTACTTCGAAGATATACCTATAGTATATACTAAACGAGTACTTCTTTAGAAAGTATGTACGTTCATGAGCATGAACCATTAAAGGACTGTTAGGGGTGTTAATGCTGAATATGAAGAAAAAAAAGCGTTTTAGTCGGTGTTTGGCCCCCACTTCATTAAACCAGATAGAGAACAAGAGAGGCAAGTTCTGATCCATCTAATAATTTTCACAGCACTGTGGCAAATTTTAAAGTGCATAAAAACGCAGACGAAATCAAACCTTTTAAAGTATTTTGAAAAAAACCTGAAATTGGGGCACCATTGTCAATGAATGTCATAAGAAGATTTGTAGATATAAGTTGCTTTAGGTTGCACGCTATTCACTTAGTACCATTGATAAAAAAATTAATATTAAAAACGCAAACATAAAATGTTTTTTATTGAAAATTCAACAAGAAAGCATTTTTTTATATTTGTTTTTTTTTTAACAAAAACTTGAACTAAAAATACAATTTTACGCATGAAACTGCAAGGACATGATTATTTATGGTACATGTTTTTGTACGTATTATATAAGAAAGAGCAAAAATTTAGCAGTCTTTCTTTAAATTCCTTACAAATTGAATGCACATTCAGCGCACAAACACTCTTTACATACAAACATACGTACCCACACATGCAGCTTAACACACAACTTTAAATATTTGTATCCTTGCACACCGGCACTTGCTGCTGCTGCTGCATTAGCGTACAAAATGGCGGCACAATTTGTATGCTATTAAATTCCCTTTTCACTCTGACTCGTTATCCTGATATTTAAGCGCTTGCAATAATTTCCTCCTTCCCAAGCGAACAAATTTTTCGCCTCGAATGAACAAATTTTAACCAACAAACAAACTACGATTTCAATAGAGAGAAGAATGTGTGCTGCATTTAATTATGTTGCGGGAAAACTGCAGAAAAACAACACCCTGTAGGAATTTACTTGGAGTAATATATATTTACATGACTTTATTCATTTTTTAAGAGTCGTTGTTGGCTTAAGTGATGGGTATCAAATAAATATACTTATTCTATTGGCTTAAAGCATTAAACTTAGATCAAAACGAAATGACTATGGGCACTTTGACTTTCGCCAAACGGGGAGTTTAAGGCATCTGTGATGATGTTCGTAATATGTTCGTAGCCATTTTTTTTTTTTTGAATCAATGCTTAAAAATGTTTTTCGTAAAAAAATTAAAGAGTTAAGTAATAAAAGAAATTGTAAGAATAACACGTTCACACGGTCTTCGGCAAATACACAGCAAATTAGAGAACCTCAATTTTAATTCCAATTGGGTATTTTATAGCATGCTTATAGGGGTGTACATGTAAAACACATTTTGACATGACATGCCATGACTTAAGCTAAGAGATGCAAGGGAACTTAACATTTATAATCCCTACAACACACTTTTACCAAGAATTTCACAACCCAAAGAAATGATTCTGTTGAACTACATTTACATTTCGATACCCTGTAGAAAATCAATTTACTGTGCTCATAAGAATAGTCTACAACAGACATGCTATGATGTCATGGAGCCAGGCAACCTCCGTAGTCTCTCAGAGTGCTCAGTTCTTAAATATAATTTATTTGAAAGGCTTCAGTTTATTTTCTTAATTTGAAATGTATTGGGAAAAGCCAAGTACATGCTACCTGGGAAATAATGTCACCCTCGAAATCCATAACTTCAAGCTGTTCAATGAATTTGAATTTCTTGGTGCATTCGATATCTTTACAAACGATATTTCAATGCAGATCTAAGGAAACTTTCCATATATTAAAGTACTGCTGCATGAAACATTACTATACCTAAGATTTTGTATGAAGCTAAATGTTGGGATAGATTTCTAAATATATAGTCGATTCTGTGAGAGGAAGATTCAACCAAAGGTATACGAAAGTCGTTTGATAAGTACGTGACTTCATATTAAGTAGAACAAAGATAAGTTAAAAAGCATTATGTGGACCCTACTGAGCCACATGGAATAGTTCGCTGAATTTCGCTGTGGTCGTGCAATCACGAATAATGCTGAGCACCTGGAATAACCAAACTAAATCCATATTAATGTGTTGAACGACCGACGATTAAAAATACGCGAGATAGCGAAGATACTAAGAATCTCAAATGAACGTCTTTTGAATATAATATGAGGACATGTAGGTATAAGAAAACTGACAGGAGCATAGGTGCCGTGCTTGCCAACAATCGATCAAAAACGGTATCAAGAAACCATTGATACTGCCATCGCCACAATAGTGTACGAACTGAAGTAAGAACTGCTCCATTTTATTTACAGATTTGGCGCTTGTGCTTTCTTTCTCCTTCCAAATTTGAAGAAATGGCTTAGTGGAAAAAGATTCACATCGAAAATAAGCGTAAAAATTCAAACAGAAAAATTTAAGGACCAATATCAAGTGAAGTTTTAAGATAAACGCAGACAAGTGATCACTCAGTCTTACTAACTAGATATATATAGTAAGAGAATGATAACCATAGAAGGCTGTAGTAATTTCGGTAATTATCTACAGTAGACGAATAAGTCCATATAAAAATAAAATGTACTTAACGCATTGTATTAGGCAACAAACCCATGAAAATCCGACCAATTAAGTGCAGCAACAGTGCCAATTGACCACAAGAGATCACCTCCTAAGCTGTCGAACTGAACGCTTTACGGAGACAATCAATCGTCCTTCTGCACCCGTTAGTATAAAAAGAAGCGACTGCACTGACTGTGCTGGTGGCCGCCGCCATTAACTGATAACATAAATGTTATTACTTATCCAAATGGCGAAATGTTGAATGAATCTCCGGATAATCAACCTTGGCCAAAACCAATTCATACCTGAAGTTTGGTTGCGAGGAACCTTAGAAAAAACTCCAAAAACAAAGTGACGTATCGCTATGCCAGAATTTTAGTTAGACATTGATCAAAGAAATCATTCGACAGTTATATTCATATTTTCAAGGGTTTGCTCTTCAAAGTTGTAGAGGCTGCATGCAACTACTTATTTACATAAATGGCCATCAGATCTTTACCATCTTTTGAAAAACGAAATTCGCTTGGTGCTCAGGATATGAAAAGTGAAGGGCAAAAAAATTTTAAAAAAATCTATAGAGTTAATTTAAAAAAATGTCCATAGTTTCAGGCATTTCGTGCATATGTTATATATCAATATTTATTTTATCGCCTCCAACAGTCATTCACCACGACAATGCCATCACTGTGGAAAATTTTGTGCCTAGAAATTCAACAAATATGATCAAGCATGCATCGTCAATCTGACCTTTTCCTGCTCTGGAAGCTAGAATTGCCACTTCAAAGAAAGCATTTTGAGTCGGTTGAAGCCATTGAAGCATAAATTCGTTGAAAAAGCTAAAGGCTATTCATCAATAAGCCTACGAAAAGTTTATGGATGACTGGATCAAGCATAAGCGCAGTGGTATTGCGAACGCTCTACCTTGAAAACGACAAAAGATACATTTCTAATATATGGTATGAACGAAAAGTATTAAAAAAATCGAGAAAACTCTAGATACTGGAATATAAATTTTTAGCATTCTTTTAAATATACATATGTCGAGAATTTAACAATTTCAGGTGAAATGAATAAATGATTCGATTTCAAAAAAAGTTTGCGCTCTGTTTACAAATGCATATTGATGCCTGTTGTTGTTCATATGCCTTGGTCGACAGTTAATATGAAAGTTATAATTCGATTCTGACAGTACTGAATAGATTGATAAGCTCAGTGTATTTAAGAACATTCCACCTCGACTTTGCCCGATTTTTTGGTCACTTCATTCGTTTAAGGATCACCAAAAATCCTCCCACTTCACATTACTTGTAAGTCAATATTTCTTAAATTTTATTCGTAGATTTTTTGTTGTGATTTTTTTTTCAGGAAAACTTCGTTTTTCTTTAAATTATACGAAGCCAACCTAATTTTCTCTCACCCTTAATCCTTCAAGTTCTTCATTCTTTTGAAGCACTCAACAGCGAAATTGGCAAAAGTGAAAAATTCCTGACGCCGCAAATCTCATTGCATGCCATTGCAGTTATTCTTGTTGTTTTTGTTTTATATATATGTATTTCCTTATCTCTATTGTTGTTGTAACGTTTCTTTTGTTTACTTAGCTAGAGCTTCTATCCAAGTGTTGGCGTTTCTTTTTTTCTTACATCTTGACAAACGCAGGAAGCTTCGTTTTTTCCTGCATTGTAGAGTGTGTTGCAAAATGTTGCAACATCCGGATTTTCTTTCACTTTTTCCCAGTTTTTTTTTCTCTTTCTCTTTTTTTTTGTGTTTTAACGTGGTGCAGCTTTACAAAATTTCATGTTCTTCAATTTCTTTGTTGGGTTCTTCTTGTATCAGATACTTTGTTGTTATTACTCTTGTTGTTGTTGTTTTTCATATTGTTGCAACAGATTTTTTATGTCCGTGTATTGTTTTCGTTTTTTTGGCCACTACGTGTATTGGACTTTGGATGTTTTTTTTGTTGACTTAAGCTAAAGTTACGAGGTCTTTTTTTTGCTCAAAAATTGATTTGATAACATTAAATTGGCTAAACTAAAAATATTTCATTAATCTGCTGCGTTCGAGAAATATCATTTGCTTTAAGATTCTTGAAACTTCTTCAGATAAAATACATTTTGTAAAATTGCCAAATAAACAACAATACCTTCGAAATTTACGCAGATAAGAGCAACAATGTTTTTAAATCTGTTGTTGATATTGTCGATTGAAATTTGTTTTCTTTCCAAACAAAATACTTTACCATGCTTATATGAACTGAAAATGTTTCAGTTTCAATGTGCAATGTCACTCAAAAGAAGCAACACAAAATATACAACTAGTTTGGTGCCTATTTGTCAAGCAACTATATATTACGTTAAAATGTCCTTTGGAAATGTGCAGTAAATACGCCATGAAGTGAAAATAACGCTTATTTAGCAAATTATATAGCGCTTTGCCAGAAAATTTTTATTCAATTCCTCGCATCGTACGCATCATATACGAATATATTTGTACGCAGTTTGTCACTAGTATAAAGACGCTGCAAACATATTGTAATGTTATGTAATGGGGCTGTTCCAGCGCTAAATTTAATCCTAAATGTAAACACTTAAGTGTTTTGAGAAGTAAATGTACTATGGATCTTAGGCTGTATCCTTTATTATTCACAAAAATATGTGTTGAAATACCTTTAGTCCCATAACCTCCAAAAGTTGTACATAGCTATTTATACATCAAAAGTCTGCACGACTGCACTTGAAACGACCATCAAGTCACTTGTCACGATTGTGGTTTCATCAAGCTCTTGTGCATAAAAATCACAAATCAAAACATAAAGAAACATCAAGCATAATAGGTGAGTGCTGCACTCGCAAATAAAATGTCCTATGTATTAAGCACTCGAAGTTTGTTGCATTCGACACCGAGTGACTTGTTTTTCGTAATTTCAAATTTGCGTAACTTTTGTATCGAACTTAATTCGAAGATATCTTCGTGTTATATTTATAGATATTACAGCAAGTTTTGTATGCAAAAATGCCCTCCAATGGATCACCAGCTCAAGTTCTAACATAACCAAATATTTTCTTCCCATTCACCAATTTTTCATTTTTCGTTACTAAATTTTTACACGACGCTTAAAATGTTGCTTTTGAGAGCTGTATTATTGCAATATTCGCTTGAATTAGGACTTTCCTATGAAAAACAGCGCTAATATAATTTGAAGTCACAAGAAAAATCTGCAATTAACCTGTGCCATTTAAATTTTTGCTTATAGAAAATAAAAACAAAAATTACGATAGCAATTTGAACGACGCGTACCGCTAAGAGACGAACGCATGATGACACGCAGCACACTCATGCAGACCTCAAAAAAGAGTCAAAAGTTAAATTTTATCGGCGAATCTTTATTGTCATACTTAAGAGCCATTCCTTAAATTTATTTTTTAAGGATAATTTATTTCAAATGTTGGACTTAACTGCGGCTAGCATAGTCCATTCTAAATTTGTTACTTTCTAGCGTTTCGACTAGTATTTGGCGAATGACACGAGAAATGTTGGCTTCCAATTCCTCAATCGTAGGCAGCTCATGAATGTAGATTTTGGATAATTTTAAACATCAAAGAAAAAAGTCTAGAGATGTGATATTATATAATTTATGAAGCTAATAGATTTTATGATTGCAAGAAAGCATATTAATTTTGAGTATATATGTATAAGCTGAAAATTTAATGAATCTAGTAGATTTGTACAAAAAACATGCGATATTATGACGTATACGTATGATGAAGTTTCAAACAATATTGAAAAAGAGTACTATAACAGTGAAATGTCTCACCCGAGATCTGTTGCATAATTTCTACTTACAGATGTACACACCGCTAACTTAATCATCTTGTACATGATTTATACCATAAATGGGCAAAATTTTGGAAGCAGGAGCTGCTTACAGCTAAAGTAACAACAATTAAAGCAATTAAGAAAACCCCACCATAAATTCAATCTCGATAGTAAAAAAAATTCAGCAATAAACCAAAGGCCAATTCCAAGAATCAAACAAGAACAACATGAGTGATGCTGTGCTCAATGTTGTTTCCTCGTTCGCTTGCTTCGGTTCTTTTTCTGAATAGTGCAACAACAACAATATACAATTCCCCTACATGGCGTGTAAAAAAAGACAACTATAAAAATGTACGTTGCGACGTATTTGTTGCAAAGAGCTTAAATTGGCTCATTTTTCGTATTTTGCCCTTCGCTGGCGTAAAGCATCGATATGATTGCTGATCTTACTACAGTGCCATTTGGTTTTTTTCAGTCTCCTGATGTCGTTATTGGCATCGGCTTAGGATTTTTATACGAGGTCTGGTCCCCTTCATTGGAAGTACTTTTTGTACTCTAGCTAAACTCATATTTGTCTGAGTGGTGAAGTCAGTTTCAAATATCGCATAAAGTTCATTAGTTTCAAACTCAAGCGCTTAGACTGTATGCATAGGTAGACGGTAGGTTTAATGTGAAAGCGGTAGAGCTCCCAAATTTTTTACTGTTATTTGATTAAACTTGGCTGTATTAAGGCCTATCTAAAATATGCTGAAAGAGAAAGCGATATATTTCAAAATGAAATGAATGATTGCAAATTGGATTGAGTAAATTTTTGAATTTTCGGTCTTCAGTTTAGTTAGGGTTATAGGTTAGAGTCCTTTCGGCAATTGTCTGTCTGCGGTTTAAACATCTTTCTTTCATTCCTCTGCTTTTTTTCTCTACTATACAGACTAAAATAAATGCACAATTCATACGAGTTTTTTCACTTTTTCTTTTTTGCTCCAAGTAAAACAAACATTTTCTAATTCAATGAGTTCCACTTTGATTTGTGCGCTTAAGAGTCGAGTAAAATAAAAGGAAAAAATAAAACGATAATAAAAATAAATAAAACTAAGAGCAACGTCAAAAACTTAAAGATTTGCACGTTTTTCATAGACTAATACGTTTACGAAACCAAATCAGACCAGACCAAAAATTTCGTTAGAGTGCATTCGCAAGAATTTGCTCCCTTTTTGTGCTTCTAGCTACTACATATTTCTTTGTCTTCTACTATTTCTCCTCATACTAAGCTAACACTGTTTCAATTGTAATTCTCTGGAGAGCTATTCAATTGAATTTGTTTGCTTAATTTCGGTTCATTTCACTGGCAATCAATTGTTTTCTACCAAAACAGTTTTATGCACACATATAAAGTTCGATATGCAGACCCACATACACATAGTATACCTATCTCCTACTCTTCACACGTGCATATATGAACTTATTTGAACTTCCGGTCATCGTTTGCTCAGCAATCGTTAAGTTGCCACACAAATTTATGCTAACAAATGTCCAATAGCCGGTCGTGGTAATTTCATGCTCCTGTCTAACTGTCGGTCTAATGGTAACGTCTTTGTGTAAAAATTATGTTCCCTTGGGGACGCTTAAATTTTTTTGAAGCAATACTTAGTTTATCAAGGTATGAATTGATTGCTAACATTTCAGCACTACAACGAAGTGTTGGGGTAATAGCGAAAATTATGGTTAAATGGTTCTTCTCCAGCTAAGGATGAAAAAGTTCTTACGAGCACAGTCCCTATAGTCTTGAATATATTTATTATATTTGTGATTGTTTTATTTTAAAAATCTTTAATTTTAAGTTTTTCTTTCTTACAAATAAATAACTAAATAAATAACTTGATAATAAATTAATTCGATTCTAAAATTTCAGTCAATTCTTAAAAGTGATGTGAAAAAGTCAAACCGCCACCAACATTGGGTCTACCATGATGATCAAAGTTTTTGCTGGCCTGCGCATTGGCGTCCAAGCGGGTATTTCCTCTGTTTCCCTGCCAGAGATTTTGATTATAGTTTACTGATCCAACCGTACCAGAGCTATCACGATTGACACCTACACCAACACTGCCTCTTTGTGGTGAACGTGCTACGCGCAAGTGCTCGGCATCTACATAATCAGCAACTTCCAACTGCTGATATTCATCGACCAACCGTGCGTAGCTATCGTAAGCTTCATATGGCATTGGTGAAGCAGCTGCGATGGCGACAGCAGCAATCAGCAAAGTCACAAATAAATTGAAATATTTTGAAGACATTTTTTCTGGAGATACTTTGAGTGATGTATTGAGCTCGAAGTACGAAAACTGTATGATGCAAATAAGTGCAAACGTTTACGTTTTATAGCATTTGCTGATCTGTTGCTTAGCGTTGACTGACTGACTAACTGGGGTTCACTTAAGTTGTAGACAAAAAATTTCAATTGTTATCAGTATGTTGAAAATTTTTTAAGTTGTGGGAAGCACCGCGCCATATTAAGTTTACTAAACCATGTTGCTTCACAGTATTTCCCTTATGTTGGCAGTTGTGATCGATATTTAATTAATAATCTGAAATTCTTACAAACGCTGTCAGTTAGAACTCGATATTGCTTAGCATTTTTATGAATTAGGGGAAATACCTTTTTCGGTCAGAAATGTTTATGAAAAATCATGGATTACATTTGATTTGTTTCAATTTCTAGGCATGGTTCTGCGAGAAAAGCAATACTCGCGGCGAAGTATGCATCCGAGAATTTTTTATTTTATTAACTATATCTACTATAATTATCTGAGCTAAAATTGTGTGTCTGTCTAATTGAATTTACATATATGGCTCGTTAAACTTTATTTCAAAAACGGCTGCAGAAATTTTGATAAAATTTAGGGATTTAGTGCGCCTGAGAGAAAAATTTATATTAGGCTAGCTTTTAAGTTTTTAGATACTCTTACATAGCCGTGGCACTGCCATAACTAATTGAGATTCTAATTTACTGTAAAGTAAATCTCATTTTGGTAAGGTTTTTCAGATGTCGACCTTATAATTTATTAAAGCAGAAGTAGAAAGATTTGGAAAATGGGTGTGTCATTCTTCAACATTTTCATCCATTTCATATACGAAGATTTTTTTAATTTCTTTCAACACTTTCCGTTTTTTTTTTTTTGGACTTTTTGAATCTCTTCCAACTTAACGACCTTATCAACGTTTCAATTTTTGTCAAGACTTTTAACCTCTTTCTACATTTTCGAGTTTCTCAACATTTCCGAGTTTCTCAAGCTTTTTCAACATTTACCAAATTTTATCGATTAATTCGATTTTTTCAACATTTTTAATTTTTTTACGAGATCTTCAATCGCATTCAACTTTTTTTAACAAGTGCGATATCAAATTTTTCAGCGTTTCCAACTATTTTCAACATTTTCCATTTTTCGACCTTATCAACATTTTTCGGCTTTTTTAATACTTTCTCGACTTTTCAGCTTCAACTGTGTCAACAATTTTCAACTCTCATTAAAATTTTTTCGAGTTTTTCACCCTCTTTGAACCTTTTCAATATTTAAAATTTTAGATTTTTTGACAGTTCTTATGCCTACAAATAAAATAAAAATCGCTACTATCAGAAACAGCTGTGAAATATTAAAATATTACGCGCGGTACTTTTTTCTTACTCATAGCACAAACATTTTCAATCTACTGATAATACTTGCAATTTCTTATCTATGGGAAAAGTGATTCCCATAATCTTCATTTCAGACTAATTGTAAGAAGCTTAAGACAATAACAGACTACCCTATAAAAACGTTGCTAATTGTGATTAAGAGCATCACATAGATTTTAAACTTCAAGCTCAGTACACCACTCAAAGTATTTCAAAAAAAATGTCTTCAAAGAACTACAACATTTTCGCTACTTTGCTGGTTGTCGTTTTCGCGTTGGCAGCAGCATCCGCTTTGCCTTATGGACCATACGAAAACTACACACCACTGGAAAATGATGAACAGCTGGTTTACTACGAAGCTCCTGAACATTTACGTGTAGCACGATCACCACAAAGAGGCAGCATTGATCTTGGAGTGCAAAAGGATCGCTTCGGTACTGTTGGCTCTGCGCAATATAATCACAATCTTTGGTCAGCCAATAGAGGAAATAGCAGACTGGATGCTTATGCTCAGGCAAGCAAAAATTTCGATCATCATGGCAGACCCAATTATGGTGGTGGTTTGACTTTTTCACATCGCTTCTAAGTATTATATAGAGCTGATACAAAACAAAATCAATTAATTTTAGATTAAATCTGTAGTAATTTATTTATTGTATTATTAAGAAATAGTAGTAGTAGTTTATCATTATTGTATTATTAAAAAAATAAATTGTGTTAAACAAAAAGGTTTGTTAAAAAATATTTCTATTGGTAATGCTCTTAAAAAGGGGCGGACAAATTGGAGTTTTTGTATTATTTTTGGAAAACTTTAATTTCCATACATATGACACTACGATTCAAATAATTTTTTCAGAAGATATGTGGGACTTCAACCATTTTCTACTGGTATAGCATACATCTTAAAGATATGGAAAACAAAGCAGCAAATATTAAAAATAACATAGCAGAAAACTTTCCCCACAATAACAATCCATTCTCCGAAATCTGCCAATAAAAGCACAAACCCGAAAAAATAACACAAGAAAAAAATCAAGAAATCACAAAATTGCAAACGATTTTCCTGTCTGCAATAATACACAGCTCCTTAGTGGCGACATACACATACCCCGACATGTAAGACAAAACTGAAAAGGAAGCTAAGGCATCCTTGCAGCTCCAACCATGAATCCTTTTTTGTAAAACTTTGAAATCGCGTCGCTTGTTTTTCTTTTTCTCCTTTTTTTGTTTTTTGCCATGTCTTCTATTTTATTTTCTGTTTTGGATTAGTATTTACGAGGAAGTATTCCATACCTTGTATGCATGTTTGTGTATGTGTGTCGGTTTGCATTTGTGTTTATCTCAGGAGTAAAATGAATCAATGGATAAATAATTTAGTAGACATGCACGAAAATTTAAGGTTATGCTCAAATGTTCCGACAAACAGCGGCGACGTCGCGGCGCCAACTTTCTGCAGAAAGTTGTATTGAGAATTAAGAATAAGAAATGTTTTATTTTGGAGAAAAATGTGGAAAGAATATCATTACTATGCGTTTCTTAGGAACTTTATTTATTTAGCCAGAGAAATGCACTTATTATATCTCTCTGGTTGCAGAACTTTGTTAGTGCTATGTGCAAGCGATGTATAATTTTTGACATAATTTATATAATTCATTAGTACAAGCTACATGCATACAATTTCAAGACTTACGCTTAAACTTTCTCATGAAGATGGTGGGTATAATACTCCAGACAGTGCTTCTGCACGAAATTTTTTAGTCCATTCGCCAGCAGACAGTCGCTTGGAAATTAGACTACGGCTCATGTGAAAAAAAAAGCAAAAGTACATTTTCTCATCATCTTGATCCGATGCAGAAACTTAACTTCTTCTAAAAACTTAATTTTTTATTTATTTTTTCAAAATTGTTCTATAATCTCAAATGCAGAAATTCCCATAAGGTAACATTCTAAAAGTTCGATTAAGCATTTTTTCGAAAACAAAATTAAAAATAAAGTTGTGTAATTTTATATCCTTTTCATATCCCTTTAAGATAGCATGTATTGTAGTTACTTTTTTGGTTTGCATTACCGATATGTTTTGGTTTTTTTCGTTTCTTACATGTGAAACATATGACAAAAACAGCATTTTTTTGCTTTTTGCAGCATAAGGGAAAGCGCTTATGTTGTAAAAGTTTTTAAACAGCATCCTACGTACCCAACATATTTGCAACTGATGCTCATTTCCTTGTTATCCTTTGTGCTGGTCATAAACTTTTGCTCTCTCTCAGATGGGTGTGGATTTAAATAAACTGCTGTGTCTGCACTACACAACAATAGGTGTAGCTAGAACTAAACTATCTAACCTGCTACTCATACTACATTTGCATCACTTTCACATACGACCTTAGTAATTTGTAGAAAAACGCTATAGCGAAGCTATCTAGCTTCCTTAGCCAGAGATTTGATGGATATTTTTATTTGATATGACAACGATGCATAGCTTTGCATGAAAAGAGTGTTAAAATTCAATATATTCTGAATTGCAGTAAATAAACGAACGAAATTCGTTGCTGACCTTGAAAATTTATAATTGACAAACATATATTTTCAGCTATACTAAGTTAATGCAAAAATAAGTCGAACTTTGACATATGAGACTAAATTATTTCGGAACATAAAATTAAATTAATTTGTTAATTTTACAAAATAATTTCTTGCTAAATTGTATTGAAGTATGATAATTCCAAGTACAATTGTTCGAGCATAACGTAAACATTTTCTGATTGGTCTTATTTTTTTAGTGCCTATCGAAAAGTAAAAGGATAGAAGAGACTTACAAGGGACATTAGCTCCGAGTAAAAGAGTCATATGATCTCATTCTTTTAAGCACACACATTTAATCTAAGCTATACCAAACTTCTTACAGTACTGATCATGAAATGACTAAATTGCAAATATCAATGCTTTCATACGATACATATCTTTAAATCCTAAGTACTTTCACAAGTAGCCAGCACAGAAACAGGACATGACACCGGATGCGACAATATTGTTGGGTTATGCAACACAACTGCCGCCGCCGCCGCTTAGTGCACAAAAAAGGCTTCGAATAGTGTGCAGCCCAACAAATGAAACAAGCAACGAGAAATGAATTAAATTTACTGTATGAAGGTACATGAAAGTGAGTTAGTTTTCAGGGACAACAAAAGAGAAATTTATATTTCTTCTTTCTTCCACTACGTAACATAAAGCATAAGTACTGAGTAGAAACTTGAAAGTAAAGTGAAAGAGGCATAAGTTAATGCAAGACTGCACAACAGAAACAAATGAATATCGAGTGTAAGAACTTTGAAAAGCAGTAGGATGCTCAAAGTGAGCGAAAATATCACTGAAATAGAATTAAAGAAAGTTCAAACAACAAAAAAGTGTATTTTAAAATGAACAAATATTTGTACGGAAATAGGTCACTAAATTTGCAAAAGCCTTTTTCAAATTTAATCTAGCAGTCCTTTTTTAAAAGTATACGAGTAAGTAAATGCAAGAAAAGTCAAATAGTGTTCCTCGACTGGAATTGAATTGAAATTAAGTTGAAATGGAATTAAAATTGAACTGAAATTGAATTGAAATTGAATTGAAATTGAGTTGAAATTGAATTAAAATTAAATTGAAATTGAATTAAAATTGAATTGAAATTGAATTGAAATTGAATTGAAATCGAATTGAAATTGAATTGAAATTGATTTGAAATTGAATTGAAATTGAATTGAAATTGAATTGAAATTGAATTGAATTGAAATTGATTTGAAATTGAATTGAAATTGAATTGAAATTGAATTGAAATTGAATTGAAATTGAATTAAAATTGAAGTGAAAGTGAATTGAAATTGAATTGAAATTGAATTGAAATTGAATTGAAATTGATTTGAAATTGAATTGAAATTGAATTGAAACTGATTTGAAATTGAATTGAAATTGAATTGAAATTGAGTTGAAATTGAATTGAAATTGAATTGAAATTGAATTGAAATTGAATTGAAATTAATTGATATTGAATTGAAATTGAATTGAATTGAAATTAATTGATATTGAATTGAAATTGAATTGAATTGAAATCGAATTGAAATTGAATTGAAATTGAATTGAAATTGAATTGAAATTGAATTGAAATTGAATTGAAATTGAATTGAAATTGAATTGAAATTGAATTGAAATTGAATTGAAATTGAATTGAAATTGAATTGAAATTGAATTGAAATTGAATTGAAATTGAATTGAAATTGAATTGAAATTGAATTGAAATTGAATTGAAATTGAATTGAAATTGAATTGAAATTGAATTGAAATTGAATTGAAATTGAATTGAAATTGAATTGAAATTGAATTGAAATTGAATTGAAATTGAATTGAAATTGAATTCAAATTGAATTGAAATTAATTGATATTGAATTGAAATTGAATTGAATTGAAATTGAGTTGAAATTGAATTGAAATTGAATTGAATTGAAATTGAATTGAAATTGAATTGAAATTGAAGTGAAAGTGAATTGAAATTGAATTGAAATTGAATTGAAATTGAATTGAAATTGATTTGAAATTGAATTGAAATTGAATTGAAATTGAATTAAAATTGAATTGAAATTGATTTGAAATTGAATTGAAATTGAATTGAAATTGAATTGAAATTGAATTGAAATTGAATTGAAATTGAATTGAAATTGAATTGAAATTGAATTGAAATTGAATTGAAATTGAAGTGAAAGTGAATTGAAATTGAATTGAAATTGAATTGAAATTGATTTGAAATTGAATTGAAATTGAATTGAAATTGATTTGAAATTGAATTGAAATTGAATTGAAATTGAATTGAAATTGAATTGAAATTGAATTGAAATTGAATTGAAATTGAATTGAAATTAATTGATATTGAATTGAAATTGAATTGAATTGAAATTAATTGATATTGAATTGAAATTGAATTGAATTGAAATTGAGTTGAAATCGAATTGAAATTGAATTGAAATTGAATTGAATTGAAATTGAATTGAAATTGAATTGAAATTGAATTGAAATTGAATTGAAATTGAATTGAAATTGAATTGAAATTGAATTGAAATTGAATTCAAATTGAATTGAAATTAATTGATATTGAATTGAAATTGAATTGAATTGAAATTGAGTTGAAATTGAATTGAAATTGAATTGAATTGAAATTGAATTGAAATTGAATTGAAATTGAAGTGAAAGTGAATTGAAATTGAATTGAAATTGAATTGAAATTGAATTGAAATTGAATTGAAATTGAATTGAAATTGAATTGAAATTGAAGTGAAAGTGAATTGAAATTGAATTGAAATTGAATTGAAATTGAATTGAAATTGAATTGAAATTGAATTGAAATTGATTTGAAATTGAATTGAAATTGAATTGAAATTGAATTGAAATTGAATTGAAATTGAATTGAAATTGAATTGAAATTGAATTGAATTGAAATTGAATTGAGATTTTAATGTCCACACATTGGCACTGATACTAGACGGAGTTTTCAGCGATGTTACCTATCAAAATTAACTCGAGAAGGCTGCAGCAATGCATCTTGTATTCATTCAAAACATTCTGTCAGTAACTGAGTTATTGGTACAGAATATTCAAGCAAGCAAAAAAGTGGAAGTCTGTGATGAGTTAGTTGTTTCATTATCATTAAAGGGAAAAAACTACATTTCTGAAAAATTTATTTCTGAAAATTGACTTACATTTTCTCAATTTTTTTAAATAACAATAAGCTAAATATTCGGCACTCTTTTTAATTAACTTTTATTTTTAGTAAAATTGTGCTCTTGGTGAACGGATACGTTACATGTATGTGCATTGTTGCTATTTGGTGTTATTGTTGTTGTTGTTTTTCTCTTGCCACCCACAACAGTCATACAAAATATTTTTGATTTATGAAGCATCGATGCAAAAGAAAATTTTATACGTTTCATAGGCCAAAGTGTACGTGTAGCGTTTTTTTGTGTCTGTTATTGTGGTACTGATGCATAGTGTTTGACCCTATATGAATGTGCATGCTTGAGTATTGGAATTTTTTTCTACCATTACAGTTCATAGACTGCATTTTAATCCAACATTTTGCCAGCAAAGCTTATTTTGGCGCCTATATACGCCATGTGTTGCTGACGGTAGTGGTAGCTTTTTTCATATGTCATTTTGCTTGCGTTAGACAAATGGGGTTTTTGAGTTTTGGTATTTGTTGTTGTTATAAACCAATATGTCAAAATTGCAAATTGATGCTGTTGAACTATTGTTTAATTTTCCAGTGAAAAGTGCAAAATTTCAAAATTAATGTTATTCTTACAATCAGGGGAACTTTTTATTTTTGTTGTCATACACATTTACTTATCAGTACTGCTTTGAAAAATTTGAGATTGGTGATAACATATGTTTGGAATTACTTATCTACAGCATAAGTGAGTCCCAGAATTTTAGTTCAAGTGTGCTCCTTTGAGCACTAATTATTTGACTTCTTGGTATATACATTTTTCATCAGGTTAAAAAACAAATATTATTAAAATAATGCATGGCATTTTCAACTTTCTCAGTTTTATTTATAATTTTACTGCAAAATATGCACAATATGTTATGAAAATAAATTTATTGAAAAAAAATGTTTATCGAAAATTGGTTTTGGTCACAGAGAACCTTTTTTCTACATTTCTATATAAAATATCATAATATCATTAATATTTTCTAGTTACCCGTATTCTGAAAAGTGTCGTTACAAGGAGGAGAGGAGCGAAGGGGGCCTTAACCTGGGTGGCAAGGTATTGTTGGGACGTCAAAATGGTCCTCGGTATACATTGAGATTTGGAAATAATACCAAATATTTGTATTGCTCAGAAATTTTATGCACTTGTGGAGCACGCAAGATTTATAAAAAAGCAGACGGAGACAATTTAATATTACCTCAAAAATGGTTTCTTCTTATATATCTTATAAAACTTAAATTTCTCATTATAATGGCTTAATTGACTTATACGTATTTGTGCCATAGTAGTTTTTCATTTGAGCTCTTTATTTTGGAAGTGGTCTAAGTTCCTCTTCATTGAGAAGGCAAAACTAAGTATGTACATATCTTGAAATCAATTTATAACATTAATTTATTTTTTTCTTCTCAACGACGAGGAACTAAGACCATTTTCAAAATAAAGAGCTTATATTACTTAATGCGGTTGTAGAACCTGTCCAGCCCCTTGTCACAAAATATGTCACATCAAAGTGTTTTCCACAATAGAGGCTCGACTGGTGCGAATTCTTCTTTTTACGGGTGCTCCAAACCGCTATATATTGTACATATCTCATAGCTCATATTATCTTATTATAAGTTATCAAATTTCCAAAATGGTCTGTGGCCAGACCTCTATATTGTTCTTTTTAAGGTTTAGGTTCTAACTAATTGTCGTTTACTACTTCAAAGCGAAGAGATTACTTTAAATTTTACCCGGCGGGAGTGGGGTTACAAAATGTTACAAATAGTATGTGGCAGGGTCTGACATACCCGCGTAAAAAAATGATTCTAAAACTCATTTCCCAAATAGATAGCATGAAATCAAATGAGTTTTATTGTAAAAAGCAATATGATAATATAATTTTAATGCGAGTTAATATTTTAAGGCCAAAACATAAGTTAAGTTAAGAATTGTTGAAGCTTTCGAGTTGCTTAAAAATTGATGAATCAAAATATAAAGAAAATAAATCCATTGGAATTATTTTATTTATTTTTATATATATTAGTTCGTTTTAACCTTTAGAACCGATGTGAAAAAGTCAAACCACCCTCATAGTTGGGTCTGACAAAATTTTTGCTTGCGTGAGCTGAAGTATCCAAGCTGCTGTTTCCATTATTGCCGGACCAAAGTTTACGATTGAATTGCATAGTAAAGCCATCACGTTGTACCGCAAGATGAGGCTACTTTGCGGTGAACGCCCTACACGAATATATGCGCGAGCTTCGTTATCTGGTTTGAGCTGTTGATACTCCTGTCTTAATAGGGCGTATCTCTTGTTGGGAGTGCTGAAGCAGCTGCCAAGGCAAAAAAGTGACAGTCAATACAGTGGAAAATACGTCAAAATTCTTTGATGACATTTTCTTTCTGTTTGTTCTGAAATACTTTGAATGCTGTATAGGCTTTGAAGTCTGTAAATAACTTAATGTCATCTACAACGCTGAGTAACAATTATATGTCCTAAAATATTTTTATCTTAAGCTTATAAATTTAGAGATAGAAATGTGGGAATCACTTTCTTCATAGATAAGAAGTTTGATATTTTGACAGCGCATTGTAGATTTAAACGCTTTTGCGTAAGAAACAAATTACCGCGCGTAATATTTTACAGCTTTTCTGATAATGAATTTTAAAATGACAACAAGAGACATGCTGTCGTAAAGAGTTTGAATTTTTTATGTGATTGTAGATATGCCACAAATACTTTTGTGTTCTATAAATTGAGAAAAAAAATTGCATTTCTTTTTTTACAGTGATTTTTTTGAATAAAAAGCTTTATGTTCAAAATCATATTTTTCAGAATAAAAAAGTTACGATTGTTTGCATCAAAAAGTTTAGAAATTTAAGATTAAAACTTTAAATTTTACCTTCTATTTTTTCCTTATCATAAGACACAAAGTTACAAATTCTTTCCAACATGAAATTTCAATAGTGATCTCACTAATCTATGTTGTACATAAAAAAGTAGTAAAATTTGTAACAGTGACGCCACAACTGTAATGCTGCTAAGCAGTAAAATTCATTTGCAGTCGCATCAATTTTACAATGAGGCCAAAAGAAAAAAAAAACAGCTTACAGCCAAAGCTTTTACGCATTTCTACAACTGTTGCTACCATTTTTATGGGGGTTGCCATTTTGTAGGGCAAAAAACGGCATAAATTTAATACGAGTGTTTTCTTTTTTTGCTTCTGTTGCTTTTTGCTGACGTATGTTGAGGGGATGCCATAAAATTCCCATATTTTTTACGTTTTTGTTTTCTAAATTTTCAACTAAATAATTCATTGCAAAAATTTTCAACCCATGGCAAGGATACTTTTAGTATCCTCGCAGTAAGGAGTATTAGAGTGTAGGAAAGCAAAAATGAAATGAAAAAATCATAATCGTCGAGAATGCAATAAAAATTGAAAAAGATTGAAACTCGCGCATACCACGTTGCGGGATGCATTTACACACACTCCCCCATACACTGCTACTCCGTATGTTCAAACTCCCTAAAATTTGATCGTTTTTTATAGAGCATGTGAGGCGTCAGAAAGAAAAACAAAAAAAAAAATACAGCACTGGCATGGATTTTTGTAATATATTTTTCATTTTTTCATTGAAAGTTTTTTAATGTAGATATGTGTGTTTGCAGAAAAAAAAAAAAAAAAAAAATTCGAAATTTGTTGTGAAAATTTGCGGAGTATTTTTGGTTAAAATAAAATAAACATAAATTTGGGGAAAAATTGCGGCCATGTGGGCCACGAGATTTCGTGTGAATTTTTATTTGAAGTTTTTTTTTTACGGAGTCGGTGTTTGTTTGTTTGCTTGGTGCCTAATGAAATGTAAAATTCAATAAGGTGCCGGCTTTTTTTTTCTCAACATGCCGTATTTGTAGGTGTGTTGAGCCATAATGACACAAGATTTTTGTTTGCTCTGTTTTATTATTCCTTGAGTAAAAAAATATAAAAAAAAGTTTCAAATGTACCAATGAGAACGAATTTTTATTCTATTAAGGTAGGGCTAGTCGGGAACCATTTCGAGAAGTGAGGTCAGCAATGTAATATTGCACTTTATATATGAAACAACGATATCTTGAATACTAGCTGTTGACAGTTTCCGACTTCATCCTTTGAGATGATTTCTTGAAGAAGTGAAAATGCAACAACTCACCGATAGCATTTGCCAGCGTAAGAACGGTGGTTATTTGCATAATATTTACTTCCAACTATAACAATAAAATATTTTCAGCGAAAGTTTTTAAAAAAGTTTAACGGATCTTTAAGACTCATTTTGAGCAATTTTTATTGATACATTTTTTGATGTAAAAAAAAGTAAGAAAATCATCAAGTGTCGTTAGAGCTTAACCATTTTAATTTATATGTGCATAAGCGGCATTTGCTCAGTGTATGCCGCACACGTATGCAGTATACGTATGTGAAGTACTGAGCAAATGTAAGCGTTTTTAATTTGCTCACTGAGTGGAAAGGCCAACGAAATAAATGAAAAATAAAATAACTACAGATATGAGACTGGAAAACTGTAAGCGCTGTCAAATTAATGCTTAAGTTTTATTAAAAAAAGAACGCTTCTACGTCTGAAATTGAATTTTTCACAACTTTAATTTTTGTAGCACTTTTTAAGTTCATTTCAACAATTTTGCTTTAAAAAGTTTATTTTAGAAAGTCTCTACAATTCAAAAATTAACATGATATCAATTTGGCAGTCATAATTTATTAGCATTATACAAATTTTTTGTTGCGATTTCTACCATTTTCTCTCAAAGAGTATCAGGCCGGTTCTAATTCCACTTCGGATATGCTTCGGAAACAGAATTGGAATCCGATGTTAATATCAGTATCATACAAAAAGAAAGATGCGTCCAATGATCATAACTATAATAGCTCAAGTTCGAAATTCGAAAAAAGAATTCCATAGCAAAGTATTCGGATTTCACTTCCACTTTCGAAGTAAATCGGAATCAAAGCAGGCCTGTATTTCATCAATCTCTATTCAAATCTGAACCCAAGTTTTATTTTCTTTTTCGTGTCGAGCACCAAGGTTTTTGTATTTTCGGTACGCACGTCATCCGAAGATTGGCAGTTAGTCTTTAATTTCTTGCCGCAAGTTTTATTACAATCATTTTGAAAACACCATTATGATAATATTAGTTCCTTTTATGGGAAGTACGCGTACTTAGTGTCACCCGTTAACACTTTTTCCTTTAAATCATTTCTAGATGTTATTTTATTTTGTTCATCACTTACTTTGATGAAGAGCATTTTTTAGCTCTAGAAAAACTCTGAACAAAATGCAACTGGCGAACTATTTTAAAATCTTTGGATAAATGACTTATCTTATGAAATATCTTTCCACGTTTCAATAATATGCGTTCTAAAGTAAACGATATATTGTCGATTTATCCATTTAAGCGTATCAGGCACGAAGTTTTTGCATTTCTTTGGATAAGAGTTGCTACCAGAAAGATTTTTTTATGGGTCATTATTCATTGCTTGATAGAAATTGAGCTGACAGCTTTGACATCCTGAAATTTGATATATTTTTTTATTTATATACCTGAACTCTTCATTTGTTTCAATTATTTAGCTATCTCAATATATTTTTTATAAGGACAGACCTTATTAGCTTCTAAATATAATATATTATGTAACATATTTTAAATTACTTATGTTGCCAATATAAGACTTCAATTAGCTCATATTAGCCAGTAAGCCAATAGTTGTATAACTTTAAATTCCTGTGCAAATAATAAGATAAATTTGATGATTCAAAATTAGTTTAAAAAACATTATGTCACTGCACGAAATTGCACCAAAGGATAAATAGAAAAACTCACAAAATTTTTTCACTTACGCAACACTTTTTCAAAGCTATTTTACTGCAAAATGCTACAAATTTTCCACTCAATCATCATCAACGACCGTACGTTGCATGAACATATTCATTTCGAACAATCATTTACCATCCACCTCGTACCATCCGACCCGCTGACCAACTATCTGTCGTTGATCTAAACGACCGACAACCATAATTTTAGACGGACGCCAAAGATTACGAAAAAAGACGACACTGATGATGCGCTCATCATGTTGGCGACAACATGGTTGATGCGGATGATGTAGTTGATGATGATGTCGCAGATGATGATGATGATGATGATGTCGCTGATGACTTTTTGAGTATTTTGGCCAACATACTGCATTCCCACTTCAACACTTTCCCTGATGCCTTTGCATTTTCCAGACTTCACTTTAAGTTTAATGTCAAGTGATGTGCATGGGCCCCAGACGTTGTGGAACCAACTTTGGATGTTTACAGTGGAATTGGAAAACTAAAATGACTTATACTTTTCATAATTTGTAATAAAAATAATAATAAAGATACATATATTAAACAATTATAATAAATTTAAAATTAACATGGCATTAACACAACATTAACACAGCATTAAAATAAAATTAAAATAACATAACATAAACATAACAATATCTTAACATTAACTAAGCATTAACATAACATTGACATAACATTAATATTACATTAACATAACATCAACATTACATTAAAATATCATTAAAATATAAATGTTAGCATAACATTAACATAACATTAAAATGATATTAACACAACATTAACATTACATTAATATGAAACTAACATAACACTAACATATTCCCAACACATCATTAACATAGAATTAACTCAACATTAATTTAACATTACCATAACATTTGTATAACATTTGGATAACATTAAAATAACATAACATAGCATTAACATATCATAAATATCATGGTAGCGTAGTATTAAAAAAAATTAACATAACATAACATTTTGCTTACGTTATTTTGTCTTAACATTAGAATAATGATAACACAACATTAACCTTACATTTCACTGTAACATAAATAAAATCTCAACTTTCAGCTGCATCTTGTCTCACTGCCTCAAAGGCAGCATGCACCAAAACGAAGGCCAAACAAATCAGTCGTGCTTGAAGATTAATGGACGCATTATTGTGTCAGCGTCTTTGGTCCTCAAGGCTTTGTGCCCCAACACTTGAGTGTCAGTCCGTCTGTGTGTCTAACAATCTATCTGTTCAACGTTTAGTCCAAGTTTTCTTTTTGCAGCTGCAGTTAGTAAAATTGCAAGTGATTTTTCTTACATTTAATAATTTTTCATGATATCCTTTTTAAAGCATTAATAACGGTACC
The DNA here is from genome assembly GCA_963680825.1 of Meiosimyza decipiens. Taxonomy (NCBI): domain Eukaryota; kingdom Metazoa; phylum Arthropoda; class Insecta; order Diptera; family Lauxaniidae; genus Meiosimyza; species Meiosimyza decipiens. The sequence continues at coordinate 16,135,106 of OY804261.1, read as the reverse complement.
AACAATTAATCAACCAGCCTGGGCGTGTATGATGTGGGGCGGTGCATAGTGTGGTATGACTAACAAATCTTTCAACATTTTTATAGCCTCGTGGGGAATTTAAATTTTTCTTTTTTTTTTTTGAAAGATGATGATTATGTTATGCAATTGCATGCCAAAAGAGCATTGTGATGGAGGGTTATATCTGTCTCTACAAAGCTAATGAGTATCGAATTTAATGATAAAATATTTTACGCAAATGCTTCATCAAAAATAATTTATTTCTTGATAACATGATTATGGTCAAATTAAAAATATGATGTAAATGTTTTTCCTATAATTTCTGTGATTTAAGTTCTGTATGCAAAATTTCTCAGTTTCGCGAATTAATTTCTTCCTTATTTCCCTGCAAAGACTGACGCTATCACAGTCAATTCATTTTACTCCTCATATTTTTACGTAATTACTTGAAGTGCTACAAAAATAGTAAAATACAAACTTTTCTGCGATATGATGCAGTCGTAGAAAAAACATTTTCGCTCGTAACTCAAATCAGAGTCACTCCGCACTAGCGAAGTTATTTTGTCACGATTCTGATGAACTTTCACCATAACTCATTGCGATGTGCTACTTAGAAGAAGGGCAACAAATGTTGAATGGAAAGATGTAACGAATGAAATGTATGGTTCAAAATGCTTTAAAAGTAATTTGTGATGTGTTGTTTGTAACGAGCGACTGGTAAAAAAAAAAACATTTTTATGAAAACATCTTTGAAATGCTGTGAAATTTATTCCCTTCGAAAAAACTTTTTCAAAAATTTCGTATGACAAGTTAGCATTAGGCCAAAAATTGGTGAGAATTGATAAGTGAGGGAATTCCATTCATGCAAGATAAAACTTTATATAGCCATGAATAAAAACTGGTGACTGGTGACACAAGTAATCATTATAATAATATTAAGGTGCAGCAGCGCGCTGACTCGGCCTAGTTTATTTCTCAGCTCAATATTGTTGTGCACATTTCGATTATACAGAATGACGCGAACATACAGTTTAATAGCCGATCTGAAAGGCATTAATTTTGAAAAGTTACTCACGAATAGATACGCCAAATTAAGATAAGGCTAGGGAGACTATGGCTACGGGTCCCGAGCTCAAGAAGGCTCTATCAAATGGAAATGAGTTGTTTTTTAAGTATTTTATTTTTTACTTCACGACACCGCTTAGTATTTTAAAATAGCAAAACATATTTATTAATTTTATCAATAACAATTTTCTTTAGGCACTAATGTAATTATTTATATTAAAAAGGGCCCGTTTCCAGGCATTAGCTCCGAGCTCCGCAAACTCATAGTTCGACATTGCTCCTAAAGCATTTCCAATGATTTGCGAGAAGAAGCGGGAGCGGAAACAAAAACAGGTTTTACTTGGCAATAGGCCGAGGAGTAATAGGAGCGCATACTAAGAACTGATGTCACTACCGAATGGCAACCTGTGGTCAGGGTCCGACTGGTTGTACAGTGAGAGTTTGGTGCATGAGGTAGTATAAAAATTAAGAGGATTTTAATCGATATCACAGGCTTGTGTATGAATATTTTTTATGACGAAATACTTACTTTTCTAAACTTAATTCAACATTTAATTTATTAGAGCAGTAGCCAAGTATTTTAGAAAACCATTAGATAGTACCGAAGCAAAACATCGTAGATGACATTAGCAAGTGCGTTTGTTCAAAAATTAATTATTTCTTAGTGAATGTTTTGGATCTCAAATGCATTTATAATAAACATTAAATAAAATAGTTTAATAAAATCTTAAGTTCCTCCCAGTACAAGTTGTACCTTGTCGGGCGATAGTATATTTCGACGAGGTGGCATGAAGAGTTTTTCCTTTGAATGTTTTAGTGCGTCCAATGTTCTATTAAATCTATAGCTCTGTGTCCAGATATAATTTGTACGAAGTTTTTAAGCTGCATATTAAAAATGCTTTGAGTTTTAGCAGTCAGTTTTTTTGTTATCATAAATCCGCTAGGGCTATACCTCTACCTAGAAAAATTTAATCCATCTTAGCGGCCTGATATCAGACCTATAAATATTCTCCCTTGTGAATCTGCTAAAGCTGTACAAAGAGCCCAACTCGTTCGAAAAACTCTTTCGAACAAACTTAAAACTCACGAGCTTTTCACAATATATCAGCACCCATCGAAATCGACATCTCGTTATATTTTTCCTGTTTCTGCCTCCATACAAATCGTTAGATGAAAATAAATTAAAGTTTATAAGCGGCGTACAGTCGAAACTCGAACATTTCGATTAACTCGAAAGTTATGAGTTGCAATTGTACGATTTGGAGAACAAACAAATTTGACCAGAGTTTAATCAAACGAATCGAGTTATTCGAGTTTGACTCGTTGCGTATGGCTAAAGTTCGAACATATGCGATCAACTCGTTATACATCCTTAGAATCTACTGTTTTAGAAGTAATTTCAGATATGCTTGTTTTTATAGAGTTAATATTTGTACTTTTGTCATACTTAACTTTTTAAAAGCATTTGATTGGGTTGATGATTCAGTCCTTGTGAAAAAGCTTAAGCAAGAGATTAATTTCTCAGCGCGTCTATAAGGCTAACCCATAATTATATGTGTGGTAGTATGTTTGCCATTGTTACAGACTCAAGGGTCATTCAACGTTTCGGGAGCTAACTGTGGTGTTTGGTCCAAGGGCTCCTCTTATTTAAATTTTTATAAGTGACTAGCCGAAAGGTGTAGTAAATTGTTGTACATATTTGTGTGAAGATAATGTTCTGATTTATTTCTCCTGACCCATTGGACTTTTTGAGAACTGTGTCGCTTGATGAAATGAAAAATTAAATAAGTAATTTCCATGACTGATCAATTGATAATAAGCTTGGGCTAAGTCCATCGAAATGTACAGGCTTAATTTGCACTTGCACTTGTAATGGACGCAACTGAGTTTGAAATTTGGAAATGATACCTTTTGTCAGTAAAATTTGGAAATGTGGCTTTTGATAATCATTAAATAGAAATATTACCTTTTGAGAGAATAAAATTAAAGCATTAAGGTGAAAGCCATGTTTTTTATTATTAAAAACTGTCTTTTTATCATTAAAAACTGCTGTAAATACACAAAGTTTAATCTCATGTTTTCTAACTTAAGTTTTAATTAAATATGGAGTCCATAATCATCTTCAAGATAGACACAGCAGCGAACTTAATTCTACGTCTAAAATATTTTTAAGCTAGGATAAATCTTCATTTCGTGGTCATTCTTCCTCGAATAGTTTTCTTTATCAAATAAGGAACATATTTTTTCTTATAAGCATTTTGTTAAAAAAGTTTTATTATTAATGAAATGCAATAAAATTTCAAAACGAAAGCAGTTAGAGATCAGGAATTAACTGCGTACAAAATCGATTTATATTTTCACCTTTTAGGTCACATATTGTGGAAAGCAGTTAAAGCTTTTAATAAACAATAATTTCTATATGTAATATTTTGCAATAATCCTTAAGAATAAAATGTCACAGCAACTTAATCCTATCTCAATGTCACTATTTAAGCTATTGTATATATTTCATTCCCTTTTAATCCGACTGAAGTAGCCATAGTTGTGAAATATTAAATGCTACATATTAATGCAGCATTAAATTTTTTTGATTATTTAAAGTAAAGATTAAAAATCACAAACTTTATTCCACCCCCAGTTAAGTGCTTATGAAATGAAGCACAAACGTTAAATCAATTTCTACGATTATTTTACAAATTCTTTCAATATTTGATACCAAGTTAAAAAAGTTTTTTCTCCTTGGAGACCATGGGTATGAAACAACTTTTTGCTTGAAAGTGAAACAACAAAGTATTATTTCATTAATCACTTTGGTTGCGAGTTTAACTTTGTATTGATCAAATTTGCTTCAAACTGTATTGCAATACATCTGCTGTTAAAGGATTTAAGGAAATCTATCATTCATGAAAATGAAAAGACCATCCTATTCATAATAAATTACAATGGTAAAAATTACTCAACTGTCAAAATTGCAAACGTCTAATGAATGCGCCGCGCTATATGTATGAACGAGTAGACAGACAGACAGACAGACAGTCAGTCAGACGAATGGTTAGCCAGACAGTGCTCTTGGCGCTGAAATTCCAGTGAGCCATCCGCCGATCGATTGCTGCTGTCAAAAGGTACGAGGTGTTTGCAAAAACAAAAAACCTGCTGCGTTACCACCAATCGTGATGAGTAAAAAATAAAAATTAATGCACAGTAAAAGTAGAACAGAAAAACAATTCGTAACAACATTTAAAATGCATTTTTTATCAACGAAGTTGATGTGAAGTCGTCGTATTCCACATCCGATTCCATTGCCGCATCCTGATGCTGATGGTGTTGGTGATGATGATTCTGATGCGGTGCTCGTATTGCATTTTCATAGAGTTGCAGCTGCAGTGACGTAAGTCATAAGCCAGCAACATTAACAGCGAGCATCATCGATGTCAATGAGTATGAGTGTAGTATTGCTGATGATGTTTATAAACTCAGTTTTTTCGTCAAAGATTGGGATTTAGTCAAAAAATAGATTTTTCAGGAAGTAATGGTAAAATAAGGCCTGTTCTGATTCCGGTTTAGTTCAGAAGTGAAATCAAAGTTCAAACTTGAATAGTTCTCTTAAATGAAATGGTCGGATTTTGTTGTGAAACTATTTTTGAAGTTTGAACTTGAGCTGTTATAGTTTCGATAATAGTTTTCCCTTTTTTGCATGGTCCTAAAATAATCTTTCAATGTCAATTCCGTTTCCGTAGCAAATTCGAAACTGAATCAGAGCAGGCCGACATTTCTGGATTGCCGAGTAATTTGGCATCAAACAAATCCAATAAGCGGATTATAATTAAGCTACCAATCCTATAGTGATTACTAAAATGTCCGTCAGACTCTTTATGCTAAGGTGCGAGACATACTTGGAGCTCAAAAACTGTGATTTCAAATCACATTGAAGTCTTCTTGAGACAATATTTTATTGCACCAGCAGATTGAAGTTGAGCGAATTATTATTTTGATTAGAACAAGGTTCCTGATCATTTTAGGTGCAATAAGCGATGGGAAAATTGATCTCGAGCTTTTTATGAATAATTTTGGCAATTTTAGGCTCCAGTTTTAGTTTAATTCATGGTAGAAACATGAATATGGGTGAACATTATCAACAGATCCCCAAACTCTATAAACCGTCTTCAATGAGGTGGGGTGTGGAAAACCCCAAGTGATTACAAGCATAGATGACTTTCTCCACACACGAATATCTCGCACAGCAAGCACGCTTGGTCGATCGTAACACTTTGAAGAAAAAAAAAAAACAGTTTAACAAAGCTGGGGTATATCCTACCCCACCTCATTGACCACGTTACTAAGAAACTTCGGAAAGGAATAGGTAGTAGCTCTGAAGAAGCGTTGGAACTTACACTGGAGGTTATGTTTAGTTTTTTTAAAATTATTTCCTATTTCTTATAGTTTTTCTTCTTATAGCACTAAGGATCATTTGATTACTGTGATTTGAGTCACATGTATTTCTACCTTATTTCTAAAGTATTGGTAATAGCGATCACAGAAAAGTAGCTGTTTGGTTAATCACTAGTCTTTAAGTTTGAATGGTTCTTATTTCAATAGGTTTTCCCCATGGCTTTTTTTCCAGATTTAAGCCCACTGTGAACGCGTATCTGAGCTACACATAACAATTGCAGTTTGCCTTACGTTATATGTGTGCTGTTACGTTTTGTGCAAGGTAACGTTGATCCGCGTTGCAATCATCGACGTATTCATCACCGTTATTTCTTTCTTTCTACTGTTTCTGTTTCTGTGATTTTTATTTTTTTTCTTTTTTTTCATATCGTTTTCAACTGTGCGAATGGCTGTGTTTGGAATTCTATTTTTTTATTTTCCACTCTGTTTTTGTTTTTATCATTTTATGATTGGTTTTTATTGAAATTCACTCTGCGGTGCATTGGCGCTATGGTCCACATTGGAGCACGCATATAGAGTGGGAGTGAGCGTTGCCATAGTGTTTGTTTTTGTTGCAATTCAAGTTGCCTTGGTTGAATTTTTCACTAACGCGGATTACCAACAACAGTTGACCATTCGAGTGTAAACAATTCATTTACGTCATTTATTCGAGGATTTGCTTGATGTGAAAATAACAAAGATGGGTTGAGGATAAAAACAACTTAAAAGGGTGAATGCGAAATTGCAGCGAAAAACTGTTTTTCTGAAAATAAAATGTGAAAAAAAAACTCTACCAAAATGTAATTGCAGAAAAAAAAGTATGGAAAACAAATTAAAAAAGAAATATAGTAGTGAAAGAATAACTAAAAAGGGAGTAAAAACAAGCCAAAGAAGTGTTGAAATTATAAGAGAAACAATTTACGAGAAATAGTAGCAAATTTTTGGAGTTAATAGAATAGTAGTGAAAAAAAAGCATTTATAAATATATGACAAACTTTCGCGAGGAAATAGTATTAAATACTTTTCCGAAAAATAGTTATTTTTTTATACTGAAAAATGTTAGTGGTGAATAGTTTGTGTCACAAGTGCATGAAAAATAGCAGCGTCACGTCATTAAAAGTCGTCAGGCGTGCAGCTACATAAATGTCAGTTGCACATGTTTATACTGATGAATAGCACTAATACATTTCGCTAATTTTTTTATTGTTATTTTCAAATGGGAAATATGATCAAATAATTTCATAATTTTGCAACACTATTAGTAATCTGTCGCTGTTTTGCTTGTGTGAATTCAGACTTCTGCATACCCACGCTTTGTCCAACATTTCCATACCGAGTCTGGCAATATTTTTGGATGGACATGCAAACATTTTATAGGTAGGTAGATGTTTTTTAATAAATTTTTCATAGAATAAGATGGAGGCAAAAAAATCGCTAAATTATTAATGTAAGATCAAAATACATCCCACCGCCAACACACAGAAAATTCCAATTGTTATTCTCTACGGATTTTGATGGCAACTCAAGCCCTTGAAAATTTTGCATGAATGATGAAATGTATACACAGCGAATGCATCATCCATTGTGACTATTTCCAAATGGTTTCAAAGAATTCAGACGATTACGTTTTCTACAGAAGAAAGATGTCATAAAGGCCTCCTCCGACATGGTAGTTTTCTAGTCTAGAGCATTGAACTCGAATACATGTTGATGTTAAAAAATAACGAAATAAAATTTTTTTTATCTGAATTCAGTGTGACATGCCACAAAGCGCTTAACGATTACTTTTTTTTTACACGAAAGCAAGTAAACTTATAGAAGAAATTAAAGACTCCAAAGGAAATTTTTTTGCACAATTTGTTCACAAGAAATTATTTGTTCAGTGTATTTTAATTTTTCGAAAAGTTCGTAAGATACTCAACAAAAAACACTAAACCATTTAGTTATAAGGTTATATGTTTTGGAGTAAAAATATTAGCACTAAGGTTGCATGTAAGCTCACTAAGTGAGATGTTTACTAAGCCAAAAAGAACCACATCAGGAGCTCAATCTTGCCTGGCTAGGTCATCGTTTTCCTTTATGTCCCTGCGTATACTGGCATGGCTGTGTGCGAGCCTTTGGTTGAGTTTTGTATGCATCTCCTTCATCCGCCTTGTAATGTTCGATATTTTGGTCTTGATTTTACTGTGGCTGTTTCTAAAAATTGTAATTCGATTCTCTTGTGTTATCTTGGTTATCAAGCAGTCATTAACCATCCAATGGATACTACCGCCTTTTGGAGGGCTAAAACTAAATCGGTAAGATTACCACATCTAGTTTGTTTTCGTAGTTTTAGCTAAGTACGGTCCCTAGCAAAGATTTAACTTGGCGCATATCGTGGGCAGGCTTATGTAGATTTCCACCTGTATAAATCGTTAACGTCACCGAAACGAAAATCCGACTTCATATTCATGTTTAGCACACTCGAATTACCTTCCATACATACAATGAGCAAAAACAAAAGTTATACATTAGAGAGATAAGATCTAGCAATATTTACGTTCTCTGAGAACACTCATGTTCCAATTTTTCAGCTCAGCTTTGAGAAACCTGTAAAAAATGTCGTGCAGAATTTTCTAAGTGGCTAAAATTGGCTCCGCGCAGCTTTAATTTGAACCACACTGCAAACTCCCTTCCTAGAAATCCAAATTCGGGGCACTTTTATAGATTTTTTTAAACTTATTCGATACTTTCCGAGTTTTATCGAGATTTTCCATGCACATGTATTGAATTCTATCAATTTTGTTTTTTTTTTGTACCGACTTTAATACTTTCCGACTCACATGGATTTTTCCGGTATATTTTAACTTTCATTGAATTTACCATATTTTTCGATACTAATCGACATATTACGGACTCCATTGATGTGTTTCGAATTTTATCGACTTTAATACTTTTCGACTTTCAACGACTTTCTCTCGTTTAGATCGATACTTTTAATTTGCATCATTTTTTACGGTGTTTCGATGGTTTTTGATACTTTTCGACTGAAGTGAACTTTTAGACATTCACTATTTTTTTTTTTGATATAAGTACATATATTTCAACTTTCACCAACTTTTTCGATGAATATCGGTACTTTTCGATCAATATTTGTTTTCAACTTCTGTAGACTTTATCCATGTTTTTCGATAGTTTTCAATACATTTCAACTGTTTTCGACTAAATCTATGTTTGTCAATGCTGCTGTTCATAATTTGATTATGATGTTTACCGAAACTATTCGAAAGTAATTATCGTTCATAGAGTTTCTCGATGGTTTTGTGTCCATTTGGCTTTAATCGTTTTTTTGATGTTTTATCGACGTTTTTCGTTATTTCTAAATCTTTTCGGCTTATCTACTTTATCAGTTTAATAATAATTTCCATTAAGCTTAAGATTATGTTTCACTTCTATTGTGTATTTTGAGTACACAGTTTTTATATAGTTAAAAGTCTTTGGCTTCTTAACCAGAAGCATGTTATTTCTTACATAACGAATAGCAATTCATTGACTCCTTATGCGAAAAGATTTAAAAAAATCTTATTATTTGGTTTTATTCATCCTATCAAAAAAAATTTCAATATTCCACTTGTGATAATCTAAATATTTTCTTATCAGGTACCAAATAAACATCCTGATAATAAAAACTAAAAATCGAACCCACTTAGAGTACAGATCCATAAAAGTGGCAACATTTAAGGATGCATTTAACAGAAGTACACTTAAAAAAAAAATTCACTCATCATCGGCATGATTAAAAACTACCTACTGCAGGCAACAAAAATAGAAAAACGAAAAATTCTAAATCCTTGCTAAACACACATATATGCTCACATAAATTCGAACGCATATTGTGAATTATAGGGTGGGCATTATTTAAGTAAATTGCAGCGAAATTTATTTTATGGTTTGATTATAAAATAAACTCTATAGAAAATATTTTTGAACGTTCAACAAAAAGAACTTGCTAAAAGTGCAGCAAATTAATATTTCTACATTGATTTAGCTGCAACTGCTATCTCTCTGTTATGTCTCTATTTAAGTACATAACAGGCTTTTGTCAATACGTTGCACCCTAGCACTCGCAATTCAGTTATCAAGCTTTGTAAAGTGTTGCCAACTAACAGCTTGATGCACTCAATATCAGCTTTGAGGTGGATGGAAAGATAGTGAGTGATTACTAAGAGAAAAAATTCATCAATACGAGCATAATGGAAAATACGAGTAACAAAGGAAAAACTATAGGCAAAGATAAAAAGTATTTGAAGCGTTCAAAGTGTGCATAAACGGCAAAAATTACATGGCAGTAAAGTATGCAAGTAGTTTAGGGGGATTCGATGCTAATAAAAAGGTAAATACTTAGTTAGAAAAATGAAAAAAAAAGAACATCATATATTCAGTCGGCTTTGATGATGAGTCATTGAACGCTGAAAATGTTTGATGAATTGAGTAAGCTATCAGTGCAAAATGTAGCACAAAAATGTAAAATATGCAACGTAAGTCCCTACATAAAGAAAAAAAAAATGCTCAAACAAAGGAATAAAAGGATAATGCGTGCCTGATATGGATAAGGAAGTGTGGTTGGCTCTAATTTTGCCCTGTATTGGAAGAGTAGGATTATAAGCTTTTAAATGCACGTTCATTGAAGTGTTAAGTTTGCTCATCAAGATGTTTTTAAACTACTTTATTAGTCAGCCAATGCAATGAAAGGAAACATTATATTTTTTATAAGGTCTAAGCACAAAAGTTGAGAATATGGCTTACAAACAAAATAAGGAGAAATGGCACGGACAAGAGATTTACGAAGTAAGGTTAGAATTCACATTGAATGCAAATAAGCCCAGATTATGGAGATGTCCTCTATAAAATTGTTCTCCCCTGGGTGCAAAGTTGAAATTGGATCGATCTATTTGACATTACAGGTACATCTACTAGCTGTCTATTAGATGTTAGAAACAAAAATGTTGCAGAAATACTGTTCATATCATCGACAATGCCATAATAAAATCAGACAGGCTTTAAGACTTATATGCTTTGGGAAATTTTCGTTACTAGCATAAGCTGTTTAATGCAACATTCTTATCAAAAAACCAGAGCGAAAGTCGTTCAAGTTTCAGAACGAGAAGTTTCACCAAATTTTGTCAACCTGTGTACTTCTTATATTATTTACAGTAAATGAAGAAGTGGAAAATCTTCTTGAAGGACCATTACTAAGTTCTCTTGATATCAGACGATTGGTCGGTACAAATTTGATCTCTGATTTCACTTCACGGCAGAGGACTGCATCAGAAATAGAAAATAGTAGCAAATGTTCCTCTATATTTCATCCTTAAAAGCGATATTAGATCGAGATGTATGAAATGATGAAAAAATAAAATAGAAAATCGGACATTGCAATCAATGTTGTGTATATTAATGCTTTACAAATAATTGAAATGACTTAGAGGAATTTCATAATTTCATTTAAATTTTAAGTTAAAAACTAAAGTTTTGATATACGATACCAATTACTCATGTAATATACAATAAATAACATACAAATAAATTGGACTCCCTTAAGGCCCACAAAGACAAAGTCCCATAAAATTTCTCGAAATTTAAAGTCATTTTTTAAATTTTCCGTATATTTTTGGCTTGGTAGCAGTCATGCTCTTGCTTTGAGTTCTGATATCTACTTGAACTGTATGCCAAGTAATAAACCTCGAAAAGCCTAAATAAATGATTTAGGGTTGCATTGTTGAATTCTAGGTAGTTTGTGTCAACTTGTTTTAATAAAGATATCAGCTTGAAATGTGTGCTAAATAAGAAAGCTCGAAGAATTTAAACCGAATATATAGAACTACCTTGTCGAATATTATCCCAGTTTGCGACAGGGTTCAATAATGCATCTCTATATGGCACGTTCCTCTACAAACCGTACGGATTTTAACAAAAATTGTCCCACACATTTTTGTTTTGGCTAAAGTGGATTCTGTATCGAAAAAGAGGAGATACGTGTTCGAGAATCAAATTTTTAATATTACCATCGTATTCTACGTCAAATTTCCTATCGAAAACGTATTTTTTCTTGATGGTAGTATTTAAAATTTGAAACAGTTAAATCGATTTTAACATTTAAATTGTTTATAAAAATATTAAGTATAAAAAATAATTAATAATTTTCAAAAAATAATTTTTTTATTAAAGTTTATTCTCTTAGCATTAAAATGAAAGTTTTTTAGCTTTAATAGAAGAATGCCAAAAATCACGAAAATTTCAAAATTTAATTCGCTCTATTTTAAAAAAAAAATAAAAATATTTCAAAAAAATCCTCGAACACATATCTCTTCCTTTTCGATACAGAACCCATAAAAAAAATTTCAGGTAAATCAAAAATGCGTCGTCAGAAAAGTGTTCGGTTTGTAAAACAACGTTCTATATATTCTTTTAAGGCTCATCGAGTTCTGTCATTAAAAAACAACAGAAAAATGCCTGATTTGACAGCTTCATGCATCGGAATGGGCTTTAGCTAACCAACCTTGGTTGGTTAGTTTCACCAACTAACTTTCCAAAATCGGGTTTTCTGTTTTTAAAAAATTTATGTTAAACTCGAAGTTGATATGATTTGGAGATGAAAACTGTGTGTGATAAAATCATGTGATAGTGTTTTTTGTTTTAATATATCATCTAAATTTAAACTTCAATTGCGAAATCTTCTTAAAAAAAAAGAATATGGTCAATACTTTGATGAACAGAGTTCTTTGAAAACAGATTTAACGGACTTAAAAACGAGAAAGTTTCATGCCAGACAACCCTTGTTCCCATTAAATATTCCTTATATCATATCTTGCAAAACCTTTTGACATTTTGTGCTGTTTTTAATATTGTGCACCCGTTCAACAGCAGCGACATGTTGCACACACAATGTTTGCCAAACCAAAGGGAACCATTAGCATTTGTGGTTGGGATGGTCAAGGCTCTAGATTGGAATGAGTCGATGATACAACGCCAAGTTGTGTCACTTAGCGTCGTGTTGCTGTGTTAATTGTCATATGCAAATTTTAAATAAATACAAAATGTTGCAATATATGCAAGTAGCTGTTGTGTGCGCCCTGTTTAAAAGTGAATAAAATGCAAGTGCTAAGAATTTGATTATACTTTGGATGGAGACAATGCAATAAAATGCAACAGTAGGCGTGTAAGTAACGTTGTAAATTTTACATATGAAGCTGCGTTGGCAGTTACTTGGTGGGTTGAATGTGTGAGTGTTAGAAGGATACGTAATTTGCATTTGACATGTGATAGACTTGCTGTTGGTTTGACAGACAAAGTGGTAGACGGCCAGACATAGCAAGACGTGTGATTCTGACATTTGATTAGGTTGGCTTGTTGAAATGTTAATTTTTAGCATTGACCAAACGGGGAGGAGATGAATAAGAGTGATATGTAAATTAGGTACAAGCAAATATTTATGTGATGAAGTGTTGAAATTGTTGCTGAGTTTTCTTTAAAACTGTTTAACTTTTTAGTAGACACGCAAAATAAATATGCATATACATATAAATAAAAAGAGACAACATTACTCATAAATAGATGGTGTAAAAAACAAAGGTTTCTGAAAAAAATTGCATCAAAGAACATAAATGGGAAGGACTTCCTTCTAGCAGCGCCATACCTTAACATATCACATTAATCTTTTCTTTTCGAAGTATCTCAACTTTTCAATGTTAAACGCATCACGGCTTTAAGACAATGACGTTATTATCAAAAGACTCCATCGACCTTGATGGGTGACATTGCATCCTTTCAGCTCTTGTGTGAATTTTTTAAAAGTAAAAAAAGCGGCTTTCAAGAAAACTCCATTAAAATCAACAATTTTTGCTTTTAAGCTGAATTGTTTTTTTTTACCAGCTTTTCATTTTTAATTGTTCACAAGATTTGCCGCAATTAAATCTTGACTTTAACCCTTAAGCTTCTCTGGATGGTTGAATGAATTGTTTGGTTTGTTATCCTTACATTTCTGCTTGCATTCACTTGAATGCTACACAAGCAACAGTGACAACAACAACAACAAAAGAAGTCATATCAGCAAGAATAAAAAGAAACAGGATTTCACGGCGCATTCAACTCAATACAGTTGTACACATGGTACTTGCAGTAGTAGTCGTAGTAGTAACAAACATGTGTCACTTCACAGCAGGCGGCATCAGCAGGTTCTGATTATCCTGTTTGTAGTATGTGTCCTGTCCTTTTGTAATTTTTATACGCTTTTCTTCTTAACAGTGAGTTTTGTATGCAGACAGCATTTAAAAACGTTTCGTATTGTTGTCTGTTAAGAAATGATATATTTCACACAACTCAATTTTAACGAAAAATGGATAGTGAAAAACGTAAGTATCGATAGTTGATATAACAAAGAGACAAATTTGATAATGAAAGAAAAATGTTTCCGTTTAACAGTTCTTTTATGATTGGCTAAAGTCACGATATTTTAGTCGCCGAGTATTAAGAACTTCAAAAAATTGGTCAAAAACGATCCTTTCCAGGGTTTGGAGCCATCCTAATTGTTGTCCAAAATAATACATATTTCGAGCTTTCTCCATTGATTGGTGGTAAAAAAATTTCCCTGGAAATGTGTAAAACGGTTCAAAAACCAATTTCTTTTCAGTTTTTCATTCAACAGTAGTAGTTCGAGTCACTCATTGTTTCATGAACTTTTGAAAGTTTCATAAATGCTGAATACGTCTGAGTGTCAGCTTCACACGCATTCGCATTCATGAGACGCGAGCTGCGCACATTCATGAACAGCATCTACTTTATTTCGCATTCGCTATTCGTGAGCGTGACTCAGATTCCCACTTTTCATTGCATGCAATGTGCATACTCACTTTTCATATTTTTGGTAGTAGCTCGAAAACCGACTAGTTGCGGCGCTCATATAGGTTTAATTAAATTTATATAAATCGCTATAGATCACTACAGAAGAAAGCCTAAACTTAGGTCATGTAAATACAGACAAAGGTATGTATGATTTCCGAAAATAAAAGATTTGCCAACACTACTAAAGGCTGTCCCGAAATTTGAATTTCGCACCGCTTAAAAGCGCTTGTGCGGTAAAGTGTTGTCGTTGACCAAAAGACAGCGTTACAGCCACAATGTCATTAAAGATTAAATCATTTTCATAGTTGCACTATATTTTAAAAATAATAACGATTTAGCAGGGAGACTGGCTCAATCAGCGATCTTAGACACTGTCATTATTCGGCACAAAACATCAAACTCCGAAAGTTCGATTGACTTGGGAACTGAAGCCTACTGACTACGCACAGTTACGAGAGATGGAACAGAAACAAGTGGATCCTGATTTTTCATACAAAATTATCTATAGCGATTAGACTTATTTTTACCTTAATTAGTTCGTTAGTTAGTTCGTTAAATCAAAACTGTCACATTTGGGGTTCAGAAAATTCATTTGGTGCGAATGTTGCGCTGGATCCATCATCTTCTTCTCCGGAAATACGGCTGATCAAGTAATAACAGTTAATAGTGCACCAGTTGCTATGTGCCTAAATTGCGAGATATGGATGCAAAAGGTGTCATAAGTCACTTCCTGTTCGAGTTGATTTCCGTTTTGGTGATCAGAATTGCCCGCTTAGATCATTTGTATTGATGTAAAGGTTTTCGCTTAACGGAATTTAGCGACATTTATGCAAAACGGTACGAAGTATTTCGACAAAAGAGAGTGTATGTGCCACCAAAGCTGTATAAGCCATTTGCCCGATGTGAAATTCCATACATAACCCTATACTGCATGGCTTATGAATCAATAATAATACATAATTTTTAATTTTAGGGCATCCTTTATTAAAGCTTTGACATCCAGCATTAATGGCTGTATTACAAATGAAAAGAGTTATAATTCAAAATAGTATATTTTATTTTTGAAGGGATATTTTTTAGACATCACTATCTCGTTATATCTGGCTACATCATGCAACCTTCTGTTTTTTTTTTTGCTGACACTAAAGGAAAAACGTTGTTATCCTTTGACTCAAAAACAAAAAGCGATGCGTTCAACCGTTATTTAATTTCGTTGATGAGTAGAAGCGCGTCAAAAGCTTTGCAAAAAAAAGCAAAAAGTTAAATGAATAGACTGTTTTTTTTCTGTAAGATATTTAACTTAATTTTTTACCCTTTTTGCTTGAAAAACAAAAACACAATTCCATATGTAAAGGAATATACTTTTAAAAGTTTTTGTCACTTGTTGTCCGCTTAGTGTATAAAAATAAAATGAGAAATCGTAAAATAAAAAATCCGCCACATGCTGCAGCAACACACGTACGTTCGAGTGTTGCGTGCAGTAAATGTCAAACATAAGATTTTCCTATTCTATTTATGCTGTGATATCCTTTTTATAATGTAATAAAAGACGCGATTTCTTCATCACTCAGCAAAATGGACTTGAAAGCATTTCACTGTTAGTCGCCATGTTTGTCTGTCTTTTGAAACGTGTTCGTTGTTTTGTATGCGTGTATTAAGTCAAAGAGGACTTGCGTGTCCTGCTGTGTGCTGATTTGAGGATTTTTGTTTCTTAAGATATTCTTGACAAACAAAACAAAAAAAAAATTCATAAAAAATCGATTTTTTTTAAGCGGCACGCACAAAAAATTTACTGCAACTTCAATTTCAAGGCTTCTTCAATTGATTCTAGCAGTTTGTAGAGCCACGCGCTCACGCAAAATTCGCCTTGTTCTTCTTTTTACGTGTTTTCCAACGAAATTCCGCGCGTGTTAACGTCACCAAACATTAAAACATCAATTGATTTGCAGTGTAGTTTAATGCTGCCAAACGACTTATGTTGCCATCAACATCGGCAACATTTTCCAATATGACACAGCGACGTGTTTCGCCACATCGCATCGTATCGCATCAAATCACACACAACGACGACGTCTCGCCTTTTCTCTCATTTGTGTGTCATCGTGTCCTGTCGCGTTGTTGCTGTAAAATGCATTCGTGCATGCACGAAAGTCAATTAAGCGTATTAAGTGAATGCCGCGTTATTGTACGTTGTTCGCTTTTGCTCTTGGCCCATATGTTGCATTTATGCTGGTGTTGCATTGGTATCACCTCATACACCACAACACGCGCCTTAAATTGCAACGTACTGACGATGACGCTGCTGGTTGGGTCGCATTTCGGTTGGTATTAGGATGGACAGATGATTTTCAACAGTCAGGATATGCTAGGCTATGCCGTGTTGTGCGATATGTTGGCAAATAACAAAATACGGCGATATTTCGATTTGACTTCATTGTCGATGTTGCATTTACTATTGTTGCTTAAGTCTGAATTGATGGTTTACTTTAAAACCATTTGGAATATCAAGTACATTTACTTATTTGTATGCTATTTTTACGAAATTTATTGCAGCGCTATTTGTTGACACAACCTAAGGTGTAAGCAACTAGATCTTCAAACTTTATGTAACACTAACGCACCTTCATACGAGTATACGTAATGCTAATACTTGACGAATGAACTTGACTGAATAAAGAGAAGCTTAAATTTGTTTTGATTTTTTCACCTCGTACCATAAACGATGTGATGACTTAAGTTCTATTAATGATATTGACAGAAAGGTATTGCTTGAAAGACAATTTACACGATAAAGTAAATAAAGTCATGCTGCTTTGTAACGTTAGTAGAAATAGTACACTACTTCAATAGCAAACGAGACATGCGTCGAATGTGGTCACTGAAGAAGCCTGGGTCTAGCCAAAAATCAAACTATTTGCACTTGGGTGCATAGTGCCATGCACTGGAAATCGTATTGGTATAATTTAGCTTGGGAAAATTTCATAAGAGAAAATTTTTCGACTTATTTTAATGTGAGATTCTTTATTTCATTTGCAAGGTCAGGTAGGAGCATATAAAAGAGCGTGGCACTTACTTTAACGAAGGATAATATTGAAACTTTTTCAAATATGATTAAACGCACATACTGTTTCTTAACTTATGTTAAGTAAAATTAAGTATATACCTGCCAAATTCAACAAAATTCACTAGTTTTAATTGGTTAACTATTTCATTGATCCTAAACATCACACATAACGAGAGCACTATTTTAAGTTATGGATCGCCGCTTGAACGGATATTCTTTCATAGACCACGACAAAAAATTACACCAACTAATAAGTTGCTTTCTTGGAACTGCTTTAAAACGAAAACTGAGCAAAGCTTTACGGCAAATCCGTAAAAAACTGAATACTCTGTGAGCAGCACGTTTCTTTATTCCAGAGTCTGTACAGAGTACAGTAGCATTCAGGCAGTGGAGTAGGAGAGATGAACGTTTGCCCTGATACTAGATACCTGAGGCTGCAAATACTACAAACATGGAGAGATCAACTTTCATCTGATGAGACAACTTTGCTAACTTGAATATTTCAACCTGCAGCATTTTATCTCCGAAGGGCACTCTTTCTATCAGTCTTTTTTTCTGCAATGTAAATTGCTCGACAATGAATGCATAAAAATACAAGAGATTTTCGGAAAATTTCTCGCAATGCCGATCCTTGTTAAGATATATGCGAAACATTAATCGGAGTAAAAATTAATAGGCTGAACAAAATATTACAGCTTTTCGTTTTTTTAAATAGCAATTTTGCTCATTGACGTAGGCCATTGAGCCAAAAAAGGTGAATTTTGTATGATTTTAAGCCAATATCCTTACATTAAATAAGCCAAATTGTTTCATACGACAAGCCACAGTCTTGAGAACGGCACCAAATCGATTCATCACATCATCGCGTACGCTCTCAAAGTCTCCACTACTGCCGCTAGATTTTCTGCATTACGTAAAAGATGTGGTCTATTTGGGTGCATACAATCAAAATTGTGTTTTAAATTTTTCGATGTTCTAGCGAATTATGTTCTACCAATTATGTGGACCATAAGTTGCTCTGAGCACACGAATCAAATTCCTTGTAAACGCTGATTTTTATTTTAACTCTGAATAAATTGTAGGGGCTGTTATGGGCTAAGCATCTGCATGATTATATGATGAACAATATTGAACAAAACTATGACAGTTTGACATGACTTGTACGTGATCTGTCAAAAATCTCGACTGAAAGAAGTACCCGTTGCATATACCCTTCGTCGCATGGTGAAAAGTATAATATTTTATGATCCAAAAAATATTATGTAAGCAGTTGAACTGCAGTGACTAATGCACTCAACGTTTTACATAGAAAACTATGTTGGAAGCGAGATAAAAGCGGATAACTTTTGACACTTTTGACATTAAAATCACCTAATTCCAATCGCGTTTGATATTGATCGATCCTGATTTTGGCACTTCCCCAGCAGAAACAAATGATGTATATTCAATTTTGAGCTTGTTAACCCGCTTGAGCTTTAGTAGTGCCTTTAATAATAAAATTTTCATTGACAACAAAAATCAATTATTAATGGTTTACTGTTTGTTTCAACGCCTATTACCATATATAGTAGTGTACAAGTAATAAATGCTCGACTTACCCAAAAACACTTGTTAGTTATAAAATGATATATAGCAGCTGTAATGTCAACGCTTACGTACCTGCAAAGTAGAGAGAGGAAAACAAATTAGAATTATTACCGCAAATATTTTATTACAGTGCAGAGGACAATATAACGTAACATATATGCTTTTATATGACTTAACAGTAAGGCGTAACATAAATTAAAAAGTTCGGTTACTTAATACAAAATAAAACCTTTCACTTTTTCTCATCAACTCAGTAACACTTACCCTTTCCTTGCTTTTATCTACGTGGTTATTTATTATCGCATATTAATTACGTATATAAGAAAATGGGAGTTATAAAGAGAAATACTATAGCCATAGAGGAGATGTAATTAAAATGACATCATTTTTCATTTTCCAGTTTTTTATTTCTTCATACATTTTACTCCAAATGCGAGCGAATCAGTCACTCAAAAGTCAACGCGAAAATGACTTCCTGCTGCATCTGCGCGGTGAGCAGAAACTGTCAAGATGCATTTGGCTCAAACAAGTTTTTCTTTCTACTAACGTTTTTGTTTTACAGTGCTTCAAGCCATAACAATTTGAAAACGTAATTATTGACACCAGAGCTTTGTGCTTCTGTTGCCCGAAAAGCAACATTGGTCAAGTTGTCATCTTAGGTGTAACTTGCCATGATTTAAAGTTATGGATATTTTTTATAAGCGATGCGAATTTTGTAATTATTATAATTTTGTTGTAGTAAAATTACTTGCAAATGAAGTTGAAATGATAATTTAAAATTAAGCACTCAATTAGGCAAACATACTGGTGCTAATTGTAGACAATTTGCTTATACTTAACAGACTGTTTTCGTTTTCGACTTAATCAATCAGAATACCCTATGGAGAGCGAATATAAAACTAAGGAAATTTTATTTAAGATTGAAGAATTTTATTTGTCTTATATTTTAAATTAACTTTCTTAAACTAGATATGTGCCAATTTGATCTATAATTTTTCGGCGCTTTTAGGTAAGTCCCTTACACCATCATCGTTGAACTTCTGGAATTTTTAAGCAAAAAACTAAGCCAAGTAGTTTTCACAGGCTTCTTTTCAAGTCAGCTTAACACCTTTCACAAAAATCTGCAGAGAAAGAAACACGGTAGTCGAATGGAAGAAGGTTCGGGCTATAAGTGGATCTATTAAAACTTCCAATCTTAGCTCTCACAAGTGTTGCCGAGACATTAAAGATGTGGGGTCTGGCATTGTCGTGATGAAAATAAAGACTATTGTTCAGTTCCGACTGCCTTACTTCAAATGCGCGCTTTAATCGCTTTATTTGTTCACTCTGGAGAGTGCAATCAATCGTTTGGCCAGATTGGTTCAGTACAGGATGCACAACAACAACAACAACAAAAACAACAACTTCAATAATAACAACACTATATTCCAGCATAGCACAGGCATTAGCAACGAATAATCAAATGATAATTTTTTGAATGAGGTTTTTCAAAAACTTAATCAAAAATAATGATATTTAACTTAAAAAATAAAAAAAAATCGTATTCAGTAACCTTCTTTAGCACAAATATATTGTTTTAAAAAATATTTTATTAAAATCGGTTCAGTTTATTTTGCGCCAAAGCGTTACATCGCATGGAATAAGTGATTTTATACTAACAGTATATTTTTTTTTGCCTTCTTTCACTTAACTGATGAATGTGTGCAACCTCTAAAAATTATCGAATCTTGTTGAAAATTGGCATGCATATCTTTCCATCACTGAGACTCGAGGTGTAAGGAAAGTCATTTGAAAATCAAACCATCGAAAAAACTGAACACCCTAATAAATACAATAAACAATAAAAATAACGCATAAAAATTTGATATCAGAAATTTTTTTTTATAGATGGATCGGTTGTTTGGAGTAGACAAGAAACAGTGGATTCACAATGATAGGTAAAAATGGAAGGCGAAAATCAGCTCCATCTAAATTATAAATGGATCACAATATATCGAAGAAGAAAAAAAAATATTTATGCTTAGAAATCCCTTAGCATAGTAATTTTTCCTTTCTAAATTTAATTTTTTGACCTTGATTTCTTCTTCATTCTGCCGATTTATTTATAAAAGTTCCAGCTGAAGTTTTCAAATTTTTTTAATTTAACCGTACACCAATTGCTTGTGCGAGATAAACAAAAAAACTTGAAAATATTTTTAGTATTCTCTGCTGTGAAATACTTCAGTAAGTTACTGATGTCATTTCTGTGCAACCTTATTTTGTAGTTGATTTAGCTCAGAAGATTTTTGACGCAGTTTGCATTTTTTTTTTTTCAATTTAAAGTGATTTTAAGCATCCCACCAGAGATATTAAATTTTTACTTAAAAATACAGAAGTGCCACTAAACCTGATAAGTCTGAGGTAAAGGTGAAAGATTAAAATCTTGAAGTCTTAGTAAGGTAACGCTGGACTGTATTGTCACTGTGAGGCAAATTAACCGCTGTTCCCATATTTGGACCAATGCCCCATGCCATCAATAAATGGCTATTTCGCTTTCTCAAGCTTTCCTATTTGCTAGAAAACAGCATAAAATGAAATGTTATATTTTGCGTCCATTAAAATGAATAAATAAACGTAGCCAGAAGCTAAAAGTTTAGGTCTTTTAAATAAGCACCTGGTATGTTCTCGTTCAACTTTTTCCTATTCCCTAAGCTCAAATTACCAGTTCGAGTAAGGCGCTTCGATTCGGTTGAAGCCCTAAAAGCAAACTCGCTGAAGTCTATTCCTCAATCAGCCCACAATGTATATAAAGGGTGTTTTTTTTAGAGGTTTGTTTTTCGAATAGAGATAAAACTGGCATTTTATGGTCAAATCTGGCAACTCTAATGTCATTTATGTTCAGTTTGGTTTGCCATTTCATCATGAACAGGTTGACAAAAGAACAACGCTTGCAAATCGTGCAAATTTATTTCGAAAATAATGGTTCAGTTCGCGAAGTTTACCGCAAGCTCCGTCCATTTTATGGTCGACATAATCGTCCATCAGAGCAATTAATTCGGTTAACCATGGATCGTTTTCGCACTACGTTTACTCTATGTGATAATACGCATCCGCAGAGACGTCGAACAGTGCGCACCGAAGAAACAATTGCCGCTGTAGAGCAAAATGTTGAAGAGGACCCGAATGAATCGATTCGCCACCGTGCACAGCAATTGGAGCTTTGTGAAAGATTTTGCGCAAAGATCTTGGCTTGCGGAGGACAAGCGCTGGTCTTTGAAACAAAATATATAGACTTTTTAATTACCTGTTGGAAAAGATAAAAATTATGACTTATTGCCAAACCCATTTCCAACTAACAAGTTTGTTAGCAACACAAATTTTTAACTGCTCATTTTGTAACATTTTGCTTTGACAAAAATGGAAAATGCTACGTAACTCTTCTTACATCACAAAAGTTAATAACATAGTGCAACACAAACTAGCGTTGCCACATAAAAGAAAATGCTGATTGTAAGTGAAATGGTAGTAAAAATAACAATACGTACCTACTTACGAGGGGCGTTTTCAAAGTTCTTGTGTAAGCATTTATACGTGTGTATGTGTTTGTTTAAGCCAACGTAGGAGACAAGTTAAAAATACGTTAAAAGTTTTGGCGCCAACATATAATAAATCAGATACTAAAATGGCGGCAGTATTTTTATAGCACAATTTTATAGCATTCACAAGGCAATCGGGCATGCAAAAAGATAGACAAAGACAAAAGTAGAGTGCGAGAGAGAAGGATATATGAAAATTAAAAAGTACGACCATGGAAACAACAATGTAGATTGCATGCAGAAGGTTTTATGTTGAAGAAGCAGCAACATTGGGATTTAGATTGAATTATTATACCATGTGCGTCATTATTTGACAAATTTAAATTCATTTTTATGTCTACTTTGTGTAAGTTTTAGCTTTTGCTGTGTTTTATTTCCGAATTTAAGTTTTCTTTCGCAGTTTTGCTACTTGCGTTTTGTGGCTTTGATTATAACTGAAACAATGTATTAGGCTATTAGATATTGGGCAAGTTACATAAAAAAAAAGTTCATAATGTTAGGTTGCTTCTTAATGTTAAAAGCTTTAAATTTGAATTTTTTTTTCTTTAAATAGGAACACTTTACCTTATTCCAAATAAAATAGTTCTGGGAAAAAATTCCGTAGAACCATTAGTCATCGAGATATGTGGCTGAGAAAAATTGGAGTAAGTTGCGTACTCCATTACATGTTAACTACAATAGTCTCCTTTTTCTTAAATAATCTTGATTTGTTCATCAAAGTTAATTTTGTCCTCTTCAAAGCAATCCCTCTTAGATATGATACACTTTTGCCAGCGCCCTTCCCAGTTTTGGAAGCACTCTGCCAGCCACTTTTAGCATTGCCTTCAATTAATTCAGCGATTCTGTGGTTATCACATTATTAGTGACGAAATGATGTCCTTCCATCATTTGCTTAAGTCTCAGGAATAGAAAAAAGTCGTAGGAGGTCATTTCTGGCAAAAAAGGTGGCTGAGTCATCATAAGAGTAAGGCCATATTTTTTGGAAGTAACATATCGCCGAGCGCACCAAATCTCGTACAAAAAAAAAGATGGATAAAAAGACGGTCTGCCTGCGATTTTAGTGAGCTTTGGCCTTGAAAATGTTTTTTAGCGTACGCAATATTAATTAGGAATTTTTACACGTTTATAGAATTCAAACTAAAAGGTCCATGTAAAAATAAAGCTTGCCCAAAATCACTTCTCAGTTAACACTTCTTAAACACTAACGTTCCTGGGTTACAAGCTATGGTCAGATAATTCCATGTCTCTTCAAATATTTATTTATTATTCTCATAATGAACTAAGATAATATGAAAGACATCTGATATTCAATTTAAAACTAAGTTTAGCACTGAAAAAATAGATGATAGTTCAGGGAACTTGATGTATTTTAGTGTTATGACTCGGTCAAGTAGAGCATAGTTAGTTGGTTGTTATTGGTTTTCTGTAAATTAAGTCTGGAGGTATTACAAGCAAGCTAAAGGTTTGGCTTTAAATATACAGAAAATGGATATTCTGAATATTTGATAGGTTTTGACAAGGACACAAATAAATTTGATAGAAGGTTCTACCCTGCTTATGGAAAAATATGCTAACAGCTTAATGGAAATTGGGATAATTTAGATTTCAATTAGATTTTACACAAAATTTGCTGCAAAATTAATGAAAGCTATCAAAATATGAACACTTTTCGAAGCTACAATTTGCTTCAGAGTACTCTAATGCAAAAACCGAACAGACCTTATGTTTCTTTTATAAATTAAAATTGATATTTAATTCGCAGACAGTATAATAAATGAATGATTGTATGAAATCAGTACAGCATTAGCTCATAAAACAGCATGAAATTTGTACGGCAACAGCCATTGAAATCAAATACAAATGTACATATTCAAATAATACATATATTACCTACAGATATGGATGTGTACTCATATGTTCGTATCAAATAATATTTAATTTTCCAATAAAGGTATTGAGTGCTAAAAGATGTAAATTTTAATTCACTTTGTTATGTTATGAAGCGAGAACAAATTTTTGTTTTTTGAACTTGTGGTTATCCTTGTTATTTTTGTACATATTATTTTATGTTACATATATTGAGAAAAATATCGAAATTTTTGAGTAAAAATGCTTTCAGAAAATAGTTTGTTTTAGAACTTTTGATATGCAGGCACAATGAATTTAATTGATAAAAATTTATTCTAATCGTGAGTTCAAATTTGCTAACGCACACCGTCCGTTGATAGTTTTAATTGATCATTGATTTCTACACTATATGGTTCAAGTAATAAGTTCAATAAACCCTTAAGACACATATACGAGTACGTTGTACATAAAATGTACTTTACAGTACAATTCAGCTTACATATAAACGTTCAAGCAATTATTGAATTTTTGTACACTGTGAAAAAGAAGCTTAAAAAGATTAATTCATTTAATTGAAATAAGGCAAAAATCACTTTATTACAACCTGAGAAAAAAGTGTGTTCAGCTCATGTAAATATATTTGGTTGACAATTAGAAAAAAAGCAATAAATATGTGTATCAACTATTAACTAATTTTGGTAAAACACCGTGAGCAACGAAGAATTAAACTTCAATTTTAGTTTGCAGTTTTGCAAAAAATTAAGCTTAAAAGAAGTATATTTAACTTAAGATTAAACAACAAAGTAAGTATACAATAACCTTTATTGGCACAAATATGTTGTTTTAAAATCAATATTATTAAAATTGGTTCAGTATACTTTGCGCCAAAGCGTTACAAACCATTTCCATTTAAGCAATTTTATATAAATAGAAGACAAAAAAAGTTGTAGGTAACGAAAAAGTGTTGCAAACGTCCAAAAATATTTATAATCTGTCAAATAAGTTCTGTGACTACAGCGAAATTATATTGATCGCTATGCCAGCTGGCTATGGAAAATTTGATATACCGTAGATTTCCAAAACTTTTAAAGAATAGTTCTCGTATTTTAATAATACTGATTCTTAAAATTTCAGTGCTGAAGATTACATAGACTTTATCGACTGAAAAACCATGATAGAATGAATCAAATCTTGATACTTCAACCGATGTTGACAAAATTCAAAAAGACATTTTGGAAAATTTTCTATTTTTTTTTGTCTCCACTTTTCGATAACCTGTTCCAATTGCTTTGAAACACATTACTTTTGTCTCACTTAAGTGGAATTTTAATATTCTTTCAGTGTATGAGGGCATTTATAGAGCTTCTTCTATAAGGTACCATAACTGTTATAAAGCACACAAACGTATGCAAACAATCATACACATTAACAGAAATACGGCAAAAGCATAAGCTCCATTGGAATATCCATATGCATGTGCTTGTTAATGGATGTGGAAGTAAGTAATCTATTGTACTCATATTAAACAGGGCGCGAAGTATTCACATGCCTATACATCTACATAAGCATATACATACATACATACACATTCTGATATGTCTGCTTGTCGGTCTGTTTTGCTGTCGGTATATTTGACTGACTGGCTGGTCAATGTTTGCAGGATTTTGTTTGGAATTTGATCGATATGCAAACAACCAACTGATTACTACATATACGGTGGGTAAAGCGAAAATGGACAGTTGCAATGTTGAACGGACAGAATGTTTTGCATATAATTATGTTCTTATTTTTGAAAAAAGTTTGCAGTTATTATTGCATACTCTTAGGCGCGGAAATGAAGCTTGAAGTAAATGCTAACATCTATATTTAAAGTTGGAAAGAGAAAGAGAGACAGAAAAAATTAATCAGTTACTTATTGTTGGATTTTAATCGTTTTATATTTGTATTATTTTCAGACTAGCCGTTATCGAAATTTTTAACATTTTGCAACAATTTCTGTTCTCTTTAAAATATATGTATGAATGAATCAACATGCCGTGCTTTGCTTAAATTTTTCTATATTTTTGACAACAGCTCAACTCTATAAATGTTTAGTAATATTTTTCACAACATGCTTGAATATATTTATTGAAACTCATGTAGATTTCATTGATTGAAGCAACTTAAGTACTTAATTTTCTTAGGCATTTTCTCTGGCATCACATCAATGGAAGATTCAAATGCAGTAAATTTATTTTATGCTGTTATTGTTGTTAATTCTAACAATTGTTGTTGTTTTGTTTTTGTTATTTTGCCTACTATGTTATGCTTGGTGCTGCTGTTTTTAGGATGCAATCATGGCCAACGTTTTAAACACCGAACATAACCTAATCCCCAATCAATTTTGCATTCAAGCAGGATTTTCAATTCTCCATTGAAGACCACATTCACATCCACATCGACATTTATGTCTATCCTTAGTACCAATTTCCCATTTCACACAACGTCAGTTAGTTTCACTTTATTTGGCAGTATGGTGATATCACCATTTTGAAAAAAAATATATCGACACTTTTGATTTCGTGTGATATCGATATTTAAATAAATCAATATTTGCATATTTATTTGGATTAGTCGATATTTTATATAAGTGTGGATGATGTCTGAGATACATATTTGAACAAATCAATATTTGTATATTTAGTTGAATTAATCGTTATCTTATTATATTGATAATAAGGTTGAAGCTTTGTAGTTCATTTCGATGCATACATTTTCGATATAAGTATAATTATACTGATACATAAATTGAAAAATAATTTAAAGTATACATTCGTGAGTTCAAGAGTGAGCTAAACAGTAAAAATATAATTGACCTCGGCTACTTCAAAATAACAAACAAGCGAATAGCTGTAGATATAAGTTGAGTTTTGACCCACATTTTTTTTGTACCTTAAGCAAAAAACCTTAACGATTGTGAAAAATTGCAGTAACGAATCTCAAATTTTCAAACGTATTGGTGCGGTTAAATTCTAGCTAACAACAATGACCTCTTGTTGACCCTTTGTGAAAACTTAACATTTAGATACGATTAATGTCGCCATTATTGGGCCGCCCTAACTTAGTTACAAATATATGTTGTCCCATACTGAGATCTTTAAATTTTTGTTTTATTACTGGCCCATTCCTACATTTTAGCATCAAATCCCGCAAAGTCTTAATTCACCGCTATGTCAACTGCGAGAAAAAGCACCGATTTTGATCATTTCTGTGCACTTCTGCAAAGGACACCAATTCTTTAAGGGGTTAATGGAAAATTTCTTAAGAACTCGATTTTTTTACTTTAAAAACTTTGACGAGAGTATCAATGAATGAATGTACAGGCATGGTTTTTAAACTACTGGATGTTTAACTTAAAACTTTTCCATAAATTAATGTATATATTTACAAAAAAAATCACTTCGAAATATGAAATTGACATCAATATTAAGTGATATTTTCGACAATCTCTCAACGACAAATAACTTCATATTCCCACACCACTAGTAATGCCAAAGTGTATTGAAGTAACACATTCTGAAAAGTTCACACCAACGAAACGGAAGTTAAATCAAAAATGATGTGAAACAGAGACAGCGAGAGTGAGACAAAAACTAGGCACAACAACAGTGAAAAAAAATTAAGTCCGGCCTAAAGCAACCAGCAGCATTGACAATTCTTTATGAGATTATCTGTAGCTATCGAAGCATACAAAAGCTTCATGCTGCTCGTAACGTTTAACTGGCCCATTCTATGATCCAACTAATCTATCTATCCATCTATCTGGCTATATATCTCTATCTATACAAATGCAAGCTGTTCTTTACCTATGATTTTTTTTTTTTTTTTGACACGGCTCAGTGAAGCATCAGCATTGCTACTATAATTTTTGGGAAAGACTTTAAAGGAGTAGCGCGGCGGTATATTCGGTAGATACAAATATTTCATTTTCGTCCTTACTCTGTATTGTGACGGCTGTGAAATGACATCATCATCAGCTGTAGTTGCATGCTGCCCAGTTTTCAACTCATTTTGCTTCGTCTCATATACAGCGGCGTTTATATATGCAAGTGTATGTGTTCTGTGTCGGTTTCACGTACATCATTAGGTTGCGTATTCCATTTCCTTCCTTCTATGTTGATACACTCAACGAAATAATGTTTTTCAATATTCAAAATTTAGATATTTTGATTAAAAGGAATGGTTTTCTGTAAACAGTTTGGTTTGGGTCCAAACAGCCAAGGACTTACAGGCTCTCTGTGTGCGAACAAAACTGTATTAGAGTGGAGATCTATCTTGAAAACCCTTTAAGTTACAGTGTCTTTCATAAAGTTCCTTTAGAGTAGTACATACATAATTCATAACTTTCTAAGTAATAAAGCTTAACCAATTGAATGAGTACGTTTCATTAGGTAATTAACTCACATTTCTTTCAATATTACAATTACTGCGAGACGTGCTTTATGTTCACAGCTATCGCTCTTAGTAGAAGCAGCTCCAAGGAATAAATCTTTGTTGAACTGACGAATAACAAAGTATTTACTATGATAATACGCAACGACTTCTAAGTTAATTTTTTCTCTGTGTAACTGTTTATGTGCGTAAAGGTATGTTGCAGCATTTGCTGCATGCATCAAGTGCTCTCGGTTGTTGTTTTTTGTTGTTTGTGTCATTGTTGTTTTGTTATGTTATGTTGTTGTTTTCGTTGTTTAAGCCATTGTTGTTATTGTTGTTGTTGTTGTTGTTCCTGTGGTATAGCGTCAAAAGCCTATAGTCAGAAATAAATCATTGACATGCAACGCATTAATCATAGACCTACTAACCATAGTTAGTGGGTTGCTTGTTGGGTTGCAGCAGCAGCATTCAAGAAGCGCAAAGAGTTTTTTGAACAGTGGGAAAACACAACATAGGCAAAGACTCAAAGCATCAAAGATTGGCAAACATGTGAATAGTTGGTTTGTTAGATACAGGATAATCTTTTATTGCATTTGTGTGTGCGTGTGGCAGGAGAAAAGTTCAACAGTCCAACATATGAAATATGTATGTATTTACTCGTTTGTACACTTCTGCATCAGTCATTCACTCATTCATTCATTTGAATGATTTTTGATGCAATTCATTCTCTAGTTGATTTCTTAACGTGTGTCTAATGTGCAAGTACTTTTTCTAGCATATGTTCTATAACAATAATGTATTTTTTTTTAGTGGTGACAAAAATATGTCCACATAAAAGTAGGCTTATTGGAAAAAAATAATTATTTAAAATATAAATTAATAAATAGCAAAAAATTATTGCAAATGATATTAAAAAAATTAGGTAGTTTTGAAACATAAAAATTCGCCAGAATGGAAAAAATTAGTCATAGCACTGTAGAAAAGCCTTCAAAAAATTCTGTCTGACACTGATCAAATATATATTTTCTGATATATAACTTTGAACTTATGAAGTTTCATACTTATATTCTTTCATATCGATATAGAACATAGCTTAGAATTTCAGTTTTTGTGATAACAAAGTGTAATGTGACAAAAAATGGACAAACACTCTATGAAAAGTATTTGAAATATTATCATTTAAGAAAATTGGTTTTTTAGGTTGATTGTTTATTATATTAAACATTATTACATTAAACTTTAAGTCATTCAGCAAAGACCAATATTATCGTAATTTTTTTTTTTAACTAATTGATCATTGCTTCTTTATTCCACAAACATGACAGAGATAACAAATGGAACAATTTAACCTGGTAATTGGTGAAATATGTTTCGGCTATTACCACATTTATACATATTGATACACAAATATCCAAAGCCTCAACAGACCAGTTTTTGGTTAATGTTGTACTTTGACTCGAACTCCTAAGCGTTCCATGCATTGCAATTTTTTATTTTTGACGGCCGCTCTTAACAATTGAGCTGTTGGGGACATGACCTTGAGGTGTTCAATGTGCACTTATCTATTTCAATCTGCACACAATGTTTCATATTTTTGTTATCTATATACTTGTCACTGTCTCGCCTGTTGCCATAGCCGTTGAGCCATTGGCTTAAAGTCATGCTATGATTTTTTTTTTCGAAATTGTGACATTGCCGGCATATCAGTTTATTAAATTTCCTATCATTTACTAAAATTTTGTGAAAATCGCTCTAGTGGTACTTAACTTTTGCAGCTTTTTAGAAAAGCTATATTCGTTAGTCTGTTGACGAATAGTTTTTTGCAAAAATTACCAAATATTGATCTCCTTTTTAACTAAGAAGTATAAAGGCAAATTGAATTGGATTTTTAAAAAGGGTCGCATAACGATGTTTTTTAAGTTAATTTTTAAATATTGAATATAATTTCTGTTATATCGTTCTTCTCCAAAAATATAAGGAGTTCGAGACAAAATTTCTACAATTTCGTTCCCTCATTTTGCCACTCTTTAAAATTAATTTTTGAAAAATGTTGAAACATGCATACATACATACATACATACTTGTGTTGGTTAATATTTAAAAAGATTACTAGTACAGTTTTCACGATTGTGAAACCTTTTGCTGTTGAAATAGTTATATGGAAATGGATTGTTTTACCATTATTTTAAGATTTCTTTATTGATAAGATTTTTAAAAATGCTCTCAAAACTTTATGTCTGAGTACCTACTACTAAGGCCGGGTGTTTAAACTGAATCTGAGCCTTCCAGATCAGCTTGGAGCTAAGTCAAAACCATTTTGGATCTCAAAAGGAGACTATTGAATAGCATATTTTTGAGCGGTTCTTAAGAACTTCATATTCTTTCTAATTTTGAGAAAAGAACTATGAGAACTGTGATATAACTTCACTAAGGTTTAGTTTCTTCTGCAATTATTTGATTTCTGCTTGTTTTCTGATCTCTACAATTCTTGAAAACAAATAAAACTGCCGGTTTCTCAGCTCTAAAATCAAATTTTTTAACTCTGAAATGTCCTTTTAGACATCTCTTCAAAAGTTTAGAAGACTGAAATACACTGTAACTGCAACAGATCAGCCAGTTTTACACAATATCCAAACCTTCGTAACTTTTTACTGTCAACTGATTGGCGTAATATTGCTTAGATATTATTTATATTATAAGCAACATTTTCCAACTGTTTAAGTTCCACATGACGCAAAAGAGTTCCATAAGTTTTAAACAGACTTTATATCGAATTTAGCTGATTTTATAACTATTTAAAGATTCTTGTGAATTACGGTCTTTTTTTATGAATTTAAAATTGTTGAATCTTTGAAATAATATTTTAACTATTAAAGATTTCCTCATGAAACTAAATTAATCGCGTTAAATTTAATTCAATTGAGTTTTCTTTGAGAAACTGTTTTTATTTTGACTTAAATTCACAACTTTTAATTATGAGTGTCCCAATTTTATAGACAGCATTTACCCAGAATGAAATTTACTGACTTCACACACACTTTCAATGTCAGCATGGGTGTAGATAACAAAAGCAAAGCATACCCTATGGCGTCAAATAAATTCAGAAAATCTTCAGAAAGCAGTTATCAATAATACTAGAGGCACAGAGAAAAGTGCGCACACACACATTAGTAGAATGATTAGGAAATATGAAAAGTTATACAGAAAACAGTAAAGACAAATATTTGCCATGTTTTGTTGTGAGTCCATAGACTCATTTTTTTATTTTGTTGACTAAATCGGTTGTTTGTGGACGCGAGTCGTTCGAATTATAGCAAAAAGTGGTGGTAAAGCGAAAACGGCCGAAAATTCGCCTGGAGCTATACCAACCACAACATGGCACGCCTGCTGATAAGCAAAGCTACAATATACAAAAACAAAAAACATAATGAAAATAGCAGCAATATCAACAGCTACGACAAGTAAACTTGGTTTTACAATGGTGATTCTGACGTTGGTGAAGTTATGGCCTACGCTGTCGGCATTTTTTTCTATACAGATTGAGGCAATTAAAACTTTTTTGGACAAGATCGGAAATGAGTCAAACATCATGGAAACATGAAACCAAATCAACTCAAAGAAAAAAAATAGCAGCATACTTCAAGGCGTGCATAACATAGTTAAATGTGCGTTGTTTGTTATCTGTAATTCCTGCGGTCAAAATGTTTGAAAAGTGCAGCTACTGTCAAATGGCAACAACAACGACATAACGCAACATGTTTCTGACGCTTTTTTGATATTTAGCTTACAAAAATGGTAAAAATTCAGATTGTGGCCGCAGTTTCATTTAATTCAAGATATACGAGGAAGTAGAAATTTCAAAAAAAATGTTAAACATGCTTTGTAATTTTTTTAATTTTTTAAATAAAAAGCTTTTCATTAATTTTTATTTAAGCTGAAAAAACTGTTGCGCTTTGACAGCAAACTAAACTTAAGAAGAAAAATTGGTTTCCAATAGTGTGCTCTGCTGAAAAACGACGGAGTATCTAAGTGTTGCTTGAAAAATTTGTACCAACAAATATCAAAAAATTAATCAAAACGAAAAAATAACAAGGAAGTTTTTTAAACAAATTTTACTTGAAGTGACTACATTAGAAATGTAAATTTGATGATCAAGGTTGATATTTTGTTTATGGAACAGTTTTATAGATATTATAAGTCTCGAATTTTTTTGACGTTTTTTCGATCAAAACTAGTCAGATTTGAAAAAAAATCAAATTTCACATGTGATTCTGCCGCCACGAAAAGGTAGAAATCGATCAAAAACGTTTAATTTTACTTCGTGGACGCAAAGCTGATACTTTTGCACAAAAAATTAGAACAACCAATAGAAAATAGATGAGCGATTGAATGAACATATCCAAACTCGACATTTACAGATCATATTAATTTTTTCAACAATCTGGTTGTCTGTTATTGGCATTTTGAATAATAATAATTGAATGATAATTGAACTTTTAGCCATTTGGCAGCGATCAATATTCAAGTAAAATTTTACGATGCTTCATTTATTAAACAAACTTTGACAAGAAAGGAAAAAAACAACAATTCGACAATTTATTGAGTTTAATCGCTTGCAATAACATACATTCTCTATATTTTCTTTTGGTGTTATCATATTATTAGATCAAGTTAGAAATTGTTCAGGCTCCTGCTTTGTATTTAGATTCCTCTCGTTGGAAATCATATATGGTCTCCCAACATTTATTGATGTCAAAACCCTTGTTAGCGCCGCTTAATGGTCTTATTTTGTTGCAAAAAAATGTATAAAACTTAAAAATAGAATGCGTTACCGAATTCCAACTATGATTGGCATATGAGTATGGGTTGTTATCAGTGCGGCTATGATGATATAAAACTTTGCAGGAAAATCGCATAGCGGAACGGTGAGTAACGTAGCATAAGTTAAAATATTAAAAACCATTTGTTTTTATCCTACGTATTTTAAGGATTTCAGCTATCAGTTTTTTCAAGGACATTCGAACTAAGCATTTGTGTTATAATAAAATAAAATCAAACTTTTTTTGTTTGGTGAGCTTTAACTCAAATAAAAACTTTTTCATCTCTATGAACTTCATTAAGAATCATAAATGACTCTCTTCAGAGAATAGGAGCTTTAACAGAGCTTAAGTAAGGCTCATAAGCGAGATATAAGCCTTTTTTCTATTAAACTGGGCAATGATTTTTAATAGCTATAAAACATAGATTCAAGTGTTTAGCAGGCGCTGATCTAGGGTTCGGTGTTAAAGGCGGGACCTTAAGTTAGAAAAAGTGAAGCAGCTATAGGAATTGAATATTAAATAACAACTAACATAAAGTACAATATAACCAGTTTTGAGGTAGTTTATGACCCTAAAGCCTCCGATGTTACTCAGTATACAACCACTTTTATTATCAGGAAGTTTGGCAATTTCCCAGTAAGAGATTAAGTATTAGATTATCTCAACATTAGATTAATAATCAGTGCTTAATGTTAAGTTGCTATTGGCTATAGTGATAGCTAAATTGTCATAAAATATTTTTCAAGATTTAATTTTTTTATTCTTTCATATTTATTTTTATTAAATATTGGTGGTTAGCAACTGGCACTGTTTATAGAAACTATTTATTAAAAATTACCACCGTTTGTAAATTTATTGAATTCTTTCGAATCGCACTCTACACGATAGTGAAATCGCTGTAAAATCGCAGGCACATTCTGAATATTGATTGAAGAATGACATTTAAGAAAATAATAAAACAAGAAGATGTGTATGAGGCATTTTGAGACACATTTTTAAAATAAAACAATAAATGTATTAAGTAATTTATGTAATGCTAATAATTTTTTTATAAAACGTAAGCATTTTCAAACAAAAATTATTTTAGACTTTTTACTTTTTGAGATCAAAATATTTTCAAAATGTGCAGCTATTTAAATAATATTATAATAAATTGTTGAATTTTTTTATTTTTATATTAGTGATGTGCAGAACTTGGAAAAAAGTTAGAAAGCTTTAAGAAGTTTCATAAAAATATTAAAAGTGGGCGAAGTTGCCGGCAATACTAAAACTGAACGTCGGGGGCTTGAACACTAGAGCCACCTAGTGATGCCATCAACTTCTTAAAAAAAGACTGCATAATCAAAAGTCTAAAAATAATGTTCAGTGTTGTGAGTAAAAGAATGGCTTACAGCCCGCTATATAAAAAAATGTATATACATTTACCAGTTCAATAAATAAATAGTTGTGTGAAGAATTTTAATTATATTCAGCTGTTACAAAATCTCATTTTAATTAAATTTAAATTTTGTAATTTAAACTCGATTAAATTTCAAAGGCCTATAAGTTAATTGTATGTGTTTATAGCACGCCCCAAACCGTACATACATATGCAATGCAGACAACCACAGAAAAATGCCAGTAGTCTTATCTACTTAAATTTTTATTTTAATCATGGATAATAGCACAATAAAGTATACAAGAATAGTGATTCTTCGGTAAAATTACCGAAACTTTCATGAAGTTTGCCCAGGTTTTTTCATTTTGATGACAAAAAAACTTTCAAGTACTTAATCAATTTGGAATGAATATTGCACCGTATTGGGTATATCTGGTGCGACACTGTGCCATAACGTAATAAAAAAATTTTAAAACTTTTCATTAAAGAATTTCTAAAATTCACAAGACTCATAATTTTCACATCAAAAGCGATAAGAATGACAGCACCTTGTAATTATTTGCTTCCAAATTTTGGTTAGCATCGCGTTAATTTTTCTATGATCTTATGCTATAGTTAAACAGATTCAAAAATTACTTATACACGGAGAAAATACTAGCTCAAATTTTATTTTTAAATCTGAGAAGAAATATTACTCTTTTACAGTAATAAATAAGAAATCATTATGAAAAAATCTATTCTAGTTTGTAATTTATCTAATTTTACATTTTTTATTAAGTGGATATTAAAAAATAATTTTCTTCATTTTATTTATCACCTAAAACTTGGAAATTATACAAAGGATTTATTAAATTTTTTTTTTATAGAATTTTAACTAAAGCGTTCATCAATGTGAGCATATTTCATATTGTAATTTATGATTCCCGCTTTGTAATTTATAAAAAGTAGTTATAGAAAAATTATTTTATAGAAAATAATTTTTACAAACTCTTATGTTATAAAGTATGATTGAATTAATTCATATACATGCATATGAATATTTTAAATCAAGATAAGTAATTTTTATTATGTTTGTGTTTTGTGTGCTATGATTCTTAACTGGTCAATGCAAAGAATTAAATATAGTGTGTTTGCAGGCTCTTTAACATCGGCTAACAAAGCTTACTGAAGATGTGACGTAGCTGTCACTGAAACTAGTATAAGCAGCTGGTTGCCCATTTTTTGTTCCTTTACAATTGTTGGAGTTATTCTCCAACAATTAATGCATTTTGCACTTGTAATTTTTTTGTTGTTTTTGCACTAAAAGTACTGAACATAAAATTTCTATAAAGTATCTAAAAATTACATAGCTGATGTAATATATTCTGAAAATCAACTTCAGTTATTAATTATTTTATCATTCAAATTTTACAACGTACTTTTTAGTAATATTACATCTCTTAACGAAAAAATAGTACAGTCCTTTTAAAATTCAATAAATTATTTCAGTAATTTAGAACGTGAATTTAGTTATATTAATATCAACTTTGTAAAAATATAAAACATGCATTAGAAAAATTGATGAGAACGAAGATGCAATTTTTACATTATGCCTAGCAATTTTTGTTAGAAACTCGAACCGTTTCTAGATTAAATTCTACTAATATTTCTGTAATTTCGATTAATATTTACAAGGATTTCGAGCTCTACTCATATTTTCAGTGAGTGTGCAAAGTTTATTAAAGTTTTTTGCACTTCCATAGTTCAATTCCACAGGGTGTCGCTTACAGTTTAAAACACAAGCACGTTTGTTTGGATAGAAATTATTTTTTTGATTTGGTTAAATATTCAAGGCTCTTTGCAGAACAATCAACAGCTGAAGTAATTATGATCAAAATTTTCCTCATAACTCTTAAATTTTAAAGTTGTAGTAAAGAACACCCTGTAAAAGGCTATATAAGTGATTTTTTTCAATTTTTTTTATATTCAACACTGAATATGTGGGATAATTTTATTTATAATATTAAAAACTAACATTATTGCCTTTCCACACAACACCATTTTTTACTTTGCAAGCGTTTTAAATTTTCCGTTTTGGGTTTTGTTAATATTAATGGTTCCGCTGTTGTTGTTGTTGTTGATAAATCTGGTCAATTTAATTGAAGTTAATTGTATCATCAGTTTGCTGATGAAGTATCCTTGATGATGTTGTTGCTTATTTATACACTGCCAACAATTTATGATATTCCATATTTCGAAAAAATTGCCACTCACTGTCAGCAGCAGCGAAATCCATAATGTGAATCGGATTAAGTACGATCTGTGCCGCTTGTTTTGACTTAAACTCAAAAATCATGACAAGATGTGAAGTGCCTACATAGAGCATTGACGAATCTTGTCGCAAACATGGGTTGCCACTTACTTAAGACAAATTGGCACAAAAAATGGGTGGCAGCCCATGTTCAAGACAGGTTTCGACAAGGCAACCCTATATAAAATATGAAATGGAATATATATAAAAAAGGTATACATATATTCTTTTTAGGCCCTTCGAGCTCTGTCGTTTGACACACATTTCAAGCTGTTATCTTCATTAATAAAAATTGACCTGAAAAACCGATCGAAACCCATGTTTGGGACAAGATTCAGCAAAGTATTTCTCGATATTTTGTTTAGGCCACTTCGATATCTATCATTTGGCATACATTTCGAGCTGTAATATTATACAGTCTTAATTAAAACAACGAAATTGGCTAAAATTCGGGCGTTTTCGGGCATCAGGAAGGGCTTCGGCAAAGCACCTATGGTTCGTTAACATCACCAAAATGCATTAATATCATATATCTTATCCATCTTATACACTAGACTCTCTACAGCGCGCCCTCCGCCTCAAGTATTTAAGGTAATAAACGGTTATTTAAAAAAGGGTATAAAATCAATGGTCAAAGAATCACATCGCACATACACTTTGGCTCCTTTTACTCCATCTTACGGTATGTGAAAATGTTGTATCAATAATAGCGTTGTGGTTTTTAGTGTTTTATTATAGTTATTGTCATTTATGCCGTATTTGTTTACATCATTGTATTTTGTGTATTTGAAAAGCTTCAGTTGCTTTTGTAATTTAATTTCAACACTAGGACTAAGATATATGAAACTCACTTAAATGCACAATAAGAATGACGAATTACCCCTTATGACATTTGACCCTGGTAAATATTGGAGTGCAGCCAATAATAAAATAAGTCAATTGGTTAGAAATCGAAACTTAAAATTTTGAAAGCTAAATAAATTCCATAGCAAGTTTTTGGCTGCTACAAATTAATTTACTTAGATACAATAGCTCACTCACGTGCTAGAAATCTGACTTAACACAAACGCTAAAAATAGCACAATCCAATATTGACAACAAAGAAAACAAAAACTTAATAAAATTACTCGGGGAAAAAGCGTTTAAGAGCAAACATGAAAATTTGCTAATAAAAGGAATACGAAGCTACCTCTTTTCAGCGTTTTTATTCTTTTAATACTATTGCCGTTTCTTTTATTTTATACCCTTCACTTTTTATGTCATGGCATTTTGCATTTTTTGCTACACAGCAGTCAGCTTATGACAGTAAAAAACACAATCACTAACTGCTTAACAAAACAAAAAGCGCAGCAGTCATGAAAGGGTTAAAAAGATTGCTGCTTTTCTGTATCTTTAGGTATTTTGTTTTAAGTTCGTGTGTTCGTGTTTTTTTTTTAGTGAAAGCAAACTGAAACTGAACACTGATGGATCCCCATAGCACGATTTAAGTTATCCGTAACCTTTGCTATTTTTTTTTTCAGAGGTCTTATTTTTGTTTTATTGTGTTGTTGCTATATTGGCTATTTTATTCATTTTTTTTTTTGATTTTTACATTTGGTGCAGTTTAAGTCTAAAGAACATTTTAAACCTTACGTTTTACCTCATTTGAAACAGTGAATACTGTTCTGAATCAAGCTTCATAACATAACCTTTTACATGTTTTAGATTGCTGCAAGATCTACTCTTGACACTAATTTTAATAGTTTTTCCGATCTATGATTTTTAATCTATTCAATTCGGATCAGAATTCAACTTAGAAGTATCCGAAAGGGGCAATGTGACCAAAAACTAAGTCATAAAGCTAAGTTTTTACGTCATCATGTTTGACGCGTGAGTTTTTTCTAAATGAAATCATTTATGTAATTTAAACGAAGCATATTATTTTAGTCTCGTCCGACCATATTATCCTTTTCCAGTTATCTACGCTCCAATTCCTAAGATCGTAAACAATACGACTGACAGCGTAAAAGCAACAAATGAAAGAAAACAATGGAGCATGAGGTTGCTTCACTTGACAGAATGTCGAGCCGCTGATGAAAATTTATGGCATCTTAAAAAAATTTTGGAGCTGAATTCACCAAACTTTGTGGACGAAATGGCAAGCCGAGAGGATAAAGTTATTTTTCAACAGTATGAAGACCCTAAAAACTCGACTTAAACTATTAAAAATTGTCTCAGTAGCTAAAAATTTAAAAAGATGCAGGGGCCAGCTTAAAGTTCGTATGTGACCCCCATCGTATTATTATGGGCTTTGTAAAAAAATTCGATTTGCTCAGTACGAGTCACAGCTTGTACAAGCTAAGGCCCCAGTTTTTATCGGAGTAGGCTAACATCAAGAATCTGGTTGAAAAGCATGCGGATATGATGTGGCAATGTCATTAAAGCCAAGGATCTTTGGACTATACATTTCAAATATTATTTTAAGTACTTAATTTTCTAACGTTTATGCTTCCGATTTCAAAGGATAATTTTTAATTTTTAGATTTTTAAGGAGTTTAACTCGATAGTTTTCGTTGGTTGCCATTCTTACATTTCTAAGGATTTTACAATTTACAATTTCGATAACACACTTTGTTATTTCGATAACACACTTTGGTATTTCAAAAATACAGCTATAACTGTTTTAGAAAGTGGTCCCAAATTGGATAAATCGGATGTAAATTATTACAGCTGCTCATCGCCGTTCGCTGACATAAAAATTTTGATTCAAATTTTATTCTAATGTAGCTTATTTAAGCTAAAACTTTATCATTAAAATTATTGTATATATGGTATATACATACATGACAACAACAGAAGTGATAACGCAACTACGCAATACACATAGCTACCTTTCGGGGGACCCTCATAGACAAGGTTGAGGTTGAGGAGCTGTGAATTGATTCACAGCAATCACACTAGACTTATCGGGCATGTGAGTGCTAGCATTAGTTTGGCAGACAAAGTGTCCTAACTAAACCAAACCATGGGACCATATATATTCATACACTAAAAAAAACGATTTGATTTCATATAAAAAATTATATTTGATACAGAGTAATTTAATATTTATTTGAGTCAAACATAATGTTTCAAAAAATATATGTCACTAAAGTATATTCGACTGAAATAAATATTTGATTGCTCACTATATCAAAAATAGAGAGAAATATATATTCGTTATATACAATCATCTCACAGTAGTAAACTATATTACCATACGTAATTTTTATGGAAAAAGATTTTATCTCATTATAGCTTTTACTAATTTTTTTTGTGTTTATACCCTACACAGAGGTATATTCAGCTTGTCATTCCGTTTGTAACGCATACAAGAAGTCGTGGCAGGTATAGAAAAGGATATACGTATATTCTTGATCAGCGTCACCACCTGAATCGATTTAGCTATGTTCGTCTTTCTGTCTGTCTGTCCATCAGTCAATCTGACCATCTTTCTGTCTGTTGAAATCACGTCTACGAGAAAGCCAAGCAAGCTAATTGAATGAAATTCGACACACAGGTCACACTTTCTTACAAGCTTCTTGTGATTGAAAATTGGTGAAAACGGTTGACCGACACGCCACTGCTCGTATGCTTAAGCCTATTTCGAAAAAAGCTACAGTGATTTTCCATATTATATAGATTTTTTCAAAATTATTGTTTTTCAACTTATTGAATTACTTTCAAATTTCTTCGACTTGTTCAACTCTTCAACGTCTCTTTAACGATTATTTGAAAAATACTTTCAATGCAGTTGTAGGGTATGTGAGTTTCGGCCATGCCGAAGACAAAACTTCAACTAGCTGTTACTGTTTTATTTTTGTTAAAATATTGGTTCCGTTGTCCATGGTGTAAATTGTTCAATTTTACGCTTGAACGCCATCAATCAGCGCTAAAAATGCATTTAAAACTTTTTAATTTATTTTAGTTATTTTTCTGTTTTAATTTGCTAAACACCATAAGTAAATCAGTTGCTATGCATGAAAAATTTTACATTATTTTTAATGATTTTAGTTATCATGTTAAAGCGTCACATGCTGTCAAGTAGTTAACGTTACCAAATAGTCGATAATTTATAGCTCAGTTTGGAAAAAGGAACATTTTTATGTTTCATTCATTTCTGAATTCACGACTGATTTATTGGACTAGAAAGTGATTTGATTTCTTGCCCAAAATTTATTTATGAGTCACCGCGTGCTTTTGTGCTGACTGGTACAAAAATAGAAAAAAATTACATAGAAGTGAGAAGAAAAATGTAAAAGTCATGATAACTATAATTAAATCCAATCCCAAATTTAATAAAGTGGTGGTCAGCACCGGTGACATATTGAATATAAGTTATACTCTAGAACGGAGTTCCAAAGAGGAGCTACTTGACGGCCTCAAACTAACGCTTGAGTGCTGCAAAGAAATTGGCGCAGTAGAGTTAAATGATACAAATGGCCAAGTGCTGCGCGCCTCACAAGAACTTCGCGAAAAAATCACGGAGAATGAAGATTCTGACATCAGCATCTGTGCTAAAATTTTTTTGAACAAAATTTCAAGTAACAGCATTCGAGAAGCAATGGCAGCACTACTCGATATATTAAAGATTGAACAACTGGATAGCGTTATATTAGCCTATCATTGTAAAAACGATCCGCCAACTGAAAATGGCAACTCTTATGACATTCGAAAGTGGGGTAGCAAAAATGAAAACTCAATTGCAGATCTCAAGAGACTATGGGAGGAGTTGGAACACTTTGCAAAGCTAAAACAAGTTTCTGAGCTTGGAATATCCGATT
Organism: Meiosimyza decipiens; assembly: GCA_963680825.1. Lineage (NCBI taxonomy): Eukaryota > Metazoa > Arthropoda > Insecta > Diptera > Lauxaniidae > Meiosimyza > Meiosimyza decipiens. The sequence continues at coordinate 16,092,956 of OY804261.1, read as the reverse complement.
TAGATATCGATATACTATCACAGCTTCATGAGGCATCAAGTGTTCGACCATCTATTGTTCAAGTAAACCCAGAATCAAGTTGCGTCGTGCCAGCAGATTTAAAGAAATTTTGTAATAAAAATGAAATACAATTGCTTGTACACAGTGATCCTGAGATGCTGCTGGAAGACGAACAATTTCCCGTACCCGATTATAGTGTCGATTGGATTGTACGCTATCTGGTGCATGTGCATAGTCGTGGAGTACTGACAGCAAAGGGTTATATAGTTGGTGCCACAAATAAATTACAGCAACTAACAGCTGTGATGACGGAAATGCATGAGACAGCATGAGGCAATGCTGACAATCACCACAAAAGCAACAACAATGCCGACATTAACAAAGAGAGTTAAATTACACTGTGCTACACAATATGCGTTAGAATAAACACAACGTTTTGAAATGCATTACGAGTAACAAATAAATTTGTTTTAATCTTGAGATAATAAATTTGCATTTATTGAAAGGAAATAAGTATTAGTATCTATACTGACCAAGTCTAGAAAGGAATCAAAAATTCAAATTCCGAGGGATTCAAATTCAAAAAAAAGAAAAAATTTAAATTAAAATTAAAAAATATAAATTCCATTAAAATTAAGCTAGAGTGCTGCAAAGAATTTCGGAGTAGTGACACTGTTTCAAAGATAATCAAAACTCATTTTCAACCTTTCCGCATCGATTGGGGCACAACATTTTTTTTCGGGATTCGGTCCCAAGTCGAACAAGAGCCCGATAAATTTGTTGTTTTCAAGTCTTTATTGCAATTGCATGAGCTAAAGTAATTGATTTAGAATGCCAGTTTCTTGGAATGACAATATTTCAAAATATTAATTTCTGGCATAAAATCGAAGGAGAAATCAATTTACATAGAATTGAAAACATTGATATAAAATTTCATATCCCTTGAAATGGAACTAAAATATTTTCAATTCTAGTTCCCTGAAATTAGAATTGGAGTCGGAAAGTTACCATTTCTATTGAGCTTTGAAAGCACCATTGTGGCAGCTTCTCATGCTCTCGCAATATTGTTCCTACAAAAAATATTTGAAGCGTAATTTCATGACACATACCAACATTTCTTAAAGCCTAATCTCCTTCAGCTTACGACCGATCAAACTTTTTTCTTAAATGACTGCCATAGACATTAATAAGTACATTTTGCTATTGCATTTTTTTATTATTCAATTTTCAAGCATTTGGTCATAAACAAATTTTACTTGAAAACTATTATAAGATTAGTATGTGATTTTACTGAGATCATAAAAACCTGCCGGTAAAAATTTGTTAATAAAACCAAATAAATGTAAGCAATTACTGTATTTTAGTGTTGAGACTTTTTTCTATTTGAAATTGTTAAAACTGACTAATGATCGTTTGCAGAAGAGTGAAACGACAATTAATAGTTATGTAGCGCTTAGCAGCACAACTTTATTAACCCTCAAAAAATAATGTCACAATTTTTGTCTTTTAATGAGATATTTTCATTCTCGTGGAAACTTGGCGCTGACAGTTTATTTCCTGTTTTTCTTTTTTATAACCTACACTCAGGGTATATTCAGTTTATGATGCCATTTGTCAAGCAAAGAATGGGGCGTGGCATCCACATGTATCCCAATATCGTCCTTCGAAGGTTGAAACTGAGCCAAATTTTTTGGAGCGAATCCTGGTGACCAACGGGGCTCATATCATATTCTCTGGCGCCCTCAAAAAAAAAAAAAAATGTTCACTGCACTATGAAATTCGATATTTGAATAAAAACCTATAATTAGCCATTCTTCTTCAGAGCTGGCGAGACAATCAATGGTATACGATATCAGTAAGTGTTGGCTCACTCTTTTTTACCGCAAATACATGAAAAAGATCTGGATGATTTCTAGCTACGGTGCGACATGCCACACTTTGTGCTTAACAAAGGACTTTTTGCGTCGGAAGTTTCTATTGACCAAATTGAGATGGCGTGCTCTTACGATCAGGGTCATAGCTTGAGTCTATAAAGCCAAGTCTGTCTAGCTCTCTGTCGAACTCTATAGCTGTAGAAATCACGATTACGGGGCAACCTGGTGAGACCATTGAATTCAATTTGTTTCGCAGGCTACACCATCAAACATAGCTCGTGGGATCTGAAAATTTTTGAAATCGGCTTACGAACACGCTTATACATATAAAATATTGAAAACGGTATATTGAGAGAGTTATTTAATTTAACAGATCCAAATTTCCTACATATGACAGAAAGAACTTGGGCAAACTTTGAACAAAAATATGGCGAAATTCGAAAAGTGTGCGTGGCACTTCCCACACAAGCAAAACATTCAAAACGCTATACTGAGATAATTATGTATGCTGATGAAAACGAATTTCCAGCAAATACAAGAAATAGTTTGGCCTAACACCAGAAACTAAATGGATATATTTCGAAAAGAGAGCTTGACATTTGTCACACCAGCAAAAACTTAAAAATGTTATAGTGAGGGAGTTACATTAGGTACTGCAACGAAATATAACAAAAATACTAAAATGATTCGGAATAGCTCTGCAAAAAATTTTAACAATGGGCGTTAGATCTCTCATACAAAAAAAAAAAAACTTCAAAATGACGGAATTATTAAGGGAAATGTAATCAAATTTAATGAAATGCCAGAAGTGATTCCGACTTCCAGGCCAAACTGAGGTGCAAACTTACTTTTACGTGCAGCTTTGCTGTTAAAGCTGTGTAGAATATTTAATTTTTGGCAAGAACAATGGCAAAACACAAGTTATACATAACTTAGTATTAATATGTTAAAAACGTTGCGAGATGTGCACATATTCTCAAAAATCTTGATTTAGTTACATTGATGTGAGAAACTTACTGCCATTTAAGAGTACCAAACCATGTAACTTCGTTTGCTGGTAAATATATTCACAGTTTGATAATTCGATTTCCTTCAAGCCTCAGCTTGTTATATAACATGGCATATAAAATGATAAAATAATAAAAATCATAATAAGTATATATAAAATATTAAATCGGTGAAACTGATTACCATTGAACATAATTGAGCTCATCGAAAGCTTAGTTGATTCAATTTGTTTGCACCACCACAGAGTCGTATGTATACAACCGCCACATTTTGCTCATATAGCTCTACAGTTTCATAAAAATTGTGCACAATGATAATAAAAAAAATTACTTATTTTAGATATCACAAATATCAACAAAAACAGTACTAAGTTTATATAATTTAATGCGTTTTTTCTTAGTTTCATCACGAGAGTTATATATCAGTTTTAATTTCTATTGCAGATGTTAAATATAGAAACAGCAGGATCTGCAAGAAATCGTTTTATTGCATAGAGAAACACTGAAAGAAAACGTTGAAATTAACTGATATTTTAAGAGAACAAACATTATAATTTTATATCTGGTTAGATTTTCGAAATGTCGACTAATGACTTTTTTGTCCTTTTTGGAAAAGGTGGCTCTTATCAGAAATTCATTTTACTGCCTGAACAATTCAGAAAATCTCAGATGACCACTAGTTTCCTTTAGTGTATAGTTCAGACTCTTGCAAAGATTTTAAGTCTAATTTGAGAGAGATCAGTTTAGCAGAGATTGTCTTTTTTTTTAATATTTTTCGAGTTTTTCCTTGTTTCTTATCATATCAAAACATTTTTCTACAGTTTATTAATGATTGGTTTTAAGTAATTTATTTATTTATTGAATGGGATATATTCGGATTCGGACTTTTTATGCATCCTTTGTTGCCAACCATATCAGTTTCTCGTATAAGAATGCACAGTTAGTGTAATATCATTATCTTATCCTAGAACCCTTGTCATCGTTTCTCAATAGTTTTTAATTGTTGATGAAATCTCTCTCCGTCTTCATTGCTTACATCTCATTTGCTGCGAAGAAGTCCTAAGTCGATGCTGCCATGTCTGTGGAAATCATTATATTGGCAAACATAGAGAGTGATTTAGGGTGATGTAGACAAATTGCAAACAAATACAAATTGATTTGGACTAGCAACATACAGAAAGTGGGTGAATTTGACAAGAGATCTTTGCATCTTCAATAAAAGCTCAAAGATTAAAACGCCATACTGTGAGAGTGAATTGCAAAACTATTTTTCTTATAAATACTACATACAAGAAATAGTTCAAGAAAAGTCAGAAACAAATGGGCGAATTTTGAAAAGAAAAGCAAAAACTTCATTCCACGGTACAAATAGCATTAATTCAGATATTACAATCAAATTTTACTTAATTACGCTTGGACTTAAATTAAGGCTTTGATAGTAAGGCGTGGTAATGCACACATAGTAAAAATATTAAAGTGATAAAGTTATTTAAGGTAATGCTACCAAAATTTAGAAAATAGAAAGCAGGAATAGTTCGGATTGGCAATAAGCAAAAAGAAGACAAGTGGTTGTGGCAAATCCCATGCAAGCAAAAGCTAAGCATATTTCTTTTGAATTAGATTTTTATCGATAAAATTAGATTTTTACATGAATTTTTAGTGTTGATGAGATGTACATAGTAGGCAGAACTTAGCACCCTTAATCGATTTCTGTTGAATGAGTTACAACATTGACAACTTTAAGTTTTAAAGCTTGCACTCTTTTACGTTCTCACCTTCTATCGATTTTCCGATAACTTTTTAACTTTTCGATTGTATTCAACTGCGGCAATTATCAATATCTTGTTTATTTTTGTTATTATTCCAGTCTTATTCGACTTGCATTGCATTGACTTTAAAACATTACTTATCGAAACGCCACATAAATCACCATTTCATTAACACCAAGCGAATGTTTTTTCTTTTCTAGTAGCTTGCTGTAACATTTTGAGGCCAATAGTTTTTTCTTAACTCTGCAGAAAATTAGTTAGTATTCTGATTAACTTATTTCTCTCTGTGTTACTACGTATATTCCCATCAGTACATGGCAGTTTGGTCATTATAATAGTAACTCGTGTTTATTCCGTGATATTAACAATCCAGCGAGCATTCGCTGTTAAATAATCGCAAGACTAACAGATATTAGATGTAGATATTGATAGTTAATGCAGTTTACGTTAAAGCTTTACATCTTAAACTTAAAGCGGTTATAAAAGTTAAATAATCATGTAATTGATGAACGTAACAAAAAAAAATCAAGAAAACCCGCAACTTTGTAAAAGTATTTAATACTAAAAATGTTTACAATGATAAAAAAATCAGTACGAAACAGAACATTTGACAGAAATCAAAAACGAAAAAAATTATTTTGATATGTTCATAGATTATAAGAAAAACTTCTATCCACATTTTAATTGCAGGTCAATTACTCGCCCAACAACTGCGATGCTCTACAAAAATATACCCAACCTACCTTAACTATTAAGATATTAATGTTATTATTATTATTATTATTTGTACACCGGTTTGAAATACACAACAAACACACACTCTCTAAGCTGTTGAAAAGGAAAACACAAATAAAAACTTGTGGTGGTGTTATCTTTGGCCTTGCCAACAAACTAAATACCCTACACTACATTAACAATATGAGCCCGCATCATTTTTACTATTTGTGTAAAATTTGGTTGCAACACACTCAGAGTTATTTTATTAAGTTTTTGCTTGTACGGGAGTTGCACTGCCCTTTTGTCGTAATATGACTTAATTTTGTAAAGAACTCTCCCGCCCACTTTTTGCTTAGTGCTAGTGTAAGCTATTTATTGTACAGCATTTTTGTTAGTTTTTGAGTGATGCCAAGTCGTGTTCTCACCAACTTTTTTTGTGTAATTATTTGCTCAAATCATTGCCAGTAGTTACTTGTAAATCTTAAAAGTGGACCTAATATAGCGCATCAATGACTTTGTGTATGGGTGAGGTGCCACGCCACTCTAAAATATCAAAGCATCTAATATTATAACCATTTTTAGAACATTTAAGGAACGATTTTAAGTGTTCTAGTTGTGGCTAGTAGTTCCTGATAAAAAGAAAAAATTTCAAAATAGATTAAGATTTGTGGTAGCAGTAGGTGTGTCATTGAACAAATTTTGCCATAAGTAGACGAACATGGCTAGAGGAACTCTGTATATGACGCTTATTAAGAATAGTTATACTGTACCAGCTCGCCGCACAGTGTGGCACTTACGAGTTTTGTAGTTCAAAATTCAACTCCTTTGTAATTCAGCGAGAATTGCAATTCAGTTGATTTTTGACATATGGCAGCAGTCAAAAGGTTGCATATAGTGTATAAGCTCTTTAAAGGGGGTATAGTGCAGAAAATGCTCATTTCTAAAATGATGTAGGTATATCGTTTCGGATTCTGATGCACTTTCAAGGAGTTATACCAGATACTGCCTTTTAAGGGTTTTCACATATTTTAAAGACTTCTGACGACTGTCATGTGTCAAAAACAATCTGAATTGCAAATTTCTTAGCTTTTCTTTAAAATTACACAAATTTTAAGCGCAAATAGATTAATTTTGATTAAATAACAAATAAGTCGAATTTTGATCGTACATATATGTTACAATGAGCACCGCCCTTTGAACGTCGGAAACGTGAAGACAAAGTGGGTATACTCTGTGTGTAGGGTATAAAAAGTGAAGAAGAAAAAAACGATTTAAAATTCGTCATCCTCTAAGCAATTAATGACATTAACATAATAATAATAGCGCCACGCCATAGCTTCAACATGACGTTTTAAAGTACAACAACGCTCGCTGGTGCTCGTATTGTAGTATCGTCGCGTAATTAGTTGCTATTATAAGTGACAAAGAAGAAGAAGAAGAAGAAAAAGTAAACAAATATTTAATATTTTTCGCTCGCAAGTTTTCTAATGTTTTATGCATGACTGCGTGGTTATTTCACTTTTATTTATCGTTGTCTAATGTGTCACTGAAATGGTAGCATAGTGCCATGACAATAGACCCATATAATACCAAGTAATACAAGTGGGCGTTTTGTGGCGCTTCAACAGTTATCTTGGCTTACATTGCTTTTGCCCGGTTTTTTATATTTGCCTTTTTAACACTTGTGGGTTAATACTTTGTAGTAATTTTTGTTGAACGTAAGTCGATGTTAATTTTTAGGGGAATCTCTTAAGTTTTGCTTTATTTTTACATAAGTGGCAGACAGTAAGCATTTAACGAATAAAGAAGAAAATTATTGAATTATCTATCTGCAACATGATGTTGAAGTATTTGTGACTCTAAGCTCAGCTTTGTTAGGCATAATCAAATATTTTGTTTTAAATCATAGCCAAAGTTGCCAAGTGGTCGCTTTTGACCCGGCCAAGCCTGGAAGTGCATATCAAAACCAGGGGCCTTGAAGGATTTGATAGAAAGATTTTTGTTACGTGTACTTCATTTTTTTTTTTTTTTAAGAGCGATTTGGATTTTATTAACTATTTTTAATATTTTTGACCAAAAAAAATAAATAAAGAGTTTTTCCAAAAAAAGTTTACTTTTCCTCAACATTTTGAGGAAACATTTTATATTTTGGGAAGTCCGGGTTATTCCTTTTCTTCAACTTGGCAATCCTAATCACATCCTTTACTTGTTTTTGCGTATAGGAATAGCTACGACTTTTTAGAAACACATTTTTAATTTGCTTTTATAATAATTTAAGGTCAAGTCATATTCTCAGCGAATTATTTGTAGAGTAGAAGAGCCAATCATTGTCTTGTAGATATGTAGTCGCTCAATAATAAAAAAAATAAGAAAACATTCCGAATAAAGTTTGAAAAACTGATCTTAAATTTAAGGGAAACTTTCTTTTAAGCTCCCCGAAATCACCATGTGATAATTATATTTCAGTTCCATATATGAAACAATAAAAGATGTGTATGAAACAGGATGGGCCAAGTGACTCGATAACGCGAATTGTTGCTCTATTAGATTGTACTTCTTATACCAAAACATAACTCATTTGGAAAGATATAAACTGAGGTGGAGGATATGTAACCTTTTTTCCTATAAAATCACATGTTTAGAGTGACAAATTCATTAGATTTTGAACGAGTAACCAAATGCGCCAAATTTCATATTCCATAATTTTTTTTTCCTGAACTGTCAATTTTCAGTAAAATCGTACTAAGTAAAAAGTTCTTAGAATTGGACAAATATTCAGAGAAATCATTTTTTTTACTGTAACAATTTTTTTTTCATGCGCCATGTGTTTTTTTGCAGTGAAACTTCTTTAGCACCGTTGTGATTTGAAACTTGATGAAACGGAAATGGCAAAGAGACACAGACATAGTACAACACTTAGCCTGAGAGAGAATGAGGTAGAGTACAAATATGCAGCAGTTTTAATATCGATATTTGTGCATCAACTAAAATTAATTTCAGTCCTTTTTCAAGGAGAAGACAGCATTTAAAAGTTGTTTAGTCTGTGACTGCTGCACATTTTTTAATTAAATTTGGTGTTGAGGAACTCAATCCAAAGGAGTGCTGCATCCAATGTAAAATTCACACTTAAATCACCGCTTAAGATCATCGGAATTTTATCGTTGTTTTTTTTTTATTAAATTCTCATGGATAAATTCAACTATTGTATTTATTCATTGGCTGCGAGAAATGTAAATAGTCACAGTTATAGCTGAACTATCATGATCCAATCTTTCTCACGAGCACATATTTCTCCCACTTTAGAAAGCTGTACAGACAATGATTCCCGCTGTTGTGCATTGAGATCTATTTGTGGAGTAAGAAGACGGGCTCGCTCATTTATATTATGGTAATTAAGGTTTCAATTCTACCGCCCGGTGTTAAGACCATAACATTTTCTTCTTATTTTACTGATTCTGCCCGAAGGTAGTCTTTCGGTAAGTTCTTTGCCGTTTATAACTTTGACAATGTTTTTGTTACTCTGTTATAGTTTGTTGTGCCTTAAAATTTAGTTGGAAAATCTCATTTAATATTTGAGCTTTTAAGCATTTGAAAATTATTTTCTTTTAAAAGGAAATATGTTCTGCAAGGCTTTCACGAATGGCAAACAACTTTCGAGATATGAAAAATCTTATAGGTACCGAAATTCCGTTACGTAGTAATTAACAACTGCAGTTCTATAAAATGAGCTCATTTCTCTTCTTTTTATTCAACTTTTCCAATTTTTTTTTACTTCACATTCACGGTTGGTATATTGTCAACAAATTAAGCCGATTAACGATTATTTTGTTTGTTTTACATTTACGTTATTAGATTTTTAGTTGTCTTTTGCTTTAGGTTTTTTCAACATTTAATACGACAGAAAACCAAGAAAAAACAGTTGAAGAACAAAAAATATTCACTTTTATGGTTTCTTCAAATGAGAAGACCTCAATTTTTGCCACATTTTGTTGCGATGTTTTTTGCTGCGCGGGTGTCAGTCAGCTTTAGCTGATGTCACATAACAAAAGCTTTTTTTTTGCCGGCTTTAACTAAAAGTTTATTTATTGTCATAAAAGTGCAATAAACTGTGTTTTTTTTCAATACTTGGTGGTTGCTTCTTGGTTTTAATTGTTGTAGCCATATACGTAGGTACATATATATATAAATCATATTGAATTTCACAGTGAGACAAAAAATGAGGTAATACTTATGTATAGAACTAAAACTTAAAGATGTTTGACCTTTTAAGTAAAAACTTTGATAAAGCTCCGCAAAGTTCTTTGGGTATTTTAATTTTTTTTTTTATTTTGCTTAAGTTTCCGCTTAAACAAAACCTGCAGTGATTTTGATTTTCTTTTATTGTTATTATAACATTAACATGGCATCTCTGTGGTGCTTTAAAGTGTTTACGTACCTAGTTATTGTTTTTGGTATTACTTAAGAGTTTGGAGTTTTTTCCTTATTTGAAAGTACAAACTTCAATCTTTGCGTTAGGGTTGTAAGTCATGTAAACAACAGCAATTACTACAAAGGCAACTTTTTTTATTGAAAATTAGATAATCTGAAAATTCAGTTAGGCCAAATGCGGTTTTTCTATGAAGCGTCACTGTATATGATGTCTCTTGAAATTATAAACAAAACTTTGTATGGTGGAGTAACACCAAAAAATTTGGTATAAATATTTTTGTAACAACGCTTAAAAAATTTCTTAAAAACTGAGAACTGTCTTCCAAAAGTATTTTCCTTATAAGTTAGAGTTTGGCTTATTCTTCATAACACATAACAATACAGTTATACGTTTATTTAACATTTTAAATTCAAAAATAATTTTAAAATGAAAAATAATTAAGAGTAATATACGAAATTGAGTGTAATAACATTATTTGTATAAGAGCAAGATGTCAAATTAATTGAACTCTCCTTAATTGAACTATGCTGAATTATACTTGTGAGTGATGCGTATCATGATGCATGGCTTAACAGTAGCAGATATATAGGGGAGATTGTGGAAAATGTTGCTTTTATGAGTTCAAATAATTACTAGTAATCTTCTATAAGCAATAAGTATAATAGTATTTAACAAAACGTTTCGAAAGTGTAACCCAACACTTAAATAAATTTTATAATTCTTAAAAATATTGATTAAATCTATGCGCAAATTAAGTAAGAAAAACCTTAGTCTGAATAAACTAAAAGTCGTTCTTTGAGCAGATCATTAAACTCAATACGCGGAATACTTTGTTGCAGCTTACTGGAGATGAAAAACTTCGATTACTTCTTGAAACAGATTTACTTCATGAAAATTTATATTAAAAAATTTACCATTGCCCATAGATCAATTAAAGAATTCTAATTCGATTAATATTTCTGAATATTTGCTTTGCTTCACACGATGATGAGAACTTACCGAAAATATTTGCAACTGATACCAGAACGATATTTCATAGCGCTACAGAAGAATTGACTTCACATTTGACTTAAAGATTCTGAACTTCGTTTTCGTTAACATAAATAGCAGCCAGACCAGTAATGGCATTTAGGTTTTGTGAAAATGTATTGAATCGACTATAGAGAGAAACTTGAAATGTACTTTCTGGAAGCCGAATCTACTTTTTTGTCTTGAACACCCCATTTTACTAAAATATACGAAATTGTTGCACATAAATTATTAACCAAAAAAAACCTCACTTTTCCGATCTCAAAAACATAGAAAAATGAGATATATTTTACATTAAATTACAAAATCTACACATAGCGATTATTTTTATTTACTTAAAAAAAAGTCATTATTATAAATTTTCCAAATGTACGGAAAGCGTACTGAAAACTTCTCGAATGTACTGTACGCAAATGTACCGAAAAATGTGCAAATCCAAAAATGCCATTACTGAGTCAGACATTAAGAAGCTGAGTGAATGTGCTTTTCGTTTTGATAGTTCTACCGATGATGTTTTCAGTTGTCTCGCCATAGGTGTTACGACGTTGCTGAAATAAGTGAAACTATCCACTATTTTATGGAAAGTTTTTTCCCAAAGAGGAGTCAAATATTTTATAAGACATTCTGATATTGGAGTTGGTTTGTATTGTAAAAATTTCAATCCGATATTTCAATCTAAGATTTGAGAAATTATTTGAAAGCTAATGAACAACAAAGAAACTGAAATCAAGTTTGGCATATTTTATAGTACATTTATAGACTATCTGATAGTAAGAATCAGTCATCTGCTTAATTATGGTTGCTAAGGTTGACACATTTTTCACACAGAATAATGTTTTTGATTAGACTGTATTTATGGTGAGTTTTTTGCAATTGAAATAGATTTCCCCACCGATCCTGGTAAAAAAAAACTGTGTGCAGTAAAATTGGAGAAACATTGAACTATGTCAACTCATAGTACTTTAAAGTAGCTGATGAGAAATGGCGCATTGTACGTGATACAACCGATATATAGCTGAGACTCACAAACCACAACAGCGCAAGTTTTAGAGTAGCTGCGCTAGTACAAGACTTTAACTACTACCTAGCTATACCATATAGTTTCCCGAAAAGTAAAATTGATGTTCTTTGGAGTTTAACGCATTTAAAGTAAAAAAACGTTTGCTTTCTGTCTAAAATATCAAAAAACAAGAAGATTTTTACATTTAATTCTCGAAACTAATTATCTATGCGAAACAAAAGGTGCCAACCAAATATTTCAAAATATGATGATATTTTGAGATTCAGCCAGTTTTTGAAGAAACAGAAATATATTTTGTGACATAAATACTATCCAATAGGACAATACTTTGCGCAAGTTTGAGGTCAATCGGTTATGTTCTATTTTTGGCTTAAACCAAAAATATGTCATCAATAAACAGGCTTAACTGCTCCAACTGCAATTTATCACGTTTGTTTAGAAAAAAAAAACATTTCTTATTTACAAAAATATCAGTCATTGCTAACGATTGTGAGTTAAATTAAAATAATGCGGCCATTTAACGCTTAATAGAAAAACGGCTGCGATATTATTTTAACTTAAATTATTAAAGTATGGACATATCATATTTTGCCAATCTATCTAATTTGTTGATTGAATAGAAAATGTAAATTACCTAAACCTGACAAGTTATTAAGAAATTTGACCAAAAAGTACCTGGATCATCGAATTGTTGATAAAATAAATTACGCTTTCCTAACCATGAAGGTAACCATAGAATCACTCTTAAGACCATATTTGTAAATTAAAAAGATCAACATGTGTGCTAAGATTAATATACTTATGTGTTTTTAAATTTTTTAGAAATTGTACTAAAATGGATTTATTTTATTTCATTTAAATAAAATTAATCAACTGTGTCTCAACTAATTGCTAAACATTTGTCATCATCATGTCGTCTTTGTGTGACATTTATTGTTGCCTAAAAAATAATTACATTTATTATCTTTGCTACATTGCTGTTGAGAATATTAATTTTAAATAAAATACATTTAAAATTTATTAAGAAATAAAAAAAAAGCCAAAATCAACTTGGCCAAGAAAGCCCCGCATCGTGTAAGAGTATTACTCAACATCGAATTAGTCCGAAAATTTAATTTTAATGTTTCTGATAATATATGACATCATTCAAGGTGAGTAAATACTATGTATGGTTGTTTGCAATTAAACATTTCGTGAGACACGCTTGTTGTATGCATGTGTCAAAAATTATTGAAGACATGCAACATTCTCGTGATTGCCAAATTTGTGCATAAGTTGGCAATTTTGAAATTTAATTTGATTTAAAGTAAGTGATAAAATACGCCGTAAAATGTACTCGTAGTGCAAAAATATAAGCATAAATAAGTTGTTCAAAGCTAAGTTTAAGGCCAAAAAATATTGATATCTTTCGGTTATAACAGAAAAATATAGTTTACGGAAGAAAAATTTTAAGTATATATGCCAATTAATTTCCACCATAAACTCATTTTTATCGCTCATCAGATAAAATTTTAACTACGCGTAGCAAATAGTATTTCATTTCCTTTCCACTGACACAGTTTCATTTCGTATTACATTTCCTAATGGGTCATTAAACCTGCTGAAATATATTACGTATCATATCACTTAAGAGTAATTAAAACAAATGCAATTTTTTTACCCCAATTATAGACTTTGGTTAATGACTGATTTTCTGCGTTTTTTTTTGTGAGGAAATGCGTTTTGTTTCCCTAAAAATCTTTTACTTTCTTTTGAAAGTGCGCGCGCCGATGCTGAACAGGCCCGTCACGTTCAGCTAATGGCAGGCAAGATAATTCACCTCAAGTGATTGAAATAATACTCGTACATATTACCTGATGTCATAATTAAAGTTAATTTTGTATTTCAACAAATATCCGTTGAATTATAAATTGATGTGAATGAGTGTGTGTCGTTATACAGTGCATATATTCGACGCCTACAGCACACTCCCATTGAAAGAAATCTATATTTATAAACATTTTTTTGAATTATATTCAAGTCTATAATTTTTTCCTTATAATTTTTCATTATTTTTAATTCAATCATTGAATCTGTGGCATTTAGTCAATGCGCCATTGCATGTCCAGCAGAAAACTTTGGGTGATGTGATTGAAATATCGATATGCATCGAAAATGTGGCATAAGTTTATTTATTTTTAAATTGAAATATTTAAATGTTTGCAATATAAACAATAAATACTATTGATGGTTGCTACCAGGGAGGAATCTAGAGGATTTGAAAGGAATCGCAGTTTTCTCGAAATATTTTGATTTAAATTCAATAAAATGAACTTTTGTAGTTGCTATTATATTATAAAGAAGTACAAGAATGGGCGTACCGTGCAGGCAACACGATATACGTCAATTACTGCACATGAATCAACATTTGCTCTGTCTAAGGATCAACGGAAAAATAACAAAAATTATGCCCACGGGTTGCACCATTCATCAGTGCATTATTCTAAAGTAGACGCCAATTGAGTAAGTCGAACAGTTTAACTAACTGGAAAGTGTTATATTATCTGATATCGAAACGGACCAAGACGTTGAAAGCAGAATAAGTAAAGTTCGCGCTACGCTGTTGTGATCTTGTCTCCAGTTTGAATATCCAGTCAAATCTCCTTACGCACTGAGTTGTAAACTTCGAATACAGCGTGTTATCTGTGGCAATGCTTGCCTACGAAACCTGGGAATTCTTACTAGAAATTTTCAGGCTTTTTAATCGCTGTATACAAAACATTCTTTGGGTGCGAATATATCCAAGCAGAAATTGTGACGTTAAACGAGTCCAAAATTGTTGCATGTCGTAATGAGGCATCGTAAATGTCGTTGGATTGGTCACGCACTGAGGAAGCCAAACTAAAGCATCGCAAAGCAGATCTTCGAATAGAATCCTCAGGGTGAACGGCAAGCTTGATGACCCAGAAAAACTTTTAGATGAACAGAATCTTAGTACAAGTACTGACTCAGAGAAAAAAGTGACCACAGCTAAAACATAGGAAAAATGAAAGAGATTTGTACTGCCCTATGGCCCGCTCGGAGTTAAATGAAACAATGATGATATGATGAATTGTCTGGCAAGCAGTTCTTAAAAAAAAACATTAAAGCTTGTTTATGAGAAACAGCCGTTGAAAAGAAGTCAACATGTTAAATAAATTGAAAAATTCAGTAATGAAATAGGGTGAGCTACAAGCCCTTTAGAAAGTAAGGTAGGTTAGAAACGGTTGCTGAGGGTCCAATTTTATGTCGATTTCAAGAATCAAACATTTCTGAGACTTCATTGTGGTGTATCCCATGATAATAATTGGGCTAAAAAGCATTTCAGATCAAGTTGATAAAAGAACTGAAGCCAAATAATCATTTGATGCGTCGTCGTTTGTCTAATAGGGCATTAGAACAGCTTGAAGTTACAATATAAGTCAACAAAAAAATTGCCATATTTTGGATAAAAATAGTCCACATGCATTTGCAGGAGTTCAAATACATCCAAGGACATAAACTGTGCAAAAATGTGAATATCATGCTGAAGGTGCCAGACAATATTTTTTCAAAAATATTACTTTTAATAAAACTCGATATGGACCAATGCTGAATAAATTTTTTTTTTAAAAATTTGATGAAAACAGTTTGAATGATATGTGGTTTCGGTGCGTCGTGTCATACAGCTGGTGAGCCAAATGGATTTTGGATCAATTGGCCAGCAAGGTCCTGTGGTTTAACACCTTACACTATTTTCAGAGGGTGTATGCTAAGTCGTTGGCTTGTGCAGATATGTCACGAAGACTTGATGCACCTTAAATCAAAATCGAACGATTTACTAATGAAATTGGCCCAGCTTTATGTAAAATCGTAGGTACATATGCTAATATTGGGTTAATCGAATTGGCGTTGTCAAACGTATCTTTCGTGATCATAAGAATGAAATTTTTTTAAAATGTGATGTTTTGCGAATTTTCTCCAAAGTAAAAAAAAAACTTGTCACCTTTCATTTGTTTTATTTCAATTTTACATTGTATAATTTTGAGGAGAAAGTATCGATACTTAAAAATTTAAAATTATTCGATACATTTTTATCATCAATTTGATACAGTTATTATTTAATTTTTATTTTTTGCATAAGCAAAATATGACGAATCGCACAAATAGACAGATCAACGAACGAACGAACTAACAGACAGGCAATAAAAACGACGCAGACATACAAACGGACAGGCAGAAATAACACAAGCAATTGACGGCAACAAATCAAACGTATGTCTGTCCGTTTAGATCAGTCAAGCATGAAACTGCAGACAAACAGACAGACACATGACGTGGCGTGACGTAAAGTTGATCGACCACTACTGTGCTTTGGTCGGTATTTAATAGCTACTTACAAGTTGCGCATGCGCAATGGCATACAAGCAGCGCAATTGCTGTTGTCTACGCTGAGTCGCTCTATTTATGCCTGTGAGGCGATAATGGAGTTATAGACAAAGCAAAAGCAAGAAGAAAATAAAAGTAGAAGTGAAAAAAATAATTGGAATAAAAGTAAAAGTTAATAAACAAAAGCAAGTCAGCAATAGGAAAACATTTACTCTCGTAATTATGGGTTTGGTTTTTATTGCGATTTAGCTTGGTTTACATGCAAAATTGCTGTATGGCAAACAAAGTTGCCCGCCTTATCGCTAATGTGATCGATTTTTATTGCAGCTATTGTTGCTATTGTTTTGACGTTAGCCAGTCATTTGCACTTCATTATTCTTGGTTTTATAAAAAAGTTAAAAAAATAGCTTTTACAAATGCCATTAGACAAATAACAAGTAGGTAAGGGCATTGGGTTCGCCAAAAATTACTATAAATACCCTACCCAGCATAACATTTAAAGTGCACGTGAGTCTTAAATTTGTTTCCATTGACTACTTAAATACTTCCCTCAGCACAGCGTTTGTAAATTTTTGTTTTTATGGACCCTCATGTCGAAATTCTCCCAGTTTTCGTCCAGAGCTGTCCGCCTGTCAGTAAAGCGTTTTTAGTCAATGCTGTTGCTTAACTAACATACGTCATACTTGTCGTGCAACCACCCCGTGGTCCTTAGGTATCAGTAGAAGCACTTTAATGAATTTCTTGATGTATTTTCAATACTAAAAATTAAAATGAAATCAAATATTTCGTACAAGCAACATGTATTTGCTTATAATTAATTAATAAATAAATATATGTTGGTCAAATGAAGTGATGAAGAGCATTTAAGTTTTATTATTATTATTTCTACTATGTCTTCTATAAATTTTGCTTACGAAGACATGTACAAAAACCAATTGATTTCAAGGTATCGGCAGAAAATCTTAAATTTATGCTAAGAGACGGTCGAAAAACGATCCAATTTTTGGCTTAGAAGGTCCTTTAGAGATTTGAATGTGAAAACTCTCTTTTTTTTTAAATGGTGAGTCAATTTGTTTATTTAAAATAAAACTTAAAAATGAATTTTATATTTGAATACTTGACTACATGCAAACCATTTTGATAATAAGTGCATGGAGCCAATTGATTTTAAACGCAGCGATTAATCAAACACACACCAATGAAGCGTTTCCTGCCAACTAAACGTGCCAAAAAAAGTATTTATATATTTTGCTTCCTATAAGCAATTATAAATTAGTCTTATCGATATTTAATTTGAAATTTATTAGGACACTTTCAAAAGTCATAAGTAAAATTGTGTATACACAAAAAAAATTATTTAAAAGCAAAACTAACAAACATTACATCACTGTCGAGTAGCTACATATTATCAAACCTACTCTTCTCCTTGGTTGCAAACTTGGTCAAAAATGGTAAACAAAATAATAACCATAATTACAGCATCAGGAAGCGATTATATTATGGTATCAAACGTGTCATAATTGCAAAAAAAAAGAAGAAAAACAGAGGGGCGCATAGTATTCTATCCAAGTAGGAAAAGTAAAAGGAAACTGTTAGACCAAAAAAAAAATCAAGTTTTTAGCTTTCGACTGAAGTATTTACGAGTTTATATATATTTCATATCAGAATTTAGATTAATATTTAACTCATAGCGCATTATTTCTCAATTCACTGTATTGCCGAAATCCGACTATTTTTAGAACTGGAATAATTTTGTATGCCAGATTTCTTAGTAGATAGCGAGAAGATGCAATTTTCATCAAAATTGCGATATATTGAGCGCATCTTGCGCAAATCATTATCTGAAATTTTTCGAAAAGTGACTTAGTTGAATTTAATCGTAACAGAAAATGCGACCGTTCTGAATAGTTTTGGAAATGATGGCTAGCTTTATTTTTTTTTATCCCGAATTTAAGTCATATTTGGGATATAAAGCAAACTGATTTAATATTTAAGAGAGTGGATTGAGGAAAATAAAGCAAAATAAAATTAAACGACAATTTTTATGTGAGGTTTTGCAAAAACTTAATTTAAAAAAAAGATATTTGGCTGTAAAAAATAAAAAAATTAAGTATGCTATCACCTTTTTTAGCTGAAATATGTTGTTTAGAAAAGAAATTATGGAAATTAGTTTAGTATATTTTGCGCCAAGCGTTGCAAACGATTTCCATATAAATAGTATTGATTAAAATAGATGTTTGATTTTTTTATATACGCTCATTTCAAAAGTGATTATTTTTCAGCTCTATTAGCATACCAGTAAGTGTTTTTGTTTTTTTTTTTGTATTGAAGACCAACTCAAAATTGAGTAAATTATCAGATCTTAAGAGTTCCCGAAGAATTTTAGAATATGAGCTTATTTTGAACATATCTAACGTACCTACAATAAGCTGGGTCGAAAACAAAATGTTTGGAAAAACTACCCGCTATTTAAAAGCTTATCTTTGGAGTATATAAGAAACATATTTTTTTTTGATGCACCATAAAAACAGCAAAAATGGTATTTTTCCATTGCCTCGGTAGGTGATGTCCGATTCTTAAAAAATATATTTATTGTTATAACGTGCTTAATTAGTGCTACATTTTTCTTCCTAACCTTGTGACGTCCGAAGGAATAATCGACTAGTAAAAGTCAGTTTTTCAGGATCGTTCCCCCTAAATGCAATTTTTTCCTTATAAAATGTAAGTCCTTTAAAATATATTTACTTTTTGGAGAATAAGTATCTTACTCATTTGAGAAACAAAGAAGTTATGGCATTTCAAAGTTTTAGTGCAATGTCTATGTAATAAGATTTCTCAGAAAATATTTCTGTCTTCAATACAAAACTGAAAAATCACTGTTATAATATAAAATGTCTAAACAGCCTCATAAAACAATATTGTATTTTACCAAATCATTCTTATAAATTCTGAATAAAAAATTTTGTAGGTACTAATTAAGCCCTAGCGAACAATATATCAATTTCAGAAAAAAAAAACAATTGTCATATATATAAACTTCGATAAACATTGATGAACATTGATGACCAAGTCACCCATAACTGCACATCCTACTGGGTATTAGAATTTATCGATCTATGTTTTTATTGCATTTGTTTTCCGTTGTTTATTGCTACTGCAATTATGTCTTATTAAGGCCGACATCTATCATTTATTGCCTGCGATGGATGAATTTTTACTGAAATTGATTTTTCACTTCGAAACGTTGAAACGTAGTCAAAAATATTTTTTTTTATTACTTGTTACAATATTTTACTCATTGTTGGCATGGTTGGTCTGCATTGTTTTTTTTTACACAAAATAATATTTTATTTCGTTCACTTTTATTATGTGTAGCTCACATTCCAATGCGGCTACCAAACATTTTTTTTATTTTCTGCAAAAAATGTTGCACTGACTTAAGTTACAAAAAACATTTTTATCAATGTTTTCTTTGAATTCCACTTTTTTATAGATCAGCTTAAATAAAAACATGTCAACATATTTTTTTCCTAATTTCTTTCGCTTATCGAACACTTCTTGGCCTAATAAGTAAGAAAATATAAAACGCCTTCCTTATGGCCATAACCATAAATATAGTTTCTCCCCATTTTCTATTAAATAGCGATAGTGAGTGAGTGTATGAAATTTGCTTTATTTAAAGTATGAGGAGCAGTGATTGAATGACTTTGCCACTTTAAAATTTACAGCCTGTAAATATTTAATATGTTATAAACGAGTAATTAAAAACTACGCTGACAAACTTGAATAATGGCCAAAACAAGCGAAATGAAACTCAAGCAAACATTTGTCGTCGAATACAAAAACAAACTTTGTACAAAATCACCGTAAACTTTTTAATTACTACCGGGTAGGCAAATGAGTTAATCTTGGCTTAAATGTGTAACTACTTATGTTAAAGAGTATTCAAGACCGTAAAGTATTACTTTGTTAAGAAGCTTTTGCATATGAATTGGTAGTTTTCAGTTGTTAGATCAATTTTACTAGCAAGTTTATATGATCTGCATATAATTCTTGAGGAAAAAAATTGTTATAATTTTAATTAAATGAATTTATAGCAACAATACCTTTATCTGTCATCTTTTCAAAAAAATGCAAAACCCTACAAGCGTGTTTTGTGTAAGACTTTACTAATCGTTCTTTACAGATCTTTGGCAAGATTTGAGAGGTATTGCAAGCATAATAAAACTATGACTAGAAAATAAAGCTGCGCTGGTTTTAGTGACTTAAATGCTGTAGGAATTATAAAAATTTGTAATACATATTACTCATACGCACTGTTGACCAGAACATATGAAATTATTGAAACATACTCTCTTCTTAGATACAAAGTCCAATTTTATTGGCTAAACACAATCATAAGAAATATCTGAATACTCATAAGAACAAACACCGCAAATTCATTTGACACGAGCACATCTCTATTCAATGTCATGGCCTAGATTTATATGTTGACACATGATGTCAATAAAAATTCTGTTTTTATCAACATACATATTTTTCATTTATCACTAATAGCATGCAATAAAAACAAAAAAGAGAATAAAAGAAAAGCAAATAGTAAAAAAATTAGTACTAAACCATAAGATATAAAACATTGCCAAAAAAAAACCCACAGCTTAACTTAACGCTTTAATGCTTTTGTTTACTTAAACGCTGCACACACTTTAAAAAGTGATGAAGTAAATCCACCACCCATCCATTCAAGAGTAACCCAAAAAAATAGCAATAAAAACTGAAAACTGATTGTCATGTCCTTGACAGCAACGTGTCAATTTCTTGATTCAACTTTAGTGATTTTCGCTGCCAAACAAATCAACTAATGGATCCATCCTGAAAATGCTGTCAACGTTGCTACCATCGCTTAAGAAAGTATTTTTAGCAGCCCTGGCAGACATTTATTTACTTAGAGCTGGATGTTTGTGTGTGACTCACAAGCTACCGCAACACAATAACAAATTTGTTATTGTTGTTACAGAGCAAAAAACAAAAATATCACGCGGCATAAAAAGAATCAATAAAATCGGTTAAGCAGCTTTAAGTTCATTTTGTCACAAGTAAAAATGGATGGATGACATGTTGCCAGCAGGAAAAAAGAAATCGTATAACAAAGACAGCAGCAACATATTGAGTAGTATATGTGCCAGGGATGCTTCGGTAGGACTAAACAAATTGTAAAAATAGCTAAACGGCAACAAAAACTACCTAAACAGATGACGAAATACTACTCTAGTGACATGATGACTCACACATTGAAAGCTTACTACTGCAGAACTCTTACTCGCAGTGTGGCAGCTGCTTCTCTAAAGAATCAAAAATTATTAATATAAAAAGCATATGCCTTAAAAGCAGCCTTAGGACCCGATAGGAAATATGAAGTCTTTGGCAAATTTGCTTCAAATCTTGCATTGACTAAAAGTTGGGGCAATAAGCGATTTGAACTATTCGGTTGGGTCTATAATACTAACAGCTAGCGTTTCATAGATAAACACGGTTTTGGCAAACTGAGCAAAGTGACACATTTTTGATAGATCCCAGCATGCCCATAACCTGATACTAAGAAGCTTATTCTTCATTCTGAAAGCACACTCTATATACTATTTAAATAAAATTACTCATATGAAAATGGTTTGTAACGCTTTGGCGCAAAATATACTTAACCGATTTTCATAATTTCTTCTTTAAAACAACATATAAGTGCGAAGAAAGGTCATTGCATATTTAATTTTTTAAGGATTAAGTTTTTGCAAAACTTCGCACAAAAATTGTTGTTTGATTTTTCATTGCTGATGCTTATGCTGCTTCTTGATTTTTTTGTTGTTTCTTAGTTCTTCTCAGTTGTGCCGATTGTATTTGTCTTCGAAGTTTAAAAATCAACTCTCATTCAATCATCTTTGTTTGTTACTTTTGAAGAGAAAATATAGAAGGAGGTGTTAAAATATTAATGTCATTATGAAAACAAGAATAACAGGATGTGCGCGTGCGAAGCCGTGGGTACCGCTATTAATTATATAGTTTCGACACCTCACTAAACATAATGCCGGAGAGATGCAGAAACATTCATGAGTTGTGAATCTGACAGCGCACTTTGCGTTGCTAGTAGATCTACTGTTTCTTTTCATGTATTTTCGCAAAACCTAGGTGCCTACTGAAAGGAAACTGCTGTGTTCTCCTCACTAAGTGTACACAAGGCATTAAAGCACTATAAGGCTGCTCTTGATGTAATTCGATTAAAGAGCTTTTAAAGCGGCCTGAAATTTATGTGAATCTTTTTTGTGTTTTGCTATTAGATTCAAAAAATGGGTATGATATCAATGTTACTAGCCGAAGACGGAAGTCGAACTGTTTGAAGAAACCTCCGAACAATTTTTTTAGCTCATTCCAAAATTTACACTAAGCAAAAACAAAAGAATAATGAAACAAAAGTTAGTCATTTTACATTCATCCATTGATAAATTGAATCATCAGCGACCATTTAGCCGATGCAATGGGAATTTCTAAGGCTTTATTATTTTCCTTTTTGCCATAGATTTGCTGTTTTCCGAGTACGATTTTTATGTTCGTATGTATATCCTTGATGGCATATGCTTTAATTAGATTGTAATTCGCGATCATATAGTCTTCGTTGTTCGTATTATCATGGAGCAAATAGGTATGCTTGAACAATTAAAACTACAAAAAAATTTCATTTAATCATTGCAACATATCTTTGGGTGCCATATTCCCAGCCAGCCGTTTGTCCCATTCAAGAATAATATTTTCGTCAGCACAAATTTACTCTGGATTCCTTACTCGCTGGAAATTTACTTCACTTTGGTATCCCCGGTTTTAATTCTTTTCCGTATGCTGACGTCATCATTACAACATTTGCTATTAATAAGTGTATAAAGTGTGCGTTATCCTTTGTGCTATGTTGATTCAAGTGTATCCCATGTTTTGAAAAACGATTTATGCAAATGGAAGGAGCTTGAAATTTAAAAATAAAAAATCTAACAGACATTAAATGAGAGAGTGATTTACTCACTCACGTGTCATTTTATGTCAAAAATTTACTTAATATTTAAACCTTTTCTTACACACTTTAAAAAGCTTTGCCCTTTTTGCCTCTCAACTCCTGGTTGCAAGCTTCATCATGTTATCTGTGCCAACAACAACAATATTAGTTGGCGCCAAAAATACTGACGACGAGGATAATGGCAACAGAATTTTTGATAATAAAACAGTCAACGGCAACAACAAGTGGAATGAGAAAGAGAAAGAACTGCTTGATGTCTTTAATTTGTGTATGTAATCATCAGTGTTGTCATTTTAAAAAAAAAAATGTTGTACTCTATTCTATAAGCAGTGCTAGGATTTTGTGAAAATGGGTAGTATTTTGCTAAGACAAGTGTGCTATGTACTTATGATAAAGGGTAGTATTTATAATGTTGTACTCAATACTTGAAACCTACTTTCTAACATTGTAAAATATAGAATTATCATTTCCGAATTACGCCATGGTAATTTTGTAACCTATTATTCCATAGTGGTAACAGAGTAAATTGATTTAATTTTAAAGAAGCTTAAAACTAAAAATAAACACGCACTCAAAATTGACCGCGTTCAGAAGATGCGCATGTTTTATAACCGTTTCAAAACCGTAACGTAATTTCACTTAGTTTTTGGATATAAAGTATTTTATTACAAAAAATATGAAAGGCACAGGAGCATCAAAGTACGGTATAGTACAACAAATTGTAGTAAGATTCTACAGTAGTCCGCTTGGCTGAAAGGTAGTACAAAAGTACTATTGTTGTACAAACGAGAGCACTGTATGTTATAGCAAGAAAATTGGATATTTAGCGAGAGTAAGCTAGTGGAAAAATTTATGCTTTAGAGTTGCCAGAGATTTTCTTGAGTCAGGAATTGATTTCATGTGATGTGCGATATTTTAACGACTCTTTTTCCTTAATTTGAGTTTATTCGACACATCTTCGATATGGTTTGAATCAAACCGCAAAACATCAGTGTTATAGCCAAATGCACTAACCACTGGCTCTACCATAAAATAATGAAAAGCAGTGAATTGTATTCTTCTCTTAATTGTAAGAGCAAATTTATTTTTTATCTGATAGATAGCAACGTTATACAAAATCTATTGCCTGGAAAACATGCGGTTGTCATCGCAGGAAACCTCAATTGTATATGGTGTGATGGCATAAATTTTTAAGGAATGTTGATAATAAAAAGAAAGCAGCTTAAAGCTTAAGCTATTGCTGTGCATTTTCAATACTTTTATTTGTGCTCTC
Organism: Meiosimyza decipiens; assembly: GCA_963680825.1. Taxonomy (NCBI): domain Eukaryota; kingdom Metazoa; phylum Arthropoda; class Insecta; order Diptera; family Lauxaniidae; genus Meiosimyza; species Meiosimyza decipiens. The sequence continues at coordinate 16,068,397 of OY804261.1, read as the reverse complement.
TGTCTTTCACCAACGCCTTTTCACCCACAAGACAACTACACACTCTGCATGTAAACTTACACGGAAATGTGTCGCCATGTTTGTGCTTTTCCATGCATTCGCGTGTCCTTCAAAATATCTTTACATTAAAAATGTTACTATTTTATGTCTGTGTTTAAATAAGATTTTCCTTCGCCACAAATTCAATTTTAACACTTTCGTTTATTTTGTGCGCAAAATATCCATTTCGGCTAGTGGCTGTTGTTGCTTCCTGGCATGACTCATAATTCTTCGTGATGTGGAGGCACCATTTGAGCTTTAAATTTTTTATTTTTGCCTTTTATTATTTGAGTTCCTTTAGTTTCTTTTAATTTTTTTGGTTTCATTTTTTACCTTTTCTAACGTCATTTCGTGAGCAGATGTTTTTGATGTTTTCATAGTATTTTTGGTGCTGTCATTATTGTTAGCGTTGATATTTTGGTTGCGGTTGGGTTTTCTCAAATATTACGGTTCGTGTGCCATTTGTTATTCGAGCTAGTACGGCATTAATTTTTACCTCTTGTTTTCCTTTTGTTAAAAGCATTTCATCAAAATAAGAGTGCTTAATTCGGCTTCTTTGCTGCATAGCTGATATTTAAGCTCATGGTGAGTTTAATAGTGTACGAAAAATAAAGTGACTGTTTAGTAATACAAAAACATCTGCTGTTCCCTAGTTGAAAGTTATTAAATTGCGCTATAAGTCTCCTTTTTATTTAATTAGAAGAGAATCAAGAATATTGCAGATGGTCGAACCTCAAGAACAATATATGTATTTGCTGTATTGAGACCGCTTTCATTTGACAACTGATAGAGTATCAAGTTTGTGTCTTCTGATGTTCAAGACTCAAGTATACTATTGATCCGTTTTATCATTAAAACGGACGATAAAATGTAAAAAATTATTTATAAGTTTTGTCAAAGCTTCAAAAGATGAACAGAATGCATATTACACTGGGCTCTGCTCTAAATAACGCGTCAAGCCGCACCCCTTCAACCAGCTTAAGTCTTCCGAAGCCACCATTTTGGAGCCAGCAAATGAGCGTGAACTTTACTTCTGTTTGGAGCCAAGGCATATCTAAAATCTCCGACAGACACCGGAGGAATAAGTTCCCCTACCCGTGATTTTGGGTGTACACCACCACGATACAGCGAGAAGTGAACCTACCCATTGCCAGGCTGGAACCGAAGTTGCAGGGGCTCCTGACAATCCTTGGTACCAGAAAGTAACTGGTGAGGTTTTGTAGCAAGCTACTGCCATTTAAGCTCCATTCAGCTAACGCCTGCTGGCCTTGGTATCCAATAGTTACAAGAAGAAAACAACATTCAGTCAATTGAAACAAGAACATGCACCATGCAACGAAAAACCCTAGCCTGCCTATTCACCACACTTCCTAACAATCCACCTAAGCCCCAACTAAGCCCCGCTCTGATGCTGCCAATCGATAACGCATCCTCCGCTATGCGAAATTCTCACTCGCAAGACTTTTCAGCAAGAAGATGTGCTCACTAGATACAAGCATATCTCTGTGATCACACCCCTTCCCGCCCCCATCCTTCTCTAGGCTGCGGTACGATATCAAAAATGTAATATCTGATTCTAAAACATTGCATTGATCGTCAAAACTGTGGAAAATGTAAAAATATTTCAAATTTAATTTTTTTTTTACTTATTTAAGCTTCGAGATACTCAAAATTAGCACTTAATCTTCAAAAAAATCCGAAGGATTCCTATCGATTACACTTTTTTCACTCGCTTTTTTGCTCTATTATATTTTAATCAGTAATATTCAGTCAAAAAAAAATTTATCATATTCGACAAGATGTTGTGCAGCCTAGATATCTTGAAGTCTTTTGCTTTTCAGCAGCTGGAAATCCTTAAGCAACACAGCAAGTAGCATAATCTTAAGTAATAAAATGTTGAGCGTTAAACTTGAAAAGCTTTTAACAGCTTTAGCAAGAAAAACATTAATAGAATAAAATAATCGGTCCAGAGGGACCAAATAAACAAATAGACAATAAGAAATGAGCAGGACAGAAAATGCAAAAAAACTATGTCTTTCCTTTTAAGTTGATACAAAAACTAATGAAATCACTTAATGGAATAACATTTCAAGGATATTTGCCCAACTGAAGCTTAAGTACAACATATGCGTCCAGCATGAGTTAAAGCAAAACCTTTGTTAGACAAGCACACAAGCACACTTAGACCAAGCTGAATAACCTACCTTAAACTGCAGCAAAACATGGCTTAAGTTCATAACAGCCATGAAGCTACCATGACACTTATTTCAAATAAATTCATGTCAAACTCAAATTTAAGTGAAATTAATTTTAAATAAGATCAAGTTTAGTTTGGAATCAATTCATTTTAATTTCAAGCCAATTTAAATCCAAACTAACTTTAAACCAAAATCAAATAAAATTCAATATCAAATTAAACGTAATTAATGAAGTAAAGAAAATCAAAGGCAAATTTTATTTGTCCGGAAATAAAATTTAAGTAGAAATAAATTCAAACTTTAATCAAAATCAAGGCAAAGTCAAATCAAGTTAAAATAAAATTCAAATTAAATTTAAGCAAACTTCATATCCAAACCTAATTCAAATGTTCATCATACTTAAATCGAATTCAAAACAGTGATGTTAATAAAGAAAGAGCTTGTGAGGCTTTTATTCTTTACTACATTAACATGAAAAATGCGCGTCAATACCGAAATTCTCCATCTTTAAATCGAATGATAGCGTCAAACAATCCTAGTCATTGTTACCAAGTCGTACAGAAGTAATTCTCAACTTTGTAAATAAAAGTAATTTTTCCCTCAATGACATTTAAAATTAAAATGTTTTCTTTGGGAAAACTAATTTTTTTTTTCTGCAATATTACCAAAATAATTCATAAAATGGTAGGAACCTGATTGACATACAAAAATTTTCAGTCGTTTATTAAAAAAAACCTTCAATTTTCGGCAATTTTAGAAATTTCTGAAGTCTCGTATCAATTCCGGTCGCTTGGTCATCCTGATCGTAGTATTTATGTGGAACTTTGATCAATTTCTTCATTTTATGTTCTTAGAATAGAATTTACTTGAGATTTGCTAGTTTGACAGGTAGTTTTTGACCATAGATTGTCTTGTACCGTCAATTCCAACATTTCTCCACGATAGTTAACGCGTTATGTTTTATGCTACGTTTAAAACGGGCGATTTTTTGCAATTTGTTTTTCATATTTTTTTTTAAGTTTTTTAACCCTTCACGCGTGTTTCGGAACAAGTGTCAACGCCAAAAATGCTCAATAAGGTTTACCATTTCACCATGAACAGACTATCAAACGAACAATGCTTGCACTTCATTGAAATTTATTATCAAAATTCGTACTCTGTGAGGAATATTCTTCGCATATTACTTTTCTTCAGCGACGAAGATAATTTTCGGTTCAATGAGTACGTCAACAAACAGACTTGCCAAATTTGGCCTGAAGAGCAGCCAGACGCATTTCAATAGTTGCCAATACACCCCGAAAAATGCACTGTTTGGTGCCGTTTGTGGGCCGGTGGCATCATTGGACCGTACTTTTTCAAAAATAATGAAGATCACAAGGTTAAAGTCAATGGAGGAAGGTACCAAGGATGACATGTGGGTTTAATAAGACGGTGCACATGCCGCACGGTACGCGATACCATGGGCCTATTGAAAGGTGAGTTTTGTAAGCTCATGTTTTGGAGCAGTCCATTGGCCGCTAAGATCATCCGATTCGATCCCACTGTACTATTTTTTTTGAGGCTTCGTGAAATCTCTCGTGTACAGGGACAAACTAGCCACAATTTCAGCCCTGGAATGCAACATAACAGCTGCCATTTGCAAGATACCGGCCGAAATGCTGGAAAAAGTATGGCAAAATAGGAGCTTACGATCAACATTACATGAAATCATCCTGAAAAAGTAAATGGAAGGAATTGATATATTGCTCCAAATAAATCATTCCCTGTTGAAAATTTTCTATTCTTTTTTCAATTTTCAAAAACCAAACGCTCAAAAAATCACTCAATATTTTCCTAGGGCGTGGCACCTTTCTTATTAGCGGACACTTTAAAATGCTCCAATAGGTGCTCTTTTTGAGAGAACCTAACTGAACTTCGAAATCAAGTTGAACAAGAAGGTTCTGAGGCTTGTGAGGGGTTCGGCCCTCTGAATTTTCGCTTTATTTGTTTTTATATGTTAGGAAAAAATAATTTAATTAAACGTTAGGTATTTTAACAATAAATTCGTTTAATATAATTTAAACATACTATTTTCTAATATCTTATAGAAAAAAAATGGTCGTATCAAGCTTATGCTACATAATAATTTCATCAATTTCCTGACATTTATTTGACGTCATTGAAAACTTAGTGGCTTAACTTAGAAAAAAATGCTTAAACGTGAAACCTGAAAAAGTGTTATAATAAAAACATTAGGTACATAAGTAAAGAATAAAAGCAAAATATCGAAGCTTTTTTGTAAAAAATTAAACAATAAAGAAGTGTCATAAGAGCTTAATCCTAACTCAACTGACCAAAACACACTTACGATTCTTACCGAAAATGAAATAAAGTAGCGCACATTCAACAACAAAAATGAGAAGCAAAAAAAAAAAAAAACTGCAAATCGAATTTTGTGTTAATGTGTAACACACATGGACAAAACACGCCCATCAACATTACTACGCCTCCAAGTTTTTACTGAGCTAATGAGCAACAACAAGAGTGTCGGTAGCCAGAATGGCAGGAGCAGCAGCAGTTTTAGCAACTTGTATTTGTAGTTGTTGTAATGAGCCAAATTAAAGGTGCTTCTGCAATTAACTGGTTGCAGGTTACGTTCTACATGGTTGGAAATTGTTTTTTTAGTTTATACGAATGTGTGTATATGTATGAGTGTATATGTGTGTTTATACGTACTTAACACGTTTTATTTGTATTGCTTTTGATTGATGTACTTAAATCCTTATTGAGCACAATATCTTCCCTCTCATCCCGCCTACCTTTAACTGCTCTTAAATACTTTTTATTGTATTTGTTGTGGTTAATGAAGCTCAATGTTTGTATTTGTATTTAATTGAGGAGTCTTTAGTAGGTGTTTGCATGGAAAAGGCATCCTTTGACAGATAATTATTTCGGACAAGAAGCATTTAAATATACCCGAGCTTGAATGACATATTGCATGAAAAAAGCGGATGTATTTGCAGCTTGAAGTTTTTAATTCATAAATTTAGAGTGTTGCAATAAGAGCGCTGGAAATTTGAGCATGAACGAAAATATTTTAATTTAAAGTACAGTGAAATTAACTTCTAAATCATAGCACATTCAATGTTATTATGGCTTAAACATTACAGCGATCAAAAACCCTCCGCAGCTTAATTTGTAAAGATCGATCCGAGGCACCCGATTTCGTTTGACTTATCGATATCAATCGGGCTGTAACTCAAAAATATTTTCAAAGATGCTTTTTTCCACAGTAACATGTGCTATGACAGAGCGGGGAAGACCGATTGACTGCATTATAAACTCAAACATGACCAAATCATGTGCATTAAGTCATCAAAGTGCAATAAATAGTTCAAAGTTAAAAGATTTCCAATAAACTCCAATACAATAACAAAACGCTCAACTTCAAATAAATACAGATTTTATAATGTACCTTTTTTCATTCAGCTCAATCTTATCGTCTCATTAGTTTGACGCACTTTAATAAAAATCTTGTCAAGCATGACATTAGCTCATCGCTCATCACTTTAATCACCCACGCGTTCGTTCCATCTAAAAACTCTTCACCAAGAGTGACGTGACAAAAATCGTGCCGCTACATTTGGGCACACGCCAACGCTTTGCGCTTCAGTGAATCGTAGCGGTGGTCGTTGTAGTTAAACGTCGTCACGTCAAAATAGTCAGTAGCAATAGTCGGCGTCGTTGTCATTTACTGTCACTATGGCACAAGCAAATAAACAAACAGACGGACGGACTGATATTAACGTTAACCTGTATATATGTAGGTACCTGTTTTTTGATATATTCATTTGATTTTTATTGAACAGTCCAGCCAGCATGTTGTTGCAAGTAGACTTGCCCGCCCAATTCAATTTGCTATTTTTAATAAGAATTTTAAATTGACTTTTAATGTTAGAAGAAGAAGAAAAAACACAAATCGCTTTTTCTCATAACATTTTATGTTAATTTTCTGTGCTTGTCAAATGAGCCAGTAGTTCTCAAACTATTTTAAACATATAGCTTAATAAACCCAATAAATCAAGAAAACATTTAAAATAATTTATGAAAAGAGAAGTAATTGGGAAAAACTCGTATAGTAGAAAATAATATAAGCCAAAATTAAAGTATGGTCAGAAATGGTCAAGAGCTTAATGGAGTGAAAAAATCATAAAAGAGCAGCTCACAGAAGAACTTATTCATATGATCAGATGTGGTCAAGAATGCAGAAAAGTCGATTAATGCAATGTGCGCGCCCTACTAGAAAAAGTTACAGCTCGATGAAGCAGAACTTCCTCACTTGGAAAAGGCAATCCATGTAGACGAAGTAGTAGAGGGATAGAAAGAAGAGGCCCGCATGAGTGCACTTGAAACAAGCATAAAGCCACTTGCGACGAAGGCAGGTCCATCGAGCTTTGTTTTAGCTTGACCAACGTTGACGGCGAAATACTTTAACTTTTACTACATTTTTTTAAATATTCTAAAAATTAAAGAAATAAATATTATAACCATTTCGGATTAATCCATAGAAAATATAATCACTAAAAAGTTTTGTTTTAAAAGACGCATTGTTTCTTAAAATTTTATGTTCTGACAATTTTTTAGTGGAGTTAATATTTACAGATAAAAATCTTTTAACAACTCAATCATTTAGTTTCGAAAAATTTTGCTTTCATCAAATTTCTATATCTCATGTCTAAGGAAATCGGAAAAAATTTAGATGGTGCAAACGCCTGACTGAAAAAAAGGTCCCCGACAGATATTTTTAGTTCCAGTTTAATATATCCGTCAACCGTTGTTACATTAAAAAATATATGTTCTACTTCCTAAAAATCTCATAGTTTAAGAATCGCTGCATTAGCGGAAACTGCCACGGACGGACGAGAGCAATGTCACCTATAGTTAATCATCATTGTCTAATGCTATAAACGATTTGTTTGCATTACATTGTAAATGGTTTTTAAATGTTAACGCCTACAATTTGTCTATGATGTTGATGGTATACTACTTATTGGTTAAAGTTCAGTTGATGCAATTTATAATGTTAGCAATGTGCTCATCCTCATAAAACAAATTACAGTGACTCAGCAAAGAAACTATAAGCGATATTTTATGAAAAAGTCAAAAATCAGACAATTTGTCTCTCTCTCTGTCTCTCTGGTCTCTGTTTTAATAAACCAGACTTTATTTGTTTTGCACTTCTCCATTGCTAAAGTTGAAGGTCACTTAAGTGTTTACAATTAAAAATTTTTATATGATTTTTTTTCTTTTTTACCACGAAACTTTTTCGCTTCAACTAAAATTAAAATTCAACAGGCAAAATCGTCCGTGAGTGGTTTTGCATTTTATGCGAAAAAAAAAATTAAACTTTGTTTTGCGTTGTAAGTCATTGATTTTTATGGTTTTGAATATTGAGTGCGTGATTTTGATTTTTGAATTATTTATGCTCAGAAATGATTTTATTCCGTATCTCTTAAGTGCCATAGTGAAGTTGAATAGAAAACAGTTTTACAAATACCAGAATCTATCAAGAAGCCCATAATGATGTCGCTAGTGTTGGTTAGAACGAGTGCTGTTAATACCGGAAAAGCTTACATTCAAACATATGTCATAAGTACATAAATGTATACAGCTTAAATTAAAAATATGGTGCTAAGACCATACAGTTTTATTCATTCTAAAAGTCAGGCTGCCTTCGAAGCATTATCAATTTTGCAGATAAATTGAAAATACTATACTTAAATTCATCTACTGTAGGCTTCGGATCACATAACTCCGGACAGTAGCGAAAGAGCTGACGTGCTGGCTAGAAAAAGGTCTTCATTTCTTTTTCTAGCTCCAGAACAATGTTGTGGAATTAGACCAGATAAATTCTACGGAAGGTTAGTGTAGATTTTCTTGAGGCAGACATGGAACAAGGTCCATCTTCCTCATAAGCAACACGTATAAAGGTCTCAAGTAAGACGACGATGAAGAAAAATACAAAAACTACTTAGTAATGGTTTGCTGGTCTCTTTTTCATAGATCAGGTCACACATGTATACAATTGAAAACTTTTCTTTAGCGTGAAACAGAGTTCAACACCAGAAACAATTTTTTATATGAAACTCATAGACTTAAAAATTAACTTTCGTTCTCTATAATATTGCCATAACCAAAATTGGTCTCGCTATTAAAAATAGGGCAATGCTTAGATTGCCAGAGATAAATAAGTTGTCGAAATAATGGTTGACTATTACTAAAATTAATTAAATTTTTCAGCTGAAAGTAACATTAAATATACCTACATAAAAAAATTGTATTCATATTACCTTATGCAAAACTAATGAACAATTGAAACATAAAAATAAAATATTTATTACAACCTCAAGTCCATTTCGTGTCATATAAAGTTGTTTAAAGGTGCAGCGCTTTATGCAAACAGCTTTTAAATTGCTAGCCAGCCAATACTGCATAGACTACACAAAGCTTTGTCAGAGTTTGGGAGTCATTGATTTTTATTTGTGCAATAGGGAAATAATTATAAAATTTAATAAATTATTTTCATTTAAATTGAGTGCTTAAGGCTTATGCTGTTAAGCAATAAAAAATATTTTGCTTAACATTTAAACAGCATGTCATGTCTAACCATTATTGTGGTAACTGAAATGTCAACTACATTTACAATTTTTGTTTTTTATGACCTTGCACAAGATCTCACTAAGCGGTATCACAATTCTTTGAACTAACGGTTATTAACATTAAAATCAAGGCAAACGACTTATGGACTGCAATGTTTTAAGAAAAATTTCAGTTTATGACACCTCTAAGCTCTGTCTAACAAAGCATTTTATATGGGAATGCAAAGTCAGCAAAAAAAAAAAAAAACATTGCCTTTCCAATTTCGCAAACTTGGATAGGGGTGCGGAACTTTTGAAGAATAAACTGTAATTCTTGCACAACTCCCAAACTGTAGGCAAACTTAGGAATATTAGCGTGAAGATAAATGAAATAATTTGAGTAATTATCTGTAAAGCCGTTTCCAGTAACGGCTTAATGAGCTTGGCCCTGAAAATATTTTGACTTTCACTAGGTGAAACAAATTTTTCTAAGGAATCAGAGGTCCGCCTCAACCCGTAAATGTTCGATAAAGAATCTCAGATATGAGAACCCTTTTTTCTCATCTATTTTGGTTGCTATTTTAAGCGTTTGGGTTTTTTAAAATGGAAAATCAAAATCAGAAAATTTGCAAAAGTGAATAAAATATTTATTTGGAACGATTCATCGATTCCTTTCATTTCTTTTTTCAAAGGTTATTTCATGTAAATGTTGCCCACGGCTACGCCTGCGATGATTCAACTGTAAGCTCTAAGTTTGGCATACTTTTTTCAGCAAATCGGCCGATGTCTCACAAATGACAGCGCGGCAATTGTGGCTGGCATGTCGCTGTACACGAGAGACTTCACGTAGCTCCACAAAAAATAGTCTCGTGGGGTCAAATCCCATGATCTAGGCGCTTAGTGTATTGCTCCAAAGCGTAAGATTAATTGTTCACCAAACTCGCCTCTCAATAGGTCCATGGTAACGCGTGCCGTGTGACATGTGGCATCGTCTTGTTGAAACCACATGTATGCCAAGTCCGATTCTTTCATTTTGGGCAAAAAAAAAGTCGGTAACCATCGCACGGTACCTTGCTCCATTGACTGTAATGTTGCGATTTTAATTATTTTTGAAAAAGTACGGTCCAATGATGCCGCCGGCCAACCATCTATGCCAAACAATGCATTTTTCAGGGTGCATTGGCAGCTATCGAACTGCTTGTGGCTGCTCTTCAGACCTAATTCAACAATTCTGTTTGTTGACGTACCCGTTGAGCCAAAAATGAGCTGAAGAAAATTTTTCGATAAAAACACATTCTCAAAGAACACGCATTTCGATAATAAAATTTAATAATTTTCATTCGCTGCTCATTTGTTAGTCTATTAATGGTGAAATGGCAAACTTTATTGAGCATTTTTTGCATTAAAATATATTTGAAACATGGCGTGAGGTGTCAAAACTTTACACTGAAAAACCAAATAGCAAAAATATCATCCGTTATGCAAAATATTACTACGATATTTGGTCAGGTTGGTGGAAACTCTATTGAACCGGTTGTCAAAAATATTGACGAAATTGCAAGGTAGGCGTGATTTTTTCTTATTTTTCCTCATATAGTATCTGTCTGTGATAGTCCTCTATATATATGCCGGTACCTACAAGTTTTTGTTGATTTACTTAGTGTCAATTTATATTTTTTTAGTGGTACATTTAAAGATCGCGCTTAAAAATATTAACGTCTTCATCCACAATATCCACCAAATAAAGTCAAAAGACAATCCGCACAACTGTTTTCACTATTAATGTATCCGTATCCTCCACAGTTTGTTAGACTGATAACATAAACCATTGCAACTCTAGTTTCAGGATGTCTATAAATTACTTTTTGTCGCTTTCGGCTTTTCATTTTCAGTCATATCATATGTTTTCAATAAAAGCAATGGTGGTACGTTTTCTTTGTAGATAGCAAAAATATATTCCTTCAAAAAAGCTTTCTAAGAATTTGTAGAAAATTAGACGTTCATTAAGTTCGATTTAGCATTTTATTTCTTTTGAAATGAACCGTTTGCGCTATACCTTCAAAGAACATTTCAAAAAAAAGTGTGGTGCCCTTTCATTTTAAAAATATTTCTTTTACAAAACAAGATTTGCTGAACAAAAAAGGGCTAAATATTTTTACTATATCACTTATTACTTCTGAGATAATTACGAAATCTGGTTTCCAATATTGCAGTCGCCTTGCAAGTCTTAGATGTAAATTTTTGAGTTACGGAAGCAGTCCCTACCAATCCTTAATGCAAAATCACGGTGTTCTAATTTCGCGCTAGGGAAATTTTTACTAAATTAATTGAGATATTTGCTGAAAAGATTAGCTTAACACGACGTCATAATATTATTTGTTAACTGTTTTCTCCTTCGATAATAATCCCGTACCTTAAATCAAATTCTCTTATTAAAATTGCATATTGCTAGATTATAAAGAGAATTTCTAATTTGGCGCATCTTTCAAGCACTTAATATAATTTTCAAAATTTTTTGACAGCACTTCAAACTTATATCATTTATTGCTAAAGGTAAGAGCCAGGAGTATTAAAAACCATGGAACGTTTCAATTGAGTTAGTAAAATAAATTAAATAAACACTAAACCAAATACAGCACAAGTAGTTCAACTATAAATACTGTTTGTGAGTCATGTCATAAGGTAATCATCATTTCATAACAAGGTACAAGCATCATTAAACATAACTGATTTTTAATAACAATTCATAAATGGATAGAAAATATTTCAAGCGTTCTATGAACTAATTTTGCTTGATACAATAAATAAAAATTGTGCTCCAAACAAAGAAAACTAAAAAAACTCAACTACAATTTAAAGATATTGTCCAAAATAATCACCAGATTTAAATTTTTCAGAACAAGTAAAATTAAATGTAGCAAAAAATTTTGAGTAAAACCAACAACAGGCATTGCCATACTCTCGTACATAACATAGCTACGCATAATCAGATATTCAGATACAATTTCAGTGCAACTTTTATCTCATCTTCTGGATTTTTCTTTTGCGTTAGATTTCTTGTGCCAACGCTGCTTAGTTTCTGTAATTTAATTTCACGCAGTTACGGTTACACTCAGAGTCACATACATTTTTAGTTGTTGGTGATGTGCGTAATAGTCGCCAAAGGATTCTTATGTTAAAGTCGTATTGAATAAAGCGGTATAAGTTGTAAATAGATCAAGTTCTGCTGCAAAAGATATATCAGTTGCAGCATTTTCATTTTTAAGTCCAAAAAGCCATATTCAAAAAACCATTAAAATGCTTCCGGATATGAAATAGATATCCGAATAATGTTAACCTGATATCATAAAGGTGCAGACAATTATAAGGTTTCAGTTCTCGCAAGTACATACATATTTGGAGGTACACTTCTGAAGCGAAAATGATGATGACGAAAGATGAAAATTTTACTGTTTTGTTATGTCATGTGACTTGGACTGCAGTTATGCCAAACCTTTCCTATATAACAGCTCATTCTGAGAATTTATTTGTATGCTCTCGAACATTGCACATTTTAGTAACTAACAAAATCAATTCGGATACTCGGTTTGTTCTTAAAAACCGAACGGGATTGAACAAAATATATATGTTAATTTCTACATACATAGTTATGATTCTTACTTCTGCGTCGATTCAACGCTTAGCGTGGTCAATTCGTGCTCTCATGGATTTTTGCTTTTTGCTGGTTTCTCAATAGCATTTACTTCCTTTGTCAGTCATTTTATTGATTCGATATAGTCGTACATCATTCCTTTCAAAGCGCATTTTATCTTGGGGAACAGAAAATAGTCGCAGAACTGCATAGCAGGCGAGTACGAGTACGACAAAAACTAATGAACAGAGTCAGTTCGCAGTGAATATTCTCTCATTATTTCATAGTGTTATGGTGACGACGTATACAATGTGTATTCCCATAATATCAGTCGTTAGTCAACAGATGGCGTCACCTTAAACGACGGTAAAAATCTAAGCCAGTTATTGAAAGGGCATACCGTGTATATCAACTCGATCTGATCAGACCCTAAGGGCTGGCGTTAGATTTTACATTACATTTATAATATATATATATAAATTTCATTGAGTACCTTGATTTCCCCACAATTTTCCACAACAATAAATAAATATTAGCCGAGTTTTCTTCGCTATCCGCTGATAGTTATCTACAGCTAGCAACTACAATTGTATGGGAAAGTAAAAACAAAATCGAAAACTTAACGAATAAAATTATAGCTGCTATGCATACATAGCAAATTGCTTAAATGCCAGGGCTACGCAGCAAATTTATATCGGTCTATTTTGAAATGAAAGGAAGAAGAGATATTTCGCTGAAAAACAATTGTCTGGCGGTAAAAGAAGCGGTTTGAAATAAAAAAATGGAAAGGACAACAAACGATTACTCATTTTTTTCGCACATAGTAAGCGATTTTGCGAATAAATCGTAGCTAATATAAATATTTATCTCAACTAATTCGATTATTTCCACACATCACCAAGTTGGCACCCACACACTCTCCACGATACATTAAGGGTGCCACAGTATTTTCTTGCAAATTGCGCGCACTGCAAAAATAATGCGACAAGACGGAAAAGTAAAGAAAGCGCAAGAAAAATGAATAAAAAAATGAAGCATCAAGCAAATAAGAAAAGCACGAAAAAAAAAGTCGAAAGCGGAAAAAGTCATAAATGTACAAGTAGGAATACGAGTATCTGAAAGTAAATTTGAAATTGAAACTGTTACGTATCCAATGGAATTCATGGATTGAAATTGAAATGTGCGCTATGGGCACGTACTATATGTACAATGAATATCTTTAGTATCAGCATCTTTGTATCTGTGTATCTAACGCCTAATGTCTAGCGGCACTGGTAGCATCGCGTCCCGTATGCAACTCTGTGAGATCATTAAAATTGATACCATTTTGTGTGCAACTAAAAGATACAAATAAATGGTTGTTAAGTAAAAAAATTAAAATTGGAACAATGGTTAAAGTAAGGAAATTGAAGTAGAAAAAGTGAAGGTAAAAGTCTGTAGGCATTGGACTTAAAAATCTTCTCTTTATTTTTAATGCATTGTGCTAGTTGAATATTTTGCGTTAACAATTCAAATGAAAAAACTTGCGCATACTAACAGACCGTATAAAGAGGGGAAGCATGAACAAACCTTAAAGAAAAAGAACGTGCAGGCGATCCTCACCAAAATATTTTCACTTACAATACGTAGATTCTGACGATGCGAAACTCCGAAAAATCTGGAGTATTCTTCAATAGTAAATTTTAAACCATTGGCTTTTTATTTAAGAAGAGGAAGTATATGGGCATCAAATAATGTGGTTTTCATATAACGCTTTAACAGGCACTCAAAATGATATAGAATGCTTGTCTGGCCACTATAACTCACGATTTTTCAGTGATTGCTATGATATGCAAATACTGACAGATTTCTTGAAATAAACGAAGTTTTTTCATTTTGCATAGTTTCCGAGACAATTTTATCTTAAAATCTATTTTATGCCGAGTTTGAAACTTACATCTAAATATCACGCGAACGAAATAAAATATTGTTTGTAGAATGTTTACTGCTAGTGAAGGATTTGCTCCTCTCAAGTCTTACATATAAAAGCTATATTTTTTTCCTGAAAAGTAAGACCAAATAACTTTTTTAAGAGAAAATGTTTCGAGCTCTGTGCAGAATAGTATTATTTACTAATTGATCGAAAATTGATTTATTATTTTCGTGAAATGGTAGAAGATGTTCTTAAAGTGTATAAATATTTTATAGAATTATGTATTCCCCATTTATATCTAATAACTTTTGGCAGTAGCATGATTTCACGCTCGTTACACTTCTGATTTTTGCTGACAAAAAACTGCTCCAAGACATTTTTGACGTTCTCATTTCAATTAAAAGGTTTTTCCTCATTTTTGAAATCAAGATGTACCACATGGTCATGAATGGTCGAATTCGATAAACTTAATCTCTCAGCGATCTCACGAATCGTTATTCAGCGGTTTGAATCAATCAATGTCTTTATTTAGTCTTCGTCAACTTCAACTGGTCTTACAGATCGTGGTGCATATTCAACATTAAAAATGCCGGTACAAAAATTTTGCAAATGCTTTTTGGCACTGGCGTTCCGTCAGCATTCGATTAAAAAAAAAAGTAAAATAAAGCTAGGGCACCAAATAAAAAATATTGCGGAAAACCAAACAATCGTTCTAATAAACAAGACTTGCTGCAAATTAAGTTCTTTGTAGGGAAAAAACAAAACTACTTTCCGAACAACCTGAGAGTACATGGCAATTACTTACGTGTGATAAATAAAATCGCACAAATGTTTCCGATGGAATCTGCGACACAGCTCTACAAGCTTGTATAAGTTTTCGATGATTGGTCCTCTATAACACTAATTTACCTTAGTATTTTATCCTAAAGCTCTAAAATAGTTTCCGGATTGTATTCGCTTTTGAAAAGGCATCAAAGAAGGATGATCAAAAATGTCTAATTACGCGATTTTGGCGATTAATTGTTGTCACTGTTTCTAGAGATGTTCTTACCCGGGATATTCAATAAAGCCATTGATTCATTGACTCTGTCGTATGTAGCCCCACTCTGTTCAAGTCCAATATCAAATACATTCATTGCATTCAATTCGGGACTTAAACAGATTGTTATCATGGTACATAGCAGAGTTTCCATGCTCATTTTGAAAAAATGATCGAAATTCATTTCAATATGTGACTTTGTAAGGATACATCGAACTTTTAACATTTATTGAGTTTTCACCAGACCACATGGTCCATTTGGCTTTTTAATGATACATTTTAAATTTGAAGGCCTACCCTTATTAGAGGTTTCCATAACTTTTACGCATTGTTTCAATACATATTTACTTATTTATCATCAAAGCTGCAAAAGACCCAACATGACATATGTCATATCATATATTTTATAAATTTTAATCAAGTTAGCGAATTTGCAATCAACAGTGAAAATTCATTAGAATTCATAAAATTCGGAGCAGATCGTTTAAGTGAAAAAGTTAAGCATTTTGGAGATCATGACCAAAATGGGAATTTTCTTGCACTTGAAAGTTGAATGACTCACAATGCTACCGTGATAGAGGTTTCTGCGGCCAGGCTTAGATTAAACACATCTAAATCCACTAGAAGAGCTGTTGATTGTCCTAACAGGACAATTTTTTCATTTATGTGTGCCTGCGTTATTGGGAGATATTACCACGAGCTACGCAACTTAAAGTTTGTGATAAAAATAAAAGGTTTCTTGACATAATCACTACTTAAATAAATAGCTTTATTTTAAATATTATATTCAATTAAAGCAAAATTTACAAAAAAAAAAACAATTTTTCTTACCTACTTTTCAAAATCCGTGGGATAGGAAAACAAGCTGGAACTTAGTTGCTTACGTAGAAAAAGTTAGTAGAGATTTTCGAAATCTTGTTCTCAACATGAAATTTCAATTTTTCAAGTTATTTATTTAAAATCTGTAACTTCGCACTTTTTTTCACATATTATTTTAATATGCAGAAATGTTTTAATTTAAGCTAATTTCAAAAACTATAAATGATTTAATTTTAAAGTAGCTTAAAATTTTTTTTTAATAAAAAACTCTGTACTAAAAAACTGAAAGAAGATTTTAAACTTGAATTTTCTGCAAGTTTAAAACCTCTTGGATTATCTTTTTCGCTTGTTAACTTAAAAATCTCTTTTTGTTTATAGTTATCTGAAGTCATATTTATCTCGAATATACCTAACAGCTCTAAAATTTTGTCCTATAATAAGATTTCTAGAATTTTACTCTGCAGGCCACGAATGTTTATTTAAAGTCAGTCTTCCATTGTCGCCAAATGGTATAAATAAATAAGCTACATAAGTATGTTTGTAAGCAAATTCTTTAAAATTTTTTCAAATGTTTATTCGATGATACTACTATTATAAAAGGTGTCCCAATAAGAGCGCACTTTTCTATTTAAATATCAAAATACAAATATTTTCAGCGAGTTTTCATATTTTTATTGCATTGCAAAGTAGACTTTTTCCAATTAGTTTTTAAATACAATATCCGACAAATAGCCACCGCGACTTTGATGACAGGCCATTGCTCTTTTCATGAAATTTTCGATGACATTTTCACAAAGATGTGGCTGTATCTCACCGATGACGCAATGGATCACAGCTCAGGAGTTATTTCTGGTTTATTCAGATAAGCCCGAAATTTCACTAAACCTCAAAGAAAGAAATTGCATGTTGACATCAGAATTTCGAGTGATGATTTGGTTTTGTATTGAAATCGTTGCTGCAATAAATTGATTGTTTCATGTGCGGTGTGGCAGGTGGCGCCGTTTGTTGAAACCACATGTCGTCCAGATCCATGCCGTTCAGTTGGCGCCAAAAAACTCTGTTAAACTCATGTTCCTGTAACGAATGCCGTTCACAGTCACTGCCATTCCGGCCTCATTTTCAAAAAAGTAAGGCCCAATCACGCCGCCTGACCAAAAGCCGCACAAGACAGTTGCTCGTTATGGATGCATTTGTTTCTCATGGATCGCGTGAGGTTTTTCAGAGCCCCGAAAATTCGACAATTTTGTTTATTCACGGAGCCATTCAGATGGAAATGCGCTTTATCGGTTAAGATGACTTTTTTTCGAAAAACCGGCATTCACTTCACTTTGCTCCATTACCCATTTTTGTAATGGGTTTTGACAATGATAGCGCGTTGCTTTTTTGTATGACGCTCTATTTTTAATAATCCGAACAATCATAGGTTTCAGAGTTGCCACTTGCACGAAAACAAAATTATACAAAACTTAAGAAGTGCACTCTACTTGAGACGCCCTTTACAAATAAATTTAACTAAACAATTCCAGAATATCGTCTTTGTATTTGAATGTATTTTTTTATTTTTTTTTTTTTCAATGTATGCATTATTTTTATTCATAGCTCATTACTAAATCTTGGCCAACTCTGACAGCAAATAAGCTAACCAAAAAGAAAAGATTTTAAACATAATTTTTCAAAAAATTAATTTGCTGAACATTTTTTGAAAGATTTTTTTAGTGAATCAATGTTACCACCAATGCTTTTCTCTACTTCAGAATAAATTTGTGGCTTTTTGAGGTTCAAAGTGAAGCTATCAGATATATAATTTTTCTAACTCGTAAAACCTTAAAGCTTCCACAATTGGGCCATCTAAAAACTTGTTTCTCTTAAATGAATTAACAATTTTGCAGAACAGTGTAATTCCAACATTTTAACTTACAAGTAGGAGTCAGACTCTGCCTCAACCGTTTTAAGGATGTTTTTACAGATCAAACTTTAAAAGAAATCAAATCTTTAGTTCATTGATTTTGAAGTTCATGCTGGATTATATAAGAGTGCTTATGAAATTATTATCTTATATCTCAGTTGGAAGCGTAGAGCCTGATATAAATTTGCGTTGCAATTTCGTTCCGTGGCTCATTGCTTTATGCTATGACAGTTTGCTATAATTTTTGACGCATCACTTTTCATGTATAATTCTGGATTTATCGCTACATCTATCTCCCTGCGGGTTCCATCAGAGCGCTGATTGACAGGTTTCACTAGCATCCTTCCTGATCGTTTGTTTTCATGAATGGTTCAGTAAAACTTTAGGTCCTTTTAAGAAGAATGACATTAATAAAGTTTGAATTGCAAAACTTTTATGGTTTAAGAATTCGATAAAAAATTTTATATGTGGCCTGGATTTTTCAACTTGGACATTGAAAATTTCACGGATTTATCTTGAAGTAATAAAGCGCCTTTGTGGTAACATAAAACTGGTATTTTACTATTGAATATTGTTCAGACATTTTCATTAATATTTTCTATGTCGTACAGTGTTATTTACAACATTTTCTTTAATATATAGTTAACTTTTGTGACGACGTAGAAAAGTTTATATATAAAAGAATGGTATAAGAAAATAAAAAAAATTATGTCAGTAAAGTTTTAATTGAACCGTCGAAAATACATATCATTTAAGAAAAAAAAAAACAAAAAATTATCAAAATATTTTTGATAATTCGTTGCATAGAATAAAAGCAATTCTTACCGATTGGTTTGAACATAGTTTCTACTACCCGAATCAAAGCAAAATATTTTCCAAAAGCGAAATACCGTTCCTAAATTTATATTCTATTAGAGGTGCCAAAATTTTGATATTTCAGTATTTTTATCAACATTTTTCGAAAAATTGCAGATTTTTGAAACAAAATTGTTAAAAATTTCGGAACGGTTAATAGATATTGTGATTAATATGTAACTCAAAAACAAGAAGTGTTTTAAGGTTTTATGTGACAATTCTATGACTTTTAGATGGAACGTATTAAGTTGACACAAATCCATATATTTCCATTTATGGCAATTTTTAGAAAATATGTATCTACAACTTTCGAGTGGGTTCCTCAAACATGCGAATCGATCAAACATAACGTAAATCTAATACATCGTAGCTATTATTGAAAGTCACCGAGTGAATTTTTCCTACATTTTAGGAGCGCAAAAATGAATGGCTTAAAATTTATTGTCATTTTTTCATTATGTACCATAATATATATTTCCATATATCAATTAAAAAAAAAAACAATATTCTCTACAACTTCAACTGCAATTAATGTATTTTAGATTCTAAAATACAGGATAAAATATCTTAAATTGCTATCTTAGCAACAACACATACGTCTTATGAGCTATGTATGCCTTCTGCAAAATGCGACCATTGTTACTAGAATTTGTCAAAGAGGTTGGCAAAAATAGGCGATTGAAGTCACAGTACCAAATATTATCTCGTAGCAAAATCACAAAGAAACAAGAATACCATGACAAGGCACTCTCATCCAAAGGAAGTTTGACTTTAAGCGCCATAATATGACAATTTCAATGATAGTAAATAATCGTAACAAAAGTTTATTAAGCTCAAAATAGGAAGCCAATTTGTAAACAATTACCATCGCTTATTCTAAATACACAAAATCATAAAATAGCCATGTTTTACAATTACAGTACAACCTTGCTCAACCTTGTTGCAAAAACCGAGTCAAGAAATGTTTTCGCCCATAAGTGCTGATTTTGAATAATAATGCATATTATTCATTAAAATAAACTCGCAATTGGAATGAGAGTAAAAGTATTTTATTGAAAATACTGCATTCTTTACTTAAAACCAAAAATTTCTAAAATAAATATTTCTGACGTAGTAATGTATGTAGAATATAATTTTGGTAAAATTATTTTTCAAAAAAAATATGAAATTTTTGACCATTTTGTTGTATGCCATTAGGTATATGCTGCACTGCATTTTCGCCAAAATCTTGAAGAATCAAAATATTTTTTACGCCATTTTCTCCAGCCCATTGAATACAAGTGCTGAATGAACTAAGAGCAGTGCTTGCCTTAATCTTCGATACAGGTGGAGTGAAACATTGGTTTCGTCTGCGCTTTCAATTTTTTCCACCTGATCTTCGTTTTTTGACAACTGGCATTTTGCAGCACACAGAAAGGAACCGGTCGTATAATAAACTTAATTAAACTGAATAAGCACGAAATAAATGTAAACTAGATCAGAAGTTAAAAACTTCAAGTTGCGATAATTAAGTACTGTTTTTTTTTAAAGTTGCGTTAACAGAGTCTACAATGTAAACAATTGAGGTGTTGCAATAATCAAGAAGTTGCGTTCATCGAGGGTTGCGTTGAGCGAGGTTATACTGTAATAGCTTAAGGTTCGCCCTAATCATTTGCTTACTTAATTCGATTTAAAAACAATAATGTCACTTACAGCCCTTGAGTAATAAACAACTCAATATAGAAAAGTGTTGTAATTTGTTTTCTAACACTGACCTATGCAGAATTTAATTCATTTTTTGTATACTTTTCAGTCATAATTTTATACACTTTAGGAAGTAAAACACAAATGCACTGCGAGTTGAAATAAAACACGCTACCGGCAGCAAATTAAACTGATCATACGCGTTAAAACGAACGAGCAAAATGTAGCGACAGGCAAATAACAAACGAACGAACACAACGTACGCGATCAGGTGTTAATGTTACGCGATAACTGGCGATAAATAGCGAAATGTTGCGTAACTGCGTTCTAAATGAGTTAAATAAAACTCAGATCTAGATTTTGTCGCAATTTTCTTATAATTTTTATTTTCTTATGAAATTATTGATAAATTTCTTGTAAATATTTGCAGTAACTTTTTTGTTGTTTTTTATGCAAAACTTTTTAACGCGACCTTCTCGTACACGTTGTCGCCTCGAGACTAAATTTGGTAGCAAACCAAATTCTTAAGCGATTGCAATTCTGCTGCTGCTACTACGGACTGCATTCGTTTAAAACGGAAGAAGCATCAGTAAGCCAACATAGAATCATAGAACAGCAGGAAAACAGTAAGAACACGATGCCATTGCAGCGACGGCGCATCGTTGAAAATTGAGTGCAGCAGCAGCTTACGAAGAAAATGCTAGCAACAAAAACAACAACAAAAAATAGCGAGAATTGAAAATCGAAATTAAAATAATAAAATAGTTTTGCAGCCAAATGTTAGTAGTTATAGTTGTTGTTGTTTTCGCTACTACAACGAGTGCACTTTCGTTCGTGCATTCGTTATTTCGAAAATGTTTGCTCGTTCGTTAGCTAATTTCTTCGTCCAGCTAGCGAGAGTCGAAGCATCATTTTGTTGTTGAGCAATCCAGACAACAAGGAGTTAGTTTTGGAAACTTAGATGTGTGCGAATTCGAAGAGCTTTACTCTCGCATTTACACGCTACTTTTTCTGCTGTTGTATTCTTTGCACATGCTACTTTACTAGTGCTTTGCACTAAGCTGCTGCTGCTGCGAGTGGCGAGCAACAATTACAGTAAAATTCAAAGTTTTACTTGAAATGAGCGAGTGCAATGAGCGCAAATACAAGTGAAATTGTAAGCAGGGATGCTTAATTGCTGGGAGTTTTCAGTCTATGCAGGAGTCTGCTTTCTGTGGAGAATTTGGGAAAATTCCACAGAATTATCAAAAATACTGTTTATTGAAATCAAAACATTTTGAGCATGGTAAGACTCTGTTCAAAACTTTTGTTTCACTTTCGAAAACTGCAAACGTCTCAGTTCCAATCAGTTTCTTAACCTGTACAGGTAAATATTTTTGAGAGCAAACGCTCTTTAACTTTTCTTTTTTTAAATGCTCAGAACGCCGCAAACAATCAGCCAAATTTAAGCATAATCAGCGGATTGCGAAAACATTCACTTTCATTTCGATAAAAATTTCATTATACCTAAATTCTTTTTGTGGCGAAAGAATATTCCGAACAAAAAATATGGATTAAGAAGAAGGATATAAGAAGATTTGGAAGACAAGTTCCAAATCTTCATATAAAATCTGCGAAATATTTTATACAAAAATATTTACCTATCCATTAGCTTTTGCTGCACAGTTTTGATACAGAATTTATCTCAGTGGCAGCACTGATTTTAACAGTAATCAGATTTTCTCGCAAATGAGCATAGTCTTTTAGACCAGTTTGCATGGTTAAAAGCTTAATTTAAGAGTAAAGTTTGAGGGAGCTTATCGAAAGAGAAAGAGCACACTAAAAATTGAGTTACAGTTAAGAGCGCTTTATAAGAGCTTCGTTTGCATATTTCAAAGTGGAAGCTTAACTGGAAGTTTTTGAGTTTATGAGAGCATATTTTCTGCATGAACGGAAGCACATTTTCCGGAAGTGCATTTTTGCTCGACATCCAATAAAACCCGGATTTCTATTATCTCTTAAAAAGAGGTAATTTAAAATTATTTAGTTTTTTAACTTAAGCAATGCCTGCATACATAAGTGAGAAAGCATTAACCGAAATCACATTAGTAATGAATGAATCATTATGAAGGGCTGCTGAGCAAACGAAAAAAAATTTAGGGCTATCACGGGCTATACGTTATGAGCGTCTTGAAGTTGCATTTTGTTTGAGCAAGAGGTGGAACGAATTCTCTATGGCAAAATTGAGTTCATTTACCAAATTTGAAGTATAGTGTTCCAATGTCCGAACAATGGGATCTATTTTTATCGAATTTTAATCTTCATATTTTTTGTAGTTATCTGGGCTGAAAAAATTTAAATGCATCAATCAAAATAACTTAGGCATAATTTTCATATACATATTTGATTTATAATGATTTTTTTTTCCAAATTATGCCTTTGTTATTCAAAGTGCCGCAACTGGATATTATTCAAAACGGATAACTAAATTGTAAATGAAAAAATTTGCTAAAAAAAAGGAACATTAATACTTTCATGGTGGTTACAGTTCCTGAGATATATTTAGCTTTGAGAGATGAAGAGTGTCAGTATATACATTTAAACTTCTCGCACTTATAACCTTAACTGCCTTGAGGCTAAAATATTGTGTGCAGCTTTCGGTTAATTTTAGACCACCAACATAAATTATCTTCATTTTGCTTGATTATGTCTAGTTTTTGAGATGTACATATGTGGTATATAATTTCAAAACACCAAAACTTTGTCATTCATTATTTCTACAAATTACACTTTGAGGAAATGCAATTTGTTTAACTTAAATTATTAATTATAAATATCATAAAATATATTTTAACTAAACCTCATTCATATACTATATAGTTATTGTTTTTCACTGTTAAAAAAGTAGATATACACAAGCATAGCCACCACTGTATTTGTAAACTTTTTACTCACTATGATTTTGTCTGTAATATTTTAGATAACTAAGAGTACACTCAAAAGCGACACAAAAAAACTCAAGAGAATAAGTAGAAATATGCAATAAGCCAACAATCTAAGTCGCGCTCACAAAAAGTTACATCCATATGGTGAATGCTCTCTTTCTACAGTGATGGTAAATTTATGAGCACACAATAAATTTGTATGATTCCAGCAAGAGCATAGTTTAGCTGAAATCTAACTAGCAAATATACCGAAAAGACTTTCTTTAAGCCCAAAAGTACATAGATGTATTTCTTTTAAATCCATAATCGAGTACGTTTTATAAACAGGATATTACAACGTAAGAAAAGGAGTTGTTTGTTAAGTCTAGGAAGTTTGCTTATTAAGATTTCCAAATTGTAAACAGTTCACTGGGAAATTCTGAACAAAGTCGGCAATGGAGGTAGATATTCCTTACAAAGCCAGGAGCTTGAAACCTTAAGTATTTATAAAAAATCATACCAACTTACCTTTCTTATATAACAAGTATTCGGGCCGAGCAGCACCAAATGCTTCCAATCACAGTTTTAAGATTTGATCTGAAATTAGAGAAGAAAAAGCAAGATATTTTATATTGCATTGATAGGCGTATATTGGGATGGCCGAATAGGAATTCGGCGCATCGGGCGCAAAGACTTGATGTAAGAGAAATGGTCTTCGTATTATCAAATTTTGTTGTTCAAGGTTATGGATTTTATTTGTTGTTTTTAAGTAAATAAAAATTTTGTGTTGAAAGCTTAGAAAAATTTCACTATATTTTTATTTACATATTAAATTTTGTAATTTAATGTAAATTATACGAGTATCTACTCATTTTGGTTGGGTTTTTGGGATGAGAAAAATCTTATGTTTGGACGGAGACAGGTAACTTTTTTTGGGCGGCAGCAAATTATCTCTTTGCCCTGGGGTCAAATTTCTAAGCCACTGGTTTAAGGCTCATTTTAATATCTTTTATAATTTTTATTTTTTCAGGTAGGTCTTGTAAAAGTTCTAAAAAAAAAAATATAATCATGTTTTTCTAAACTCATAGCCAGTACCAAAATTCAACTTAAGAATTCAATGAATCATGAAGAAAAATATGAACACATTTCCGCTAAGGTCTTATGGTAGCGAGAGCACAATATCTTCCGACCCCGGTTCAATTTGAATATGGTGCTTCAAATGATATCTTAACAAAATTTCAGTCAAAAAAGTTGGAAGCTACGAGGATTTATATACAATGTTTAAAGTGTTTAAGATCATTTTTGTAGAGCGTTCAATTTCCTATAGAAATAATTGAAGCTCATTTGACAATAATTATTTTTTAGTAAGTTACAAAATTCAAAACAAAAAAATAATTTTCTTTAAAATACTTCAATCTTTGACCTTGAATATTTTTCAGATGGTAAGATTGATGAAAAAAGTGTTTGAGATCATTTTTGTAGAGCGTTTAATTTCCTATAAATATTGATGATGCAACTGGTTTAATAATCTATTGGTGATAAGATATGACCATTTTTATATGAGACAAAATTAAAAATGAAAAACTATGATGAGCATAATCTTCCCGTTAATATTAAAAGCTCAGATTTGGTAAGTACTTCGTAGAGGTATCTAGGAACTAGTTTCCGTGTGTCGGATTCAAAAAAAAATTATTTGATTTATTTGACCCACCCTAATATACATACATGTAGAAACTGGAGTTTTGAGTTTATTAACAGTATTAAACTACATATCTGATTGCTTTATACCTTGGTCGTCTATTAAAAGTTTTTGAAGTCAATGATTACGGAATTGCGAAATATCATAAAATGGTGATTCTAGTATTTTTTGAAAATTGCCAGCAATTGAATTAAATGCTTCAGAATTTGGTTCCTTTGAAAAGTCCGAAGCATATACACAGAAGTTATTTGAAAGTGCGTGGAAGAAGAATAAAAACTTCAAGCAATTCAAGTGTCAATTTTTGGCAAAAAACTGTCAAAAAGAAGTGGTTCTTACCTCAGCTCCAAGGACATGCGGAAGTCAGAAATAAGAAAGTGTCTTGCTTTCAACACAACAAAAAAAAATATTTTATCGGAGTTTTTTGAGGACTCGCCGAATATGCAAATTTAAAATTAAAAAAACTTGCTGCATTAAATCATTTATTAGCATATTAAATATGGGCGTCAATTTCAACCATAAACAAGAAAGTTTAACTAAATAGAAGCAATAATTAACTAATTAAAATTCAAACCACAAAACATAGCAACCAGGATGATCGCATGTAATAAATAAAAAAGGAAAATGAAAATGTGAGTGTGAGTGTGTTTAACAATTTTAAAATTTGGCGCCGCTATTGTAGGTTTAAGCGTTTGGGAGTGTTAAATTATTAACGAAAATCGAAAATGCATAAGTATGATTATTTTTTTCAACTTTTCAGTGATTAGATTTCATTATTCTAAGCAAAAGAAAAAAATTTAAAGAAAGTTTGTTTCACACAAAGTTATTCAAATATACCAGCACTTTTCACGAGATACAAACATTTTATTAAATACAAATCCTTGCAATGTTAAGAACAGTTATTTAAAATAAATATTTATTCAAAAGAAATTTATTTGTTTTTACACCGTAATTTAAGTGCCCACATTTTGTCAGTCTAATTACTTAATTCGTAATAAAAGAAAAATAAACCTTAGTATCCACTATAAACTGTGTACAATTTTTGGTCAAATCACTGAACTATAAAATTCATGGTTCATTTCAACATCCTCGCCATAAAATCAAGCTACTATAATACAGGAAAAAGAACATACTTTTGTTGCAAAAAGTTGACATGAGTGCAATTTCAGGCAACAATTTTTATTGAGAAAATAAAGTGAAATGGAGCGGCATTTAATGATATACCGCGTTGATAACGGCTAGGTTAGGGTGGTTTGAAAGATTTTTGTTTTAAACTACGATTTAATTTAAGGCTTGGAATATTTAATAAATTCATAAATATTATTTTAAAAAAATCTGTGCACCAGGAAAATTGCCATTAAACATTATCTGGCTGTTCAACAAACTTAAGAAGGTTGAGCATGGGGCGGATCTAATTAGAAATTCTGATGCAACTAAGCCAACAGCAGGGAAATTTGTTTGTCAAAGCAGTAGTTAAACGTTGGAAGAAGGTTGTCCGATGGAGAATCAGTCTTGGCGGCATCGCTACGGGACGTTTTACCTGACGCGAAACTTTATGTCATATCTATACTATTTATATAAATTTGCTCACATGGAAATAGTTTGTAACGCTTTGGCGCAAAATATATTGAACCGATTATAATAATGTCTTTTTAAATTAACATATTTGTGCTAAAAAAAGTTATTGCATACTTATTTTCATATATTTTAAAGTTATGTATCCTTTTCTTTAGGATTAAGTTTTTGCAAAAACTCACACAAAAATTGTCGTTTAGGTTTTCGTTTTTTTTTTGCTTTTGAAGAGAGAATAAAGAATGTGATGTGAAGAGAGTAATTTCATTCTGGAAAAAGCAAGGCTCTATTTCACATTGCACGGTTCAATTTGATAAGCAAAAGAATGTCCTTTAATGATCATATTAGTTTTACATTGTTGAGGGGACTGAATTAGGAATGTTACGTGTGCTATATAGAGCAAGGATGTACATCTCGAAGTCGTTTAGTTCTTACAACAATAACAAAAAATATTTAGCTCTTCTCGAGCTCTATCCGTAATTCGAGTTAAGTCCCATCGGTTCGTAACCACCGCTCGCTTTTTGTTCGTGTGGAACATTTCCTCTTCAAGGTGCGCCGGCTCGGTCAACTATATCCGTGACGCGAAGTAAACGCTTTCGTTGGCTGCTTGTACTTCTTTTCTTTGCAGGCAATAAGCTTGCCCCAACTTATAAACCTTTTCTTGTCAAATTCATGTTGTTGTAATCAGCTCTCGAAACCGGCTTTTGTGTACATCGTTGATGCAGATGATCAGACTTTCATCTAAAATAAATCGCTTATGAAGTTTGACTCTGAATCTTGAAATGTAAATATGTAACTTCTAATAATTTTTGCCTACCAGCAAACATAATTATATTTTTTAAACAATTCTCCAATTTCTTTATATGTATAAGCATTTTACCTATGAGTAAAGAAACTAAATTTGTTCATTCCTTTGACTTTGGTTGAACCACCCTTATTCTGAAAAATCGTTAACCCGAATGTCTGTAAATTTTGACTGTGTGAACGAAATTGTTTTTCTTTTCTCTTTCGGTTTTAAGTGATACTTAAGCTCAAAGTGCACATTCAGAAAGTGCGACCATATTCAATAAGGAAGCGACTAAACGTCTGTTGGAAATAGTTAAAACTGAAATAAAGCTTGCATTTAAAAATTAATTTATATTGTTTTAAGTTCTACATTAATGGGAGCTTAAATAAAGCCCCAAATTAGTTTTCAGTGTACATGTTAACAAACTGATAATCTTGAAACCATTTTTCAAAAGCGAATAAAATCTACAGTTTAATATAACAACGAATTTTTTCGTTGAATGTAAAGTTGCAAGCGATCGACACAAAACACACCGTTGCATATTCCTAGACGCTTAGAGCCTTGAGCTTAAGTTAGCAACTTAAGTTGCTAGCCTTGAACTTTGGGTCTTCAAATTACTTTTAACATGTGGCATCACATTTGGCATATGCAAACACTAACATAAATTTTAATGGTTTCCATCATCTAAGCAGATATGGAGGATGCTAGATGAGTTAACAGCAAAAGGATATGTTAAAACTAAAGACACTTTTGAAGATGGAGATAAGTAAGTGCTAAAATGTAACATATCAAAAAAATATTAATACCATTTTGCTAGCAAAGAAATATCTAAAAAAAAAGTCCCCCCCCCCCAAATATTTTCGATTTCAAAGTCATTGACATTGCATAAATGTATATATAATTTGCATAAGAGCCAAAAATTACTTAAATTTGCATATCCGCAACGGTGTTTTTTTTTTATCAGAGTGTTTTTATACTTAAAAACTTGTTAATTTCACTTCTTTTTTCTTCCTACTTGTGTTAATAACAGCTTGCATTTTCGACATTAAAATTCCTTACATGCAATTCATCGTTAGAAAAGGTAGCATTGCTGCTTGCTCGACTGACTTCATCCATCCATAGAGAACAAAGCAGTAGCAGCAGCAAAAAGTAATCCTTCGCATATAAGAAGTAAATAAAGAAAATCTCAACGCTCAAGGAAAAAAAAATATCCAACCACTAAGACAGGATGAAGATGATTAATTCAAAGTTATTAGAGACATGACTGAAATTTTAAATGCAAAGGTGAATTACGTGAATTAGTAAAAGATGAAGTGGAGTAAAAACCAAGAAAATAAAATAATAAATGAAAAAATTGCAAAAAAGTTTAAAAAAAATTAAAATTAAACGAAAATAAGTGCAATGCAAAGTTTTGAAGAAATGCAAAGTGGTTGTGCCATAATTTCGGAGATATTAAGGAAAAATCTAAGCGAATCTATAATTTGTATGAAGTTGCATTACACCAAGCTAGCCCCGTCCTAATATCATCCAGCGTGTGTCGATTTATATTTGAAAAAAATTCCACATATCGATTTCGCTACTGCAGTATTTTCGACTACTGCGATATGAACTTTGCGTAGTTAATTTTTCCATGCTTTCGTGCATTTCGAGTGATATTTGGCGAACGACGCGAGTAATATTGGATTCTAATTCCTCTATCGTAGCCGGCTCATCCATACCGACTTTGAACTTTACGTAGCCGTAAAGAACATGATCTAGGTGAATAGTTCACCGGTCCGATGCTTAAAATAAACTGATAACCGATTTTTTCTCGCAATAATGCTTTCACGAGCTGTGTCGCAAGTAGCGGCATCTTTTTGGAATCAGATATCGTCAAGATCACGGACTACAATTTCGGGCGCAATCTACAGTTACATGGTGGCCGAAATTATTTTTGAACAAAAATGTTCCGATAGCTGCACTACTCCAGAAACCACACCAAATCGTTGCTTTTTCTGAATGTAATGGCAGCTTTGGAACCTCATTGGGTTGCTCTTCAGCTCTAAGGCGACAATTTTGCTTATTGAAGTAGCCACAAAGCCAGAAATGGGCATAATCGCTGAAAAAAGTTTCGGTCGAAAACAGAGTAACTTTCTCAATTTATTCAATAGTTAAATGACTGAAGCGGTGACATTTTGGAAGATTAACCTTCAGTTCTTGCACGAGTTAAATTTTGCATGCTTTTAAGCCAGGATCCTCACGTAAATACGCCAAGTTGTTGCATACGTCAAGCAAAGCTGTTAAGAACAGCGTTCACGTTCATCGCGTACAGCCACAGCTCAGATAGCGTCACTATTTGGTCACGTATTATATAATAATGAGAATTGGGAATCAAACTCATTCGACGGTATATCAATTTGTTGAACGGTATACCGATTATGCGCAACACAAGTAGCTCTAAGCGCACAAAAACCTTCAAAAGTTTGTCGCTGATTTTTATAAAACAGCTGAATAATTTGTAGACGCTTTACCGGGCTAAGTCTTTCCATGATTAAATGTCAAACGAAGTTGAACAAAAAAACCACGTGTCGGTTCGACATGACCCCGGCGTGATCTGTCATAAGATTCATACTGAAAAAGTACCCTTTACAAGAGGCGCTAAGGGCTCACTATGGATAAATCAAATATTTCCTCAAATATTTGAGACACTTAGATAAATGAAGTTTCGTATTATACGCCCAATTCAGATAAGTTTACGATATCGAAACAAAGAGCTAATTCACTAACTTTTTTGCAACATAAAGCTTTGATATTATTCATATTAAACTATCTAAAGCTATTTTGAATTATTAAAGTCATATAAATACTTTAAAGTCAACATTAAATTTTCATGGTAAAAATTATCGGAAACAAGCAAACTGGGCTTAACTACTAAGTTCGGACATTCACAGATTTATAATTTGTAACTATTTTAACATTAAATTTATTTTTCTTTAATTTTCATATTTCCTTGCATCATTCAACTCCTCAGCACATCTTACAAAACGTCCACAATATCTGCCGCCGCTTCAGGTGTTGCAAAATTTAACACAACCGAATCGGTCATAAAACAGTTGTACGTAAGCAGATATTTTGGTGCCTATGTCTGTTTGTTTGCATTCCTGATTGTCTGTCTACTCGTGTAATATTTATGCAATTTGTTTTTTTCATCCTTAACATTTTCCCCATTTACTTTTTTAGTTTTTGCCAACGTCTTTAACTTTTAACTCTGGCTGGCTGTAAAAAGTTACCTTCGTTTTGAGACTTAAAATTTTCGCAAAATTTATTTTCTTGCTGCTGTAGCTGTTTTGCTATGCTGTAATATTTAATACATACATACATACATCTGTATGCATATTCAATTTTTTACAATAATAACGTTAAAAATATAGGCGTTTTATGCCGTTACTGTTTGCATTGGTAACGTTTTTTTTACATTTTTTTATTTGGCTAGAGTTTTATCACGAACGAACAGCCGTCATAATTCTAAGTTTTATTTTTTTTTTCCATATTAAAGTTGCAACCATAATTTTTTGATGCATATTTTTTGGAGCTTAAATTTAATTCGTGCCATATTGCATACTTGCAGGCTGCTGCAGTTTAAGTGTTTAATAACCATACTCTGTTGTTATATTTGGAACCAATCACTAAAAATAAAGGTTCAAAAATATATTCGTGTAGTGCTGGCTTCAAAGTATTGCAGGTAATCCAAACTGTTTCGAAAATTGAAGACATATGGAAATTTTTTCAAAAGACTGGAGCTCAATTTAAATGATTTGTAACGAAGTTTTTTTAGGCCGGGGTTGACGGGGGATGGTTTCCACGGTACCGACACAAGATTATTTTTCACTTAGTTCATTGTTTACTTAGCTCCATTTGTCTTATTTCAACAATTTATTCTTAATAAACTAATACTCAACCATTCAAAATTTTTTATCCTTAATGGGCATTTTGTCGATTGTGAAATGCGGTTTGATTCGACATATGTCACCAGGTTTAAATCGACTCGGGGCCGATATTGAAGTAATGTCCTATTAAAGGTTTCTCAGCCATCAAAATGGAGAAAATGTATTCGATGAGCTCCAAACAATAACCGCCGCTGCAACCATTGGTGTAAAGTCCTTTTAAATGTCTCTAAGCCACCAATATTTTGAAGTAGTCTTCGCGAGCTTCCAAAATGGCTGTCGTGAAGCTGTACTTATATTATGTTCCGCATAAACCAGTTGCGAATCATAAGCACATTGGAGGTGGCTTCCACCTGGCTGAAATTATTTTATTCTGGGTAATTTTAGTCCATAAATTTCATTTAATTTATTTTCATTTCATTATTTATTCATCATTCTCTTTAAATACGAAAGTACGAAACATAAATTTTTTACAAGTTGTAAGCTAAGTAGCTTTAGTTTAAACATATTATTTTTAAAAACATAATAATTTCAAAAAATTAAAAATGGGAAAAAAATAAAGCGATTTAGTTCAAGTAATACTTTCTCTGCTGAATGCTCAAAATCGTCGTCATAGGGTTATAACAAATCCTGAGACTGAATATTTACTCAATCTTATACCTTACCTATTTATATCAAATTGCAGATTTTGCATCATTTATTTTAAAATATATATTCTCCGCAAATATTCCCTTAATAACTTATTAAGAAAACTATCAAATTATGTATGCTGATCTCTATTCACATGCATTTACATCAGTGGTGGGCATGGAAATCTAGCAAAAGGGCGCAACAACAACATCAAACAACAACAAGCTAAATTTTAAAGTTTTTTTGCTTTCATTTCCAAATTCGCCAACAGCACGAAAAAAAACAAATTGGACTACAAGCAAAAAACAATTGCTACATTCTTCGAGACACCATGCGGCGCCGTCGCTTATGCCTGTATGTGTTGTTTTTCTTTTCGTCTGGACTCAAGTCAACGCTGTGCGTCGATAGCGTTGAAATTCAGCAAATTGTTTTTTGGTTGCTTGAGTGTCGAATAACGGTTCGGGCCATGAGGGCGGAAAATGCCTGCACTTGCCCATCACTGATCTTAATAAATAAAGTGAATCCAGCTAGTTTGTCTAGTCTGGATATTTTAGATTGGGACCTAGCTCGTCTCAGCGTACATTCTCTTAAAGATATGATACTGCTGATAGTTGGGAGGAAGACCAAACTCGTGTATCAGTCAGGAAATGTTAGACTGAGATCCAGCTCGTCTCAGCTTTAAAAAAAATTTAAATAAAATCTATTCCTTAGTAACATGTAATTTTTTGTATTTAAACTAAAATGCTCGTAGCTGATGTACCAAGAAGAGAAATAATTATGAACAACGATGTTTCTATAAATAAATAAATGTAAGAAAGTCGATAAAAGTCTCAAATACTACCCCAGCGTTGCGCGAGCGTGAGTGTTACTTTGACGCCAACTCACTCCAGCATAGATTTTATTGCTTACCCGCCAACGCAAATATTTTTTGCTCATCCAAACAGAATTTCTGTTTTTAATTTGAAAATTGAAAAGTACTTTCTGCTTCATTCCTAGCAACTTCATATTACAATTATCGACTTTACATCACTTAACGACATTTCCTTAGATAAGACATAAGCTTCCACATGCTTAATTTTGAAACAGTTCAAATATGCTTTTATTCTTATTTTCCTCCATATCAAAATATAGAAAGCTTTTTTTTTCGGCAAAGTAAATTTTTTCAACTTTGCTTGAAAGTACTTTTGAAAGAGGGTGGTTTCTTGCCATAACTCCAACTACTCAACATTTCATAGCAACACTTGCTGAGCATTCGTGCAGCAATTTCTTTTAATTTTTAACATTTTAATCCCATGATGTGCAGATTGTTTTCTACGATACAAAATGAAAAAAAAAAAACGTACCTAACTTCTACAATATTCTGAGAATACAATCCCACACTTTTCGTTCACAAATTCACCTTTATATTTGTGTTGTTTTTATTTTTTTTCGCTTACACCAAATATATTTATGTTAACAAAATTGGGGTTTTAGGATTTTACATTTCTTAGATTTTATCTGGTTATGGTTCGTTTATGTATTCATCCATTTGTCTGTCTGTCAGTCGGTTTACTTGAGTTCCATAGATAGATCTTTCAGTTTTAGCACAGATTTCTTGTTACACTCAAAACAACATTTTTTTTCGGTATAAGAAATATTTTGCACCGACTGCATGGTTCAACCCACAAATTTCAAAAGGCTACATAATTAAATGTTGAACTTATGGATGCTGCCATCAATGTTGGTGTTGTTTTGGTTAAATTTGTTTAAGTGGTTTTTGCAATTTTTCTCTAATGTTCACATTTTGTTGCCTTTTTTGCTTGGTTTATTCGTTACATTTTTTGCGGTTTTGTACCTTTTTCAGAGATTTACGCCTTTACTGGGCTCTTTGGCATTACAACAATTGGAAGAAATTTTTTAAGGGAGGAAATATTGACAACTTGATTTTTCTCCACAAAGTATATTGAAACAATAGATTTATTGAACATGCGAAAAAGTAACTTTAAGAAATGAAGTTAAAAGATATTGTAGGTAGTATGATAGATGAATGTGGTGCATGTGTAACAAGAAATCTAACATTAACGCAGCATACCAAAAATGCTCAATGTTTATAGGTACTTGATCTCAGTAAAGATAGATGATGAAAGATCAGCAGAATTAGGCAGAGCTAGATGGCTTAGCAAACAGATTTGAAGCCATAAGTAGCACCAATTGTGCCATTTTAATACCACATTACATGACACGGCGCATTGGTGGATGTTGAAACAGCTACATTCAGTTAGCCTTATTAAGATAGTGGAGCAGAGATCCGATTTCAACTTCAGCGAATTCGATGACCTCATTGAAAATAGGTTTTGAAAGACATCTTACTCTGATTTTGACTAAGACTTGACTGCTGTAAAGTATGCGCTCGAGTGATTCAAGCAGCTGCGGCAGGAAGAATTAAATGGGATACCTAATTTTTCAGCAAGCTTGCCGATTGCCCAGAGTACAGCGCACGTCGCGTTGATTCTTTGCGTCTCGGTGACAGTATGTAGGTGATTTTCAGTTTATTATAAGAGGGCCAGATTGATTTCGCTGTTTTACAAGTTATTAAAGAATGCGATAAAAGTATTTTCTTAATTAAACCGAGAGGAGTGTGAACACGTTCCGGAGCAGTTTTATTAAGAGAAAAACCACTCCTTGCCAGTTCTTCAGCATTTTCATTTATCTCAATGTTCCTGCGGCCTGGAACCCATACAATGGTAAAGTCAAATTGGCGTCCTAGATACTCTATATTATATGTGCCGAACTCAACGCCTCTGCACAATGAACTCGCTTCGTAAGCTTCACCTGAATATTTTTCAAGCTGAGTGTACGACAGACGTAGTCCATTCGGGAGTTTAAAGTTTGATTGGTAACGTGTCGAGTATAGAGCAATGTCCATATTGCTTCGATAAATAGTTACCGGCTTCCCTGAGCCTAAACGCACTGGACACGGCAGCTGCTTTGATAAAAGATTTGGGGGGTAACTGGAGTAGAAGGACATTTAGGACTGCCGTGGAACATGATCTCATATCTCTTTCACACCGATACAAGCCGTCCTTTGAACTCTTTCAGCTTTGACTGGTTTTTGCTTTTTCAGGGCATTCTGTGAAGTTGGAACACTGTCACTGATCCGTACATTAGACCGATCCGCCCTTCGTGTGATTGCACTAACCTGTATTTTCAATAATTGGCACCTATCAGTCTACCGATTTCTACATAAGTACACTCTGGAACTGTTATTTGCGATATAAATTTCGTAGGCCGGTGATACTATTGCCTAATATTTTTAAATTTGATATCATGATTCCGATTTGACTAGAACAAATGGCGCTATTCAGGATTTCGAATTCAATTGATAGCTGTTAGCAACGGGTATGAGCAATATTTAGATAAAGTTTTTTGTTAAACTACAAAAAGGAATCTCTTTGTGCTTCTTAAGCAAATAATAACAACCTAAGCATTTGAACGCTTTCAACTAAAATTGAATGGATTGAAATGCGCAAATGTTTATGCAAGAATTCATTTGCATACCACAAGTCGTCATCGTCGTGGTCTTTTTAAATGAAATTTCACTTTTTATGGCATACAATTGAATTTTAATATTAACCCTTAGCATGCGAACGAGCACCAGCACCAGTACCAACTTTTAATATTGAATTGTTAATATTTTGTCTCTTTCTTGCTTTATTGGTTAGTCGCTGCCATATGGCTTTCTTGAAATGCAAAAAGCAAAATATTTAGCAAAACGGAAGTGAGCCAGAATGTTGCAATATTTGAACCGCGTTTCCGGTACCATACATACGAGTACATACAACCAGAGTGTTTCCGACTGTTTGTTGGCGCAAGAAGTCATAACGGTAACGGCAATGGCAACGGTAAAGGAATATTGTCATTTGTATTTTTTTTTTGTTTTGTTTTGTCATATTTGGTATGGTGGCATGTTGGTATTTGTTTTTTTGTACAAATATTTTTATTTCTTAATATCTCGTTGTTGTTGTTGTTGTTATTGCTTTTTCAGCATATGCAAATATATGACCAGCCTTTTTGCTCATTTTTTGTTTGTTTTATTAAATTATTTATGAAAATAAAATTTTATATGTCAACGATGGCGTTGTGGATGATGACAGCAACAACATGCAAGACTATACAATATATTGCAATTTCATTTCAATTTTATTGTGCTGCATTGCGTTTTAGTGAAATTTATATCATGGGTCATTTGATGCGGATGTATGATGGGGAGGATTATTAACCACCAATTGCTAAAAGTGAAAGTTTATGAAACGATGTCGAAATATGTGAGGAATCATGTTTGAAACATGACATGGTGTTTCATTTTGAAATGTATTCCGAAAAAATGATGATCTATTTAAACTAAGAGCTAAATGATTTCTCCTTAAAATACAAAAAATTAATATCCGATTAGCATCAAACCGACTTTTGCAAGTATGCGCAGATGCTTTCGCATCCTCACAGCTGCAAAGGGTTTTGATAAAGGATATGCGTAATCTTGTTGCGTTATCATCGCTATAAAATCCATTATTATTTTTAAGTTGGAAGTAGGTACGAATGTATAGTTGATGGAACATATCGTCCTAAATATTCGCTTACTTGGCCAGTTATTTTTAATATTGCGTTGAAACATCGAGATTATTTCTGACATTGCTTAAATGGATGCCTAAGCTTATCAGTCTTCAATCCTTTAATTTCCCGCTGTTTGTTTGCATTCAGCAGATAATATGTGATTGATTGTGCATGCCTTACTATGGTGCTGTAAGGGTAAGTCAGTATGCTACCGATCAAACAAGAATAGCACCAACAGGGTGTTAAGACACACAGCATTGTCAGCAATTGTAGTAAGTTACCCTGTGAAGATCTTTCCACTGATGTTGAAAGCCCAAGCTTTTGATGAAACTTAAGAGCATCCTTTATGTAGCATTTACCACCATACCAATAAAAATCGGTGCTCTGTTATTGAAGCAACGAAAATATTTATATTGAAACGCTTTACGGAACAGATTCTGCATATTCAAAGCATCTGCAGAAGTGCCGATGGAGTAGCCATCCACTGTGAACTTCTATAGCTCTCATGAGAGTGCGCATTGCTATTTTGTTGTAGCGCAGAATGCTATTTTGTTTCTAAGTTCTCCATAATTTTATCAAGGTCATATTCGATTATTTGCGACTCATGTTCAGGTATTTTGCTCTATAATTCTTCCCATTCGCTATGGCCAGCCACTTAACTAACACTGATATTATGCTATCAAATATGGTATAGAGATTATGAACATTCAATTCAAATTAGTGGAATGCTATACCTAACACATGTTGTTATATTGGAAGAAGAGAATACATTGTCGTCAACCAACTTGGCATTGCGACTATACAGAAAGTTTTATAGTCCCACCTCTTTTCAACGCTATTGAATGTCCCCTCTAAGCGTTTTTAATGAAATAATCCCGTACTTTCCCGAGAAGAGTATTCTCAGTGAAGTTGTTTTGGAGGAGCAAGTTTTATGATTTCAAAATAAGTGACCTAGAAGATGCTTAAAAGAAGATAAGCTGAATGTTTCGAAATCTTTGATTATTTTCTTACCAAAACCAATCAGACCTTTAGGCGTTTGGGCATAGATCTTTATATGTTTTCAAACCAATAAGAAAGTAATAATTACACAAGCAAATCATGTGAAAGAAATTCTTGTCTATTCTCTATTGTGCTTTTTGTTTTGCATTTTCGACAAACGACAAGTTTTATACTTCGTCTCTTTTGTTTTTCCCCTCTTGCCAACAAACAAGCAGAGTTTTCGCAAAAAATGTGCGTGTGTAAGAGACGAGTTTCTTCTTCTGTGCACAACTGATGCCTGTTTTCTTCTAATCGTACTCTTTTCTACTTCATATTACTCTAATCTACTCTACTCTGCTCTACTCTACTTTACTATACTCTTCATAACTTTAATATACTCTACTTTAATCAAATCTACTCTCTCTAATTCAGCCTACTTTACTCTTTTCTGCCAGATATGTTTCTGTTCTGTACTCCACTCTATCAAGCTGCACTACTCCTACTTTACTTATATCGTTCCTTTCTTCACTACTCTAAGCCTCTGTCTTCAACTTTCTACTTCACTCTATTTTCTCTTTTTTATTATTCTACAATCACCCTTTACGTGGTTCTTATAAATGCGTTCAACAAAACTAAAACTTTTATTTTCTTAAATTCTCAATCTATTTGATAACGTGAAAAAACAAAAGAAAATTGATTTAACACCAAAAATACAAAGGAAAACAAAAATCAGTCAATTTATTGTGTGAGCACGTTTCAACACTTCGTTATGTGCCAGACCAGCGAGTCAACAAAGCAACCAACTGCAGTTACAACAATCGTCATCGCAATTGCAAGCAAAATTACAAATAAATAAACAAAAATATATAATAATAATAATAGCAAAAACTGCATACACAACACGGTATATCAATAACAAATCCAATATTAAATTTTGTAAGTTTTCCTAGTAAGTTTTGTACAAAATTTTACCAAATGTATTCACTTAGAGAATTGCAAGTGTTTCTTGTAGGCCGAACTTAAAGCTATCAGGCAATCGAACGAATGTGAACATTGAAGTGCTTTTAGATAACTGAGAATTGTTAGTATGGCGTTCCTTACAACCAGTTGGTTTCATTTCCCACAGAGCTTTTTTAGAAAACACCAAATTTTGTTTGAAATCAAACTGCTACTCGTAATATGGTGCAACGGCTTTGGATTCATGAAATTCTTACACACCCTGAGCTACTGCGTGCAAAGGGTGCTCACATTCGAGATTATTACCTAATCCTTATTTTTTATGCAAGTTGAGACACAGGTATCGTGAATTTTCAACTTGTACCAAAATTTCGAAACATTTTAATGCTTTCGCCATTATTTGATGCATATTTGGTGTCCAAGGACTCCTGTTGGCTTTCCGATACTCTCAACCTCAATCGACTTTTTAATGCCTTTCGATACTATTCAATACTTATTGACTTTAATCAACATGAATGAACTTTTTAATGCTTTTAAAATTCTAAAGACGCTTTTGTATCATTCGATACTTTTCGCACAACGATTTTTTTAAATTTTTATCCACTTCTTGTAAATTTTCGATACATGTAAACCAATATTCTTTTACACTTTTTCAACTTTAACGAGCCATTATTTTATAATGTTCACATTAATATATGTAAAACACTTAATGTGCTTGCATTCACTCTATTAATTCATATTAAAAACCCAATAGAATTATTGGCAAATACTTAAATAATTAAGTCCTCACTACATAAATTCGTCATTAGCAGCACATTGTGCCCAAAAGCTTCATTGCATGAAAATAGTTTTTTCTAAATTTTTTAACTTTATGTTTGCTGCTATCCTGCCATCTTTAAAATTTGTTTATTTTTGACCAACTAATGACCGCCGCGTTAACGGCATAATTCATTACTAATTATGCGCTTGATACAGGTGATTAGCATCTGCACTCACACGTACATACGTGTAGGCCATTTGAATATAAATTAACACACATAAGCGCAAACACATTGACAACAGCTGTAGTCAGGCCTCTGATCAACTCACGCGCAAATAATGAAGCATTTTGCTACCCGCAACCTTATGGCTTGTGGCAAAGATTTTGTCCATCACGTTGAAGTTAAGTTAATTAAGTTCATGATTAATCACTAAGGCATGCTTAGAGTCGAAAATTTTAATTTTATAATAAAGTAAGAGTCATTACAAATCGAGTAAAACAAAAAACAAAAATTGATTGGTCTGACTGACTTTGACTTTGTATATAAGCAGCTCATGTTGAGAGAATTTCTCAGCTAAAATTTAAGAGCCCAATTGTCACGGAGGGTCACAAATAGTTAAAAATTCAAAATTTTGTTTTGACCCTAATTTATAAATTATGTAAACAAATGGATGGATATGATAAAAATTGAATTTTTTAGCATTTTTTCTTTACAGCAAAATATTTAAAATTTTTCTAGGTCATGCTTTGACCCTTTCTTAGAGATTTTAAATATCCCTAATTTATAAATTATGTAAACAAATGGATGGATATGATAAAAATTGAATTTTTTAGCATTTTTTCTTTACAGCAAAATATTTAAAATTTTTCTAGGTCATGCTTTGACCCTTTCTTAGAGATTTTAAATATCAAAATCAAAACTTATGAAAGAGAGATTTTTTTAACTTTGCTTGAACCCTCTACTTTTAAGTGTTTTTTGTATCAGAGTGAGAGTAAATTTTATGTAATGGCTAAAAGACTCTGAAGGTGATGAATCACAAAATTTACGTTATCTCGTAATGTTGTAATATAAATAATCAAAAAGCTAAATAATTTTAAAGTCTGCATTGATTAATTTAACTTCTGATGATTACATTTCGAGCGAACTTAAGTTCACTTTAAATTGCATTGATAGATTGTTGACGTTTCAGTTGAAGATAAAATATGCCTCATACGATATTCAATCAAAGTGATGTAACACACAAGTTGACTCCAAACACTTAAATTTGTATGCATTCAATTTAATTTTTGTGATTTTAAATAAGCCTTGAACTTTTAAGTGCTTTGGACCCTTAACATTTTAAAGCTACTTATAAGCACTAAAATCTCTAACGAAATTTATATGCCACTTAGCTTAAATCATTGTCAGTGAAGTTGCTAATGCAATCGAAAGAAAAAAACCATTACCAACCTAGCTAAAGCCAAAATATTGTCAAACAATAAATTGAGGCGTCAAAACTTTTTAATTTGCCGAAACGTTTTATTTACGCTGATTTTCCTGTTAAGCAACAAATCAGTAACAATTTTCTTCATAACACTACATCAACATCCCTTACATCGCTTGCTTAATTTTCTACAGTTTTTGAGACAGAGGACTGGCTGAGGAGAGGAGCCTACACATTAAATGTTGGCCAACAGCAGTAGGCAAAATAAGCAACAGAACAGCAGTAACAACAATAACTTGAATATAAAAACTTTTAGCACAAAAATGTCAACACAAAAGCGGGCCAATGAAGAGTCATACGATGTCCAATAAAACGAAACAAATCCACTTAACTGTGGCTTCCCAAATTGTACAGCAAAAAAGCACTGATTTCTACAGTGCGCCAAGTAAAGGATAAAAATTGGAGACATAAAAAAATTTGGCTTACAGCAACTTAAATTCGAAACTCATAAATTGGCTAATCCACTTAACTGTTAACGGGTTTTCAGCTCAACAATACTGACACGTTCGTCTGCTCTCTCTCACTCTCTTTCTCTTTGACTCTCTGTTCTTGCTAGCTGCTGCTGTTTTTGGCTGTAAGCGGAAAAACTTTGGCTGCATTTGGGCGCAAATGACAGTTACAATGAGATTCAAGAAATGGGGTTGCATTAAGATGGTATGAGGATACTTTTTTGTTTTCTGGAATCGAGGAATATCAAGGCGAAATGAATTTATAGTTTGCTTTTTCTTGTAAATTGCAACAGATAGAAACTTAACATCTGATTAAAACAATAATTTTTTACTTCGCCATTTCTCTCGCAGTGCAACACAATAATCTTAGTCCTAGTGGGAAATATGGCATTAAATTTTGCCTATTTGTTTACTACCATCTTTCAATTTTACCAAAATTTCAAACTTCCTCACTAATCGTTCAAAAGTTTTCTAGCTCTGCGTGCAATATGATAAGAATCAGTTCAGAACAATAACATGCTTTAAAAAATGCGTCGAACTTTCAAGCACTGTAATGTATTTTATTTCACCAACAAATCAAACCTCGCCTTGGGCCTGTATAAGTTTAGTTGCTTAAGGTTATAACACTGGCTTTAAGATCGATGAAAACATGGTGGGTGCCGATAAGAAACTTTTAAGTTTCCTCAGCAAAAAAGACAACGATGTGCAGAAAGGCTTTAGTTTGACCTATCTATTGATGTGAAAAGGAAAGCTTATACTCTAGCCAACTACACCTTATCAAGTTTGGTTCATTAACAAATTTAAACATTAATGGGTCAGAGTTAAGGGCCAGAAAAATTTCAGCTCTGACGGATTGAACTCGTCACTTTTATTAGCTCAGAAACAATTAGCTGATTAAATATTAATTTTTTACAGCTAAGTGGATCTTTTATTTAAAACCATTAAACTTAAAAAGTGAAGTCGTTGCTTTGTTTCAAAGTTCATTTCATGGGTTTTAGTACTAACAACATATACATCAACATAAACATCAAACAACGCATTAGTGTCATAAGACCTTTAACAAATGTTTTCTATTCTTCTACGTTCCTTCATTTAATTCAGCACTGCGCTGTCATCCGGCGGAAATGCACTCGAAGGATTGATCACCTAAAAAACTGGCTTTATTTGCCAAGAAGTTTTTTGCTTTATTTGCTAAAAAGCAAAAAACGAAAACAAAAAATCGCAAAAACTTTTTTTCACTTTTTTTATGCGCTTCACTTTGTTTAAACTTTTGCACTGATGAGCCATGAGCCGCAATCACCATTTTGTATTCGTGCTGCGTTGTGCTGCCGCCACAGTAGCACAACTTCACCTCACCGTTAAGTTCAAAACCTTTGAATTTTTGTCGCGTACCAACTAAACTTTGAGGTTGTCCAAGTTACTGTGATGCGCAGATTGGCAAAAGTTTTTACACAATTGCTCGTAAGTAGTTGATGACATTCTTACGCTTGGTTGCCACTTCAGAAATGGTAGTCTCGGTGTCTTGATGGACATGTTGGACACGTCAGTCAGGTGAACATACAGTCTCTAGTCGGCTGTTTACCAAGTTTGCACCATCGTTTGGCGGAATGTTCGGCAAACGAAAGTTAGAGGCTAAGTTTTGACACTTGACCGTTCAAGTTGTCTGCATATTCAGGTGAAAATATTTTCCCTTTTTGCTCTGATGGTTACTGATTTATTGATTTTTACTTTATTTTTTGTCATATTTGGGTTGATTTCTAAAATTATTTATTTGAAAAGTTTTGCAACATAAAATAAATTTTTAATGTAATAAATGGTTTGAAATCGTAGACAGTAGTCTACCGATGGTATTTTTCGAAAGAAATGCGCTATAAAAATGACGCATGTAAATTGAGTTCATTTTTAGTATATTCCGTGCAATAACTTTGATACACGAAAAGTAAATTAGTAAAGGTTTCTTCAATTTTTTGAAATCTTTCAAAAATGACATCCATTTTCTTATATGGAGGTACGAGTATTCGTAACTGACTTGCAAAAAACTTGATGATAGTTGAATAAACTGCTTAAGCTGTATTGTCTTGAATTTTGTCAATCCCACTTTTCGACATTTATTAACCCATGCAATAAAAACTACAACAACACAAGATTAAATATTAAAACCAATCAAACATTTGCTTGCTCAAAATACCTAATTTGTAGCTTTTAAAGTTCGGTAAGAAATTTTCAAAACCTGGCGATTACAGCTAGTCCAGCCTTTTTTTAACATTTGATGTCAATACACTGTCTAAAATAACTTAAAAATAGTTATCTGATGATATATCAAAAACGGAACTTGTTAAAGCTCGACCTATTTTTTTTTTAATTTAAAGAGAAAAAACCTATAAGGAAATTATTCCGGAGTCTGTAACCCAAGTCTGGAAAAAGCGTTATGAGAAAAGGGTAACAGTCT
Organism: Meiosimyza decipiens; assembly: GCA_963680825.1. NCBI lineage: Eukaryota > Metazoa > Arthropoda > Insecta > Diptera > Lauxaniidae > Meiosimyza > Meiosimyza decipiens. Next base: position 16,024,520 of record OY804261.1, on the reverse strand, counting down.
TACAACTGTTCTGTAGGACATTCCGTAAGATACAAATCCATTCATTTGAGGATCCTTTTGGTACTACTTATTAAAACCAGTAGTAGTGCCCACTTCCACAAGCAAACGTGTTCCCACGCTTTTTTACGTGGTCATTTAGCGATTGCTTGCTCTAATTTTTGCGAGAGACTGAATACGAGTTGTTTTTTTCTTAAATTTTGCGCAGAACCTTTTCTGATAAAAATAATTTCCTAATTTCTGAAACATATTTATAAATAGAATTTGTTTTGGAGAAATTCAGTTTAACATAGTTTTTTACGACTTGGTCTATCTAAAGATTATTGAAATGTAAACTTTCGTTTTTTTGCTAGTGGTATTTTCCCAGGGTTTAAAATTTTAAACTTTCACTATAGTTTCATATGTAAATTGTTTTGCAGAGAACAAGCACGACTGAACTATAAGGGATTGCAAGCTCGGAATTTCATGTCAAAGCTAAAGTCTATTAGAAATTCAAAAACTTCTGAAATAGTTGGAAATCGGACGTTTTCTGTGAAATGGTTTTCAAATTTTTAATGAATAACCAAATAACCAAAAAAAAAAATTAATTCAAAAACTATTTCTCTTTTTACCTCTTTGAGGCAAAAATAATATTTCTTTTTGAGAAGGCCGGGAATTTGTTCTTTATGACTTGGTAACCCTGTTTTGAAATGTATGACTTTTGTGTGATTTCTTCTAAGCTGATTTTTACGAAAATAATAAAAGTATTGGCCTTTTGATTTTTTTTATAAAACCACGTTTTTTTCTATATGATTCAAAAACTTGAAGCTATTGTTCTAAGTTTTGGAAACACTGATCCAAGAAGTTGAACTCGGAATTACTACACTTTATCGACAAGAAAGCCTTATCACATATTGCGAAGTCCCAATACATCGGACTTAAGTGAATCGTATAAGAAAAGTAAACATATACTTGAACTTTCCTAGACTAACAGCATTTCAATTTGTACTTCAGTTTCTTACAGAATCACATTTTACCAGTAATTTGACTCTTAAAAATTCTGCATAACATTTGTTACAAGTCTCAGCCATCTCAAATTAAAAAAACATTGTTATGTCGTTAAAATTCCATATCAATTTGCTTAAAGAAATGATGCGCAATTTCTGACATTCCGATTTTGGACTTTCACTAAGTGAGGCTCATTTGCTTAAGGTGATATTTTCAAAATATGTTTTAACATTATTGAAATATTTTCACTAGTTAGTGTTTACCTCATGAAAGCAGTATTATTGCACTGGTTTGCACTGGTTTATGTCTTCACAGACATAAGACAACAATTTGTTTTTATTTTTATTTTTAGGAAAATACACACAATTTTTCTTAAATAAAATGCTTATTTCTTTTAAAAAATAGTGTGCATGTATGCAAAAAGTTTTAATAAAAATCATCCTTACTTTTTTTTCCACACATAACAAGCTGCAGTTAAATGCAAATGTTGCATTTGTGGTGTGGCATGTTATGTTGTTTTTTTTTCTTTTCAACGAAGCACAAGCAACATTAAGTAAAACAATAAGCAGCACCATGCAATAAGAACCTTATGCTTTACTACAACAACTAAAACAGTAGAAAAAGTAAATGTTATGATGTGCTTTTTACTCAACACACACAAGCGTATTACCGCTGCATATGTATTTGTATGGTATTCTTATATGAAAATTGCACTTTTCTGGGGAATTTTGTGGAAATTACAAGTACTTTACTTTTATTTAGCATTTCTTCGTTAAGAATTTTTTCAATTTGTGTATGAAATAATTGCAAGATTGTATATTATTTGACAAAATTGTGTTGCTTAAAATGTTTTACGAAATTTCAGTCACTCAAATGACATTTTTTTGTTCAAAAAATATTAATAGAAATTTATTATGCATGAATGATCACAATTAAGCAAGTAAGTACCAATAAGAAATTAAAGCATATTAATTAAAGTATATAAGGTCTATCCTGATTAAAAAACAAAGAAGCATATTGCATGAAGTGTTTTATCTGAAGTTAAATAATATCGCAAACAACTGGAAAATATAGTTTTATGTCACCATATACATAAAGAAAATGAAATTTTTGTATTCAAACCTCTTAGCACCTTTTAAGCCGAAAAGCAAATCGTTTTTCGACTGTCTTACAGAATAAATTTTAGTTTTTCGCCAATATTTTGGAAACAATTCATTTTTGTACATCAGGAAATCTTTAGAGAAGAATGAAAAGTTAATTGAAACTCAATACTCAAAATTTATAAAAACTTCTATTGGCTATTTAGGTTCTTATCGAAATGTCATTGCTTTTAGTTAACGCTGTTACGTTACTAACATACGTCATACTTGACATACAACCACCTCGCGGGGCTTATGTATCACCAGTAGCACGTTAATGAATTTCTTGATGTCATTTTAATACTAAAAATATAAAATGAAATAAAAAATTTCATATGACCAACATGTATTTGCTTATAATTAACAAATACATAAATACATGTTGGTCAAACGAAGTGTCAAAGAGCATTTAAGTTTTTATTTATTATTATTATTATATTTTTCCTGAAAAAGTACTATAGAAGCACACAAACCAATTGTTTTCAATTGTTTATTGGCGAAAAACTTAAGTTTATCGTATTAGGTGGTCGAATATCAATTTTATATAAATGGTCTACAAAAATATAGAAAAAAAATTGAGTCAAGTTCAAAAAACTAAAAAATTTTGTAGAAATCTGCAGCTGAAAAAAAAAAAAATTTTGAAATCGCCAAAAGTTTTAACTGTATTACAAGCGTTAGCGTAACAGCGTGACATTTTAACCAATTCACTCTTTTTAAGGACTTCCTTCATACCCCGCTAGTAAAGATACTCACACATCTATAAGTAGTCACTGTAAGTTATTTCAACTGTTAAATTTCAACGCCTGTACAGAATGAATTTCTATAGTATTAATGCCTGCAGAATAAGCCTTGAAAATGATAAAACTTTTGCATTATAGCTACCTGCAGATTAAGCCTAGAAAATGAAGAAACCGCTGTACTCTTCCTAACATAATGTTCGTCGCTCTGACACACTAGGGGTAAACCTTTAGTATTGGGAATGATCTTTCTTAAAAGTTGTATAGAAACTCAAAATATTTCTCCATACCAAAGCAACAGAGTTTATAAGTAAAGTTACATTTCAATAGGATCACTGCATCTGGGCTTAGTAATCCTGCCACCATATTAAGACTATCTGACGACAGGGCAGTAAAGATCAGAATTAGTTAACGTGTAGCCACTATAGAGAATAGTCAGCTGGAAACTCACTGATTAGTATCACTGAGCCTCAGACGGAAACTTTTACTTTGCAGTAAAGCTGCTGTTAATACATGGTTTTCGAATCGTTATTGCTACACTCATCAGTCTTGTGCTGATTTACAGTGTACTCAGTTTAGTATATTGGAAAGTAATGAAATGAAAAAAAAAAACGCCTGCAGAGGCTTTAGAAAAATCGATAACGCTCATAAGCCGTGAATGAAAGCATATTGCTCATATGAGTACTTCGGAAGTAACACGTTGAAAGGCAGAGGCATGCAATTGCCAATATGCTAGTATTCGTTGGTAGATAATGTCACCCACTAATTCTGTGCATCTTACTACTTTTTTCGCAAAAGCAAAACTGATTACCAATATGACCACATCAAATGTAATATTGCTACATCTTTCCAAGATTTCTTGTAGTACTTTTTCAATTTAAATTCAGTTGAAGTTTTTTTTTTAATAGCTAACACACCATTTAGTCTAACCACAAGAACATATATTGTTCCTCCTGCCATTTCAATTTCATTTCATTTCGTTGCAAGTCATTTGCCACCAAATGATGTCGCATCGCTGTCGCTTTTAACAAATTAATACATCATAAAACAACAGCTCAACCAACACAGTCAAACAGAGATAAAAAAAACAACACCAAAACCAATACCAAGCGAAAATATCAACCAAACTGTAACAAAGAATGATGAATGTAAATGTTGACAGCAGTTTAAGCCCTGATGGAAATTAGGTCGAAAGTGACATAAACATCTTAAGAAGAACCACTACCAAAAAGTTAATTTTTTTCCTTAAAAAATTATCTAACCGTCTAGAAAATCTAAAAACCTATTTTTCTCATGAGATTTCTCACTCCAATCCGTGTTTAATAAAACTTTTCCAGATATATTACAAAGGGAGAAGTCAAAAATTTAAAGAATGGCACGTATTGAAGTAAGCGAAGCTACCGAAGCTACTTCATTTAGAACCTCTTGACATTTTCAGTAAAGTGACTGCAGCTATTAGGCTGTCGGAATCTGGTTTTCGGAGATCGAGACTCTTAAGCCGTCGCAACATTTAAAGTGCGACTAATTACATCTCCCCACTCTTATGTTCTCAGTCATGTTTAAAGAAAATATACCTGAAAGAAAGTGTTGTACTTCCCTTGTAATTTCCATAGAAAAATACATTGGCGGTTCGGAAATGAAGTCTGGTAAGGGGGTTGGAGTTTTTACAAGTGACTTGAATACCAATAAATCATACAACAACGATGTTATAAACCAAGTATACCAAGGCCCCAACTGTGTCTTAAGTTGTGATGACGATTGTCATTTCCCGCGCTAACCTAACCTAAGCTAATCTAGAGCTCAAGACATGGAAATAGATTTCGATATGAATATGGATTTGGATATTGATATAAATAAGTGCTATTTTGTTGTCATCATACATATATCACCCATGAGACTATTCCAACTGAGTTACACGTATGCATTTTTGTGTGTGTGTGTGTGTGCACTTGCAAGTGTCTGTCTGCCTGGTTTTAACAAATTTCATTAACACTTCACTTGTCTGCGGCGTCGCACTTGGAACACATACCATAATTGTGACGATGCTGACGATGATCAGAGCTGATTGTACGCTGCATTACGTTGTTTCCATTTGAATATCGTCGTATAAGTTTGTGTTTGTGTAAATGCGATTATGTTCGTTTGTTTTTGTGTGAGTTCTCAACACTTCCGAGTCACGCGCTGTGAAAATTGCCCACAAATCTAACCAGAGCATCGCCGGAACTAAGAAAACTCACGCAAGGTTTGAGTATCCGGTTATAAATTTTTTTTCGTCTACATCTTTTTGTTTTTGTTGATGTTACTTTTGTAGCATTTTTGGCCAGCTGGTTGTTTGCTACACCAGCACGGAGATGCTTAGGCAAACCAGATATTCGTAGGTTGCAGCGGCAGTTGGGAGAATATGACCACTTATTGAATTTTTTACTTTCTTGTGTAGATAATGAAAACAAAGGATAATGTTGTGAATAATATATGTACACAAGTTAAGCTTATAATTTTTAAAGATTCTTTTGAGAGGAATTGGCGCCATAAGTAGTCAACTTGAAGCATATGCTGCGATAAGCTCTTTATTGTACGTTATTTTGGTATGAAATAATTAACCTTATACGATTTGCAGGCCAAGTTATACAAAATTTTTCAGTTATGTAGAAAAGTTTTCACAACTCTACTCATTGTAATGGCAAGCCGAAGGATACAACAGCAAGAGGTCAAAATAACAAAACCGTGTTTGGTGCTACGGCGGTCACCATCAGACGGCTAAAAGACAACCATAGAATATTTGTCACTAATTTGCATATTTTAACATTTGTGAAATGCAATTCGTATACTATAGCTGTAGCTGTTGCTACTGCCAAAAGGCGATTGATGTTGTTGCTCTTATTACAGTTGTTGTTCTTGGTGCTCAAGTACTTGTTACATGTTAGAAACAAGTGCCGAAATTAATCCAGAGGGTCCCATTGTCTAGTTTTGAATATTTTTGTACATATGTACTATACCGAACGTCCCTATTTCCAATTCGATTTCGTTTGACTTTTCAATTGTCCATATGTTATAAATTTTTTTTTTTAAATTGTAGCTTTTTACTTGAATGAAAGCAAGAACTTCTTAGTGTTCCAACAACATGGTGGTGAGAAGATGACAATAAAAAGTAATTGCGTGAAATTCAAGAAGGGTATTTTAATACCTTAAACGGAAGGTTCAAAAGTTTTCATATCAACTGCTTTTACTTCATTCATTTCAATATTAATAATCTAATAAGCAACGCAATGCAAAATGCAGCGATTCGCAATTGCGGCACATTTGCAATGCAAAAATTTATGGAAAAGTGCGCAAATGTTTGCTTTTACGCAAAGTTTTGCCCAAGGGTGAATGCACGTATAGCATGCTATCCGCAAATTTCAATATTCTGCGCAAAGGTGAAGGTTCGCCAAAGGGCGAAGATTTTTTTTTTTTAAGCTTGAGTGAAATTGTGTGTGATATATGTTTGTACACATATGTTTAAAGTAATAAGTTTACTTTCATATATTAGTTTATGATAATTTTTTTTTTATTTTACTGAAGTTAAGCTTGGTTATTCTCTATTATGTCAATAATTTGCCTTTGTAAATGAAAGACAGAAAGGGATATCCCCGAGTTCTTAAATTCGTATTTGCTCATTTGATCAGTTCTTTAATTTTTCAAAAATCTGATCCGATTTTTCGTACAGTTTTGCTATTATATTTATGTTGTTATTTAGTTATAGCATACTAAAAAGATAAACAAAACAGGGATAGGCCAAAAAAACATTATGCTCGCGACTAAGGAATGACGGCCAAGGCCTTCGTACTATTGAAAAATCCATGGGTCGGTTAATTTGGCTTTTTTTTCTGCAGAATGATTGAAAACTTAAATCAGCTGAAGCCTGCGAAGACCTTAAAATATCATCAAGAACAACTGGTAGTCGTCAGGTCACTATTGCGAAAAAGTATTCTTTCGCATCTTATAGAGCCATTTTGGCAGATGTCGGATTTTTTCCCGAACGATACGCCAACGAATAAAACGAGAAAAATTAGCGCAATATTAAAGCTCAATGGTAAAGAATTTCATGCACGCTTTACAAAGAAGACCGCATGGCAACAACATAGTCTGGGGCTGTTTTTCGTGGAGTAGTATAAGACCAATATATCGAATTAGCGTTAACATAACCAGATTCTACAAAAAGGACATTTTGGAAATACGGTATTGCCCTATGCTGAGGTGGACAACAGATGGGCAACAGGATATTTATACTAAGCTTACCCTGAAGTGGCTTGAGTCCAATGTTTCAAGAGAGTGGTGTGCCCTTGCTTAGCTAATAAATTCAGCCACCGGATTTGAACCCTATGGAAAACTTTTAAATACAGTTAAAGCAGAGCATATTAAAATAAGTATTCTAAATAAATACCAGTTCTTGAGTTGGTCCAAAAACATTTGTATAGAATGCCAGAAAGAAAGTACTTTTTTCAGTACATTCACGATTTGAAAAATGCGTAAGTAAAACAGACTCACTTACACACAAATTTTACCTTTTGTTTTGTAAATTTTCTGCATATATCATAAAAACATCTTCAACATCCAAAAAATATATTCCAAGTTGGGACTTTTTAGAAATCTACTTTAAGTTCAATCTCTTCCACTGACTAATAACCGCATTTAAATTGTTTAAATTATATATTTTCTTCAAAGTTGCTTGAGACATATTGAGAGCAATACTACTACGATACTAGAACATAAAGTGTATATACGCGAAGATAAAGACTTATGCCCTTACGAGACTCAAGTTTCTGCCCAAGTCATCTGGAAATAAATTCGGAAACTTTAAGAGAAATAGCTAAGAAAGTTAATAGCTGTAGTAGCTAAGATATTATTAATATCAAATTTAATCCTCAAACTTTAGATGACAATATCTGTTTTTGAATATATTGTTTAGTAGAAAAAGCATTAAGACAGACGTTTGACCATTTTTTACATTTCGTCAGATGCTTTGAGAACTGCTTTTGATAATCATTTCAAACTAAACAGTTGTTCTACGATTGGTGTAACGAGATGGAACTTAAACCATTTAAATACCACTTTTTTGTGAACATATTATTATGAATAAAAATTACGAACTTATAATAGATTAAAAGAATATTTTATGTTGCTTTTATTACATAGTAAATCGCATTGCATACTTTAAGGCGCTTTTAAACATTAACTTTTTGGAAACTTTTTGAAAATCTATGGCTGAAGGTTAATGTTTCACACTTCCACTCGCTGCCAAAAAAGTAATTAACGCCAATATTTTACACTTAATTTTTGGTCTAGCACACCCTGTATACAGAATGGCTGGTCACGTATGCACTGCTATGTCCGTCAACTATTCAAGTCTCTAGACATTTAACAGAACCAAATCAACCGTTGCAACACCATCGTACAACTAAATGACCAGCCAGCGCACTAATACAACAAAATGAATCCTTTTGAAATTGGTAACACCGTCTGCAAGGTTGCTTTTGTTGTTGTTGCTGCAATCATTGTCAACGTCTTATTTCTACACACTATGAGGTTCTCCTCTACTCCAACGAATGCTTGCGCATCTCCTCATTGCGGATTCTACTGCTCATTAGTTATGCGGTATGCGTTTCGCTGACTCGTTGGCATTGCAGTTCTTCTTCGTCTTCTTCCTGTTGTTGCAACCTAATGCATTTTCTTAGCTAGAAATATTTTTTTCCTACTTCTTATTATTTCTTATTATGTATTTTTATCACTTTTCAGTGGTTGTTTTAAACTTTCTTTCTCGAGTTTATTTTTTCACAACATTTATTCAAGGCTTTGCTTGGGAGCGTGACCTGTCTAAAAGTATGCTTTGAAATTTTTGTTTGCAGTTTCTATCTAGAGTATGGGTTAGTGTGAAAACGAGCTTTATATTTTTCTGTTGATGTTGCTTTTGACGTTGGTGATTCTGATGTGCTGCAATTTAAATTGATTTTCTTGTTGTACCCGTTACTTTCGGTCAATAAAAATTTATATTGCATAGCTAAGGGCGCATTACATACTGCACTATTTTCGCTTCATTTTGGTACGATTCACTATATGTACTGCCAAAGATTTACGGTAAGGTGCACAATGCACTGCCTTAGAGGCATCACGGCGAAGGGAACATATTTTGTGATCTGCGTAGTCAATGCAGTGGAATCTCTTGCCTTTTATTTCACGGCAGAGCAGTCTCCACAAAACTCTTACGGCGTGCACGCTCTGTAGCGAATACCTTCAATTCATTCCAACATTTCCCCGATAATCAGATTTCTTGTTCTAGCTATCATTTCCTCGATCACTTATTACGGCTGCGTGTTCTACTACCAGACAGTTCCACTCTAAGGCTTGCCGACAAACTTCAGTTTGTGATTTGCAGGTCGTTCTTTTTTTTTAAAAATTAGTAAATGCAGGTTTCTTAATCAACCGATATTTATACTTAGAACGATAATTTGCAACAAAAGTCAATACTAGCGACCCATCGGGAAACTTAAGCGCGTACAAAGTTCTACGGATATTTTTAATGAATTTCTTTTTCAACAAAGGATGTCATTGCAGTGCTGCACATCTTTAGAAGCGTATGAAATGCACTTACTTGAATGCTAAGTTGAAGCACATCTTATGACGACTATATAATACTATTAATTTTTTTTCATGTAACTGATCGAATTTGCACCTAGGCCTCCGGTGTTATGTCAGTTTTCTGAGAAACGCGCATCTTAACAAACTGAGTTGCTTTTTTTATTAATTTCGGTTCGACTTAAACTACATTACACTTCTATCAAATTAAAAAATTGAAGATTAAAATTCTATATGGGTCATTCCATCTATAATGGGCCTATCATTACCCTCATGTTAATTAAATAGGCCGAAACTTTTTTCAGTGATTGGTCTGTCATGTAGAAGATATTAAAAAATTCGATAAAATTTTTTGACCAATATTATTGCTTAAAAAAAAAGTTTCAAATTGTGTTAAAAAAAAGTCGTTAAAAAAAAGTCGTACGTAAAACAAAAAAAATCATTGATTGTAAAATAAAATAGGATGAAAAAACATGGATAAAATTTTCAGAGATGGTATTCCTATATGTTCTGAAAATTTTGTGCCTAAAAAGGCTGAAATCGATAATGGAGTATTTGGAATATTGATGTTTTCTTGGAAAGTCAATTTTTTTACCACATAGAAACCGTTCAGGCTTTCATTTATTCAGATTTGCAATTTTTTTGTCATCTACTAGTGCACAACTACCTAAAAATAATATAAAAGCTAATATGAATTGTGTTGGTTTGTTTATATTCATCAATGAATTTTTTTGTTTTACTTATGAGCTTTTTTGAACACAATTTTAAACTTTTTTTTTAAGAAATAATATTGATCAAAAAAGTTTTATCGATTTTTTTTATATCTTCTACATGACAGACCAATCACTGAAAAAAGTTTTAGCCTATTTAAAAATCATGAGGGTAATGCTAGGCCGATTATAGTTGGATTGACCCATATGTAGTGTTCACTTTATAATTCAAGCAATAAACTATGCCTAGGTTCGAACTCCAGAGGATGCGGAGTTAATTGTTTAAATTAGACATAATTTCTTGTTATAACCTTCCGAAAAGCATTTCTGACTGGCTATTCTTGAAATCTGCCCCCAGATTTCATATTGGGAATTTTAAATAAACAAAATAGAAACACTATAGCTTAATAAACCTCTACTGATTTTTTTTTTTCTTGCATTGTGAAATAAGGTTTTAGAGAAAATAATAATTTTGAAATCAAAAATGAAGAGACGGTGACTTAGACGTCGGAAGATATAAATTTTAAAGTAATTGTTTTAAATAAACTTAAAATCTTATTTCATAATATGAGTTGCGTTTTAAAGATAGCTTTATAAATTACAATATTGATACGCAGAAATTTGGAATACGTTTCATAGTTTTTGAGCTATGACGATTAGTCTAAGTTTCTGATAAATTTTTGTTTAAAAAACCGTTATCTGGGCGTTAACTCTAGTCACAGACTAGTAGCCAGTCAGTACAGATTCAAAAAACTATTCTATGTTAAATGAGAAATTTCTAGTAGGTACCTATCGCACTCACCTAAGTTTTAACTTTTAAAAAACGCATTTTTGTATGTTAGTATATTAATTACACAAATTATTTTCCTACAAATCAAAAAATATCTTCAAAAACTTTAAACGTTATAAAAACATATACCTGAGTAAAAAAGAACTGTTTTAACAGGACTGAGAAAAATTTTTTAATATGTTGGAATGTAGAAATTTTGCGTAGCACTACAAAACTACAACAGCGTTTTCAATTTTGAGCATTTAAAAAAATTAAACAAAAAGTGCAAAGACAATACCACCATACATCTATTTTCACTTTTTATAGTTTTTTCTCCACCATTTAAATAATTTACCTATTTATGTTATCTCCGCTGCGGGTTACATTTCATATTCATAAACTATTAAACAATAGCACGATTTCATAGACAAAGCTGCATTACAAAGTCAATAAGCTCTAAATAAATGCTGCTTCTTGTGTCACTTATAATAATGCTCAATATTTATTTTATAATATTTCTTTAAAAAAAAAAATCAGCAGTTTTAGTGACTTACCTGTTGCGGTATGAATTAGGTTAAACTCCATTCGAATAGCCTAACAAACACAGGCATTGTAAAATGTTCTTTTTCATTATAAAGGTTCAAATAGAAAAGTCTTAAAAATCACACAAAAACCTTTTATAACACGTGAAAAGTTTTCTACTATGCAAATATTATTGTTCAATTTAGACGGAATCGGTCCTTTAGACTTTTATTTTATATTTTTTCAGCAAATTTTTGACTTTTAATTAAAAATTGCACACTCAGGATTAAAACAATATTGCGCGTAACTACTAAATTATACGCGGGAAATACAGCGCTGCATTGATAACAAAGCTTTTGATATGCAAAATAGGAGAGCTTTTGCTCTGCAACATTTAGGCCGAATCAAATTAAGTAAGCTTTAACTGCTGAGTAAACAGTCACAGCTGAGTTCCATAAAGAAAGAGAAAGATAAATTGTATTTATTTAAAAAGCTTGAACAAGAAAGCTTTCTATGCTTTGTTGCCAATGACAATAAAAGTAAAATGAGTAAAAAACTAAAGAAATGCTAAAACAAAAAGAACAAAGTAAAACGAAAGAAAACGTTTCAAGTAAAAGAAGTAAGGAACAGAAATGTAGCAAGGACATTTCTGCATGCTATGCAAGTGTAAAAGAGCACACATGTTGACAAAAGAAAAAATATTGTCCTTAACTACAATAGCAGCAGCAGCAAAACAACTGGAAAAATGAGCAACAACACACGCGTTCTTTATTAAAAATAAAAAAAAGGGACACGAGTACTCGTAATCAAAGTAAAAGCGTGCGAAAAGTTTGCATTGCATAAATTAGAAGCTACGGAAGAAACCTTTTGAGAAAAGAAAGCTGAAACTTCAAGCATAACACTTTGTGTAGCCTTAATGCACTAAAACTGTTTTAATAAATTATACAATCGAAATTATTTTTAATATCACCACGGCAGCAAGTATTGAAAAAAAAAATGTTTTAATTTTATTTTAGCTAAAACGGAGCGAAAAACTTTTAAGCAGCAGAACAAGTCAGAAGCAAGGATATAAACTGACAGCTGACATACGCATGTTATGGCAATTACGCTCTCTCATAGTCTCTCTTTCTAGTTTTAATTCTCTGGTAAGAAGAGAGTGAATGCACTGCATGACATTTATGTAACAGCTGAGTGTTTTAAAAGCTTTTGCTTTACTATATTTTTTGTGAAATGTTTCTCATACGACATGTTGCACAGCAATTAATATTTCTAAACTTTTTTAGCGCAAGTAAAATAGTTACATATATGTTCATATGCTTTGTGTGACCGGAAGTAAATTAGCAAGGTTACTATGTGGCATAATTTTCCATAAAATTGTATGACCAATTAAAAATTAATTTATGCCAAAAGAAAGAAGTATTGGTTCTGTTGGTTAGCAACGGATTTTCGAAGCTTTGCAGCCATTTATCAAATATGCTGTTTCTATAAAACTATAGTGGAAGCACTTAAATATCTAAATTTTTAGCACTCAATGTGCATCGAAAATATTTAGCTCCAATTTGAATTCAAACAATTTTATTTATTGCTTGCAAATTGTTTTAACTTTTTTCAGAAACAAAAAAAACTTAACTAAATTAGAACTAATTTTCAGTTGAAACATTATGTTGTTAGCTTCATAATTGACGTTATTCACGGACAAAAAAGAAATCGTTGAAACCATTGAAATCCGAACCTCTGAGTTAATTAAGACACTTTAAAGTTATGCCTCAATTGAGCATTCAATCGAATTTAATGGCTCAAATTTAATTAATATTACGTATACGACTGTTTATTCTAAACGAAACCATATGGGAATTAGTTCTTAAAAACTTTTCTGCAAAAATATTGACACTAAAACATGTCGAAAAAATTAAAGTATTTAGATTTTGAGTTTGTAGTTCACCTTATGTTTGAAGTTAGCAACATTTTTAACAATAAAGTCATTACCCCACAAGGCAACTTGTACCAAAATTTAGTTTTACGTGATAATGTTTTTGTGATAAAAATAAATTTTAAATTGTTGTTAATTTGCTTTACTTTTTGTTTTAAAGTGAAAACTTTAAAGTTCTAAGAGTTTATGGCTTCTGAGATAATCTTGATATAATAACGCTATGCACCATTTCGACGATCAATGATTAATCAGCTTTTTTCAGTGCCCATAAGCAGTATATATATAAATATATGTAACTTGTGCATTTTCCCAAGGTTGAAAATATCAGCATCGAAGTTGCACAGATTGCTGATAGTTTCAAGGACACTTCTGAAATCCTGCTCACTTTAAGTCTCGTTTCAAGTCTATTCATAATGCAATAATTTTTAAAGAAGAACCATTTTAATGCATTTGTTGAAATAAATGTATATGGGATATTACATACCAAATAGGACACAATTTTCCATCACTTTTTATACCCTACACGGAGGGTATATTCACTTTGTCATTCCGTTTGTAACGCATAGAAGGGGGCGTGGCAGGTAAGGAAAAGTATATATATTCTTGATCAGCGTCACCACCTGAGTCGATATAGCTGTGTCCGTCTGTCTGTCTGTCTGTTCGTCTGTCTGTCTGTCTGTCTGTCTGTCTGTCTGTTGAAATCAGATTTACGCAAAAACTAAGCAAGGTAATTCAATGAAATTTGGCACACCGCTCACATCTTCTTGCAAGCTGCTAGCATATAAAAATGGGCGAAATCGGTTCACAGCAACGCTTTCCGCCTATACTCTATGTAAATATACCCAAGTCCATTTTGAAAAAAAGTTGCAGCGATTTTGATGAAACTTGGTGATTTGGTGAAGCTGAGAACGATATTAAGATAAGGCTAGGTTTTAAGTTTGCAAAGGCTCTTAAAGAGGCGTGGCACAGCCCTAAATTTTAACTTTTATAACGCCATAGCTCGTAAACCGTGCAAGATATTGTGATGAAATTTGGTACACGAATACAGATTTTATGAGTCTTGAATTGCGCATAAAGTGGGCGGAACCGTAAAAAAAGGCGTGGCACTTCCTAACAATTAAAAAATTGGAATTCATATAACTCCAAATTGGCACATACGATTTTCATTAAAATTTTAGGGATGCTACCACTGAAAGTAGTCAACAATACAAGCTACGTCAACAGACTGTAAAACTGCTTTTAAGGGCGTGGCACAGCCTACAATATTTATAAACGTTATAAAAAGAGTACTAGCAACGCAATCGTTATGAAATTTAATAAGGTGGATATACTTGTCAAAAGGTGTCTTCTTGCAAAATGTTAGCACAATTGTGCCGGTGGGTGTGGCACCTCCCATATAAGCGAAATACGTTTAATGCTATAGACAGTGTGCTATGAGAGTAATCTTCATAAAATTTTGTGTAGAGATGTCGGTTATTATAAGCTTCAGAATTAAATGAAACTTGACAAGATTGCATCAGTGGGCGGGGCACCTCCCTTATTAAAATAAAGCTGTAAGTGCTATTTTAAGTGAACTATTGGAGCAATTGATCGAAAATTTGATGTAAGTGGGTTACTGGGTATTAGGTACATATGAATCAGAAGCTGGCGAAACAGCAACAGTGGGCGTGGCACCTCCCATACAATTAAAATACCTTATGTGGCATAACTATCGAAATATATGACAATGATACAGAAATTTTGTGTAAGTGGTTTGTTCATAAAACGCTATTTCTGGATCAAAATCGGACTGGATAACATCAGTGGGTGTGTCACCGCCGTAAAGTTTAGGAATAATTGCGGTACATATCGCAAACGATACAAGCTATTGTTCTAAGGTTTGGTTTGTTTATTGAACCAAAAGTGGGCGGAATTTCTATTCTATTTTTTTCAACATTTCCCATATTCTTTTGACATTTTCAATCTTTTACATTTCGCCATCAATTTCATTCGGAATATTCTTAATTCTTTCGACTTTTTCATGAATTTTTCAGCATTTTTCATATATTTCGACTTATTCAATTTCTTTTAACTTTCTTTAATGGTTTTCATATATTTTCAACATTTTCAGTTTTTTTTAACACTTTTCAACATTTCTGAACCTTTTTACATTATTTTCGACTTATTCAACCTCTTCAACATTTTTTCAACATATATTGAAAAAGTACTATCAATGCAGTGTAGGGTATGTGAGTTTTGGCCTGGCCGAAGATAACACCTTTACTAGTTTTTTTATTGTTTTTATACTTTTAGAAGTGGTTGAAAGTTTTTTTCATAATTTCTTCACCTATTTGATCAAAGTATACAAGAGATATAAATTTTTGAAATCTAACGTGAAAGTGTTTATAGCTCCGCGAGTAATCATCATAAGTGCTTGTTTTTTTTCGTTTTTGAGCGTACTTTTTATAAAAAATATCATAGATTTCTAAAAGATTATTAATATGAAACTTTCAGTTTGTGTGTTGATGTTCGACCAAGTTTTAAAATTGGTTGGGAATTCCAGGTTGCAAGAATAAATCACCATTTTGAACAATGATCGATTTTCTTCAAAGTTTTTTCCAAGAATTTACCAAATTTTAAGACTCGTAAACTGATTATGTGCCAGCGATGAAATCAATTTTTTTTTGTTTTCAATTTTCAATGCTTATTTTCTTAATTGCCCGTGTTGAAAAATATCTAGTTGCAGAACAACTTGCACAAGATAATATCTATTGAAACTAGGATATAAGAAAAAATTCAGTTTTTTTTTTTTAGGAATAAATTTGTATTGAATGTTCTTTTTATAAAATAATTCCCCATAATCGCCTCATTGAATTCTATTGTTTAACTTAACCCACACACTTGCAAAAAAATACATAAACAAAATGTCAAAGGAAATCATTATTGCTCTCAAGTATTTCTAATAATTTCATAAGAAGCATTAGCAATTTTATCACGCTCATTTATCACAGCTTTGCTTATTGAAATGCAACACTCAAAGACAACAACAGCAACAAAAGAAAAGCAGTAAGTTAATGTCGTCATTAATATGCGTACTTAATATGCAAAATAAATACTCGGAATGCATGTAACTGCAATGCGGTAGCGCTTAGCACAACCTCAAGTATGTGTGTGTGTATAAATATACTACAAACAAACGCACGTTAAGTGCTGTGACATGTTCATGTGCATGTTACAAATGTATGTATGTATATGGCCTCCTGGCTTGAGTTGATAATGAGTTGACAAACACCATGGCATGGGAAAAAATAAATGCAGTGACACGAGACCACTGCTCAACTTGAAGAAGTAAAAAAATGCAAAAATGAATGCAGGTCAACGTGACGTATGAGTGACGAGAAATGCCTATTAGAAACGAAATTAGCTTTGCTGGCGTAAAGTGAATGGAAATTGAACAGTTTTGGAATTAAAAAAAAAGGATATATAAAATACTTCACTGATCAAAGGATCGGCTAATGTTTTTATGATAGTGCTAAAGACCTAAGTAGAGCTGTACCCAAACTAATATCCAATTCCATTTAATTTAATATCCCTTGATATTTCATAGCTAAATCATTCGCCTTGATTTATGTTTTTATATAAACTGCATTTTTAAAACAAAACGTACACTTAATTAAGCTGTTTTCTTAGAAGCAATTATGAGTTACACACACAATTTGCTAGCAAAAATATATATAAGCTTAGCAGCTTGTGCGCATTAATCTCAATTGCTTATGAACGTGTTATGTTGAATTTTTTTGTTGTGTATGACTTGTTATTATCATTAAGAAAAAGTTAATGTAAAACACTTTTCAATGATTGTTTTTCAAAAAATGCACTTACCGAAAAACAACTTTGTTTTAAATAAAATTTTATGAAAATTTATTTCTCAGCTGAATGCCAATACGTGATTTGAATGAATTTCTCCAGAAGACTTGTATGCATTAATCTGTAAAGATAATTTTATCAATTTTATTTTTATTAAATTTAGTTGCGCTGAGAACTGTCTCTTTGGCTAAGTTTTAATTTGATATTTGTTAAGATTTTTAATTCAATTTCAACTAATTGAACAGCTGTGCATGGACAATGGCGCGAATGTTGATTCAATTAAGGGCGGAGTAGGGTTTTAAAGGCGAGAAAATTGCATGTTTTTATGATTTTTTTGCGGCGACATCAATAATATAATCTAATTAAATTTTATTACATATTATTGTACAACTTTTAAAGTATGTCAGAAAAAATTTTCAAAGAAAAATATTTATAAATAAGTTGGTGACGGTGAATCTTCAGAGGCGCCTCGAAAAAAAGTGGTCTTGCAGTGAACATTATAAGTCGTTACCCGATTATGTGAAACAAAAAAATTGATATGCATTTTAAAGGTGATGTATTTCTCGAGGTAATCAGGAATGGTTTTTTTTTTATTTTTTACAGCACTTCGAAGTGATAAACGCGATTTTAGCTCAAAAAATCTCGGTTAATTTGTTATTAAAAAATAGATAAAGATGAAAAAAAAAACTCTTCCTGATTACCTATTGATTTATGTGAAAAAGTAATGTTCAAATTTTCAAAAGGATCGGTTCAGTAGATTTTGAGTTCTGATGTTCACGAACTTCAAAAATTACGTTTTTGGGAAAGTCGATTAAAGTTTTTTACACGTGGTGTTATCAGGTACCACGACGGGTCATTTGAAACGCTGTAACTCCGTTAGTTTTACTCGGATTAACTTAAAATTTGTACATAATATTCTCGACATATTGTTCATTCAGAAAAAAAATGAAAAAAAAAAATGAAAAAAAAATAGTTTTAAAACCCCACCCCGCCCTTAAGTGTAACGCATCTCCAGCAAATTGCAATTAAGAACATCTGTTGTAGAAAGACAAAATGGGACACTTATATATCCGATTCAAATTTCAAGCAAAGTACCAGGAGACCGACCATAATTATGTTTTTCGTTTTGAGTTCGACACAGTCGAAAAAAAAATGGCAATTGTTGAAAAAAGTTAAATGACGTTGAAAAACTCGAAAAAATGTTTAAAAATATGGAAGTAAAATATTTAAAAAATTTTAAAGAGGATGAAAACATCAAAAAAGTCGAAAAAATTGAAAATTGTGATTTCCGTAGGCTGAAAAGTAGAAAAAAAATTTAAATAAAATATTGCAGGAAGACGAAAAAGTATTAAAAATGTTGAAAAAAGTTGAGAGAATATAAAAAAGTTGCTTATTTTAAAAGAGGTTGAAAATGTCAAAGAAAGTGAAACATGTTGAAAAAAGTTGTAGGAGGTTGTTGAATAAGGCTGAAAAAGTAGAAAAAATATGGTTCATGCCGGTTGAAAAAACTCGCAAAATAGTTGAAAATTTGAAGCAATTTGAAAAATGTTGTAACAGACTAAAAACATGTTGTAACAGAAACAAAACTAAATTTTGATCAGATATGAAAAATGTTGAGAAAAAAAGTTGAAAGACGTTAAAAAAACTTGACAAAAAGTTGAGATTGGTTATAAAGTTTTGATACAGTTGAATAATGTTGAAAAAGTCGATAAAATATGCAAAATGTTAATCTAGGTTGAAAATCTTGGAGAAATCTGAAAGAGAGAAAGTTGAGAGGCTCAGAAAAGTTGAAAGAAGCTGAAATGGTCGGAAAAAAGTTAAAAGAGGTTGAATAAGTCAAAAAAATATGGAAATTGTTGAACAAATTTGTTGTAAAATGTTGAAAAAGTCGGACAAATTTGATAGCTATTGAAAAAGGTTAAAAAAGCCAATACTGAAAAAGTCGAGCAAAAATAAAAAATGTTGAATGAAGTTGAGAGAGGTTGAAAAATGTTTCAAAAATTGATATAATAAGGAAAATGGTGAAAAAAGATCAAAGTGGTTGAAAAACTTGGAAAGTTGATTAAAGTTAAATGAGGCTGAAAAATGTTGAAAAAGATTGAAAAAGTCGAAAAGAATTTTGAAAAAAGTTGAATAAAATTAAATAAGTCGACAAAAATATCAGTATTAAAACAGTTGCAAAATCTTGAAAAAGTTCTATAATTACTATATCTGTATATTAATGGTTGAAAAAGCCGAAAAAATTTTGAAAAAATTGAGCAAAAATAGAAAATGTTGAAATAAATTGAAATAGGTTGAAAAATGATGAAACAGTCGAGAAGGTTGAATAATTCGACAATATATAGAAAATGTTGGAAAAATTCTAAAAGAGGCTGAGAAGATCGAAAAAAGTTAGAATAGGTTAAAAAGGTCTTAAAAAATTTAAAGAGGTGAAAAAATATCTGAAATGTTGAATAATTCCAAAATATATGAAATATATTGAAAAAAGTTGAAGAAGGAGTTCTGTCTGTAATGGTATACGCAAATAAATCAGGCACTAATTTTTGTATTTCTTGGGTATATTTGGCTCTCATTAAAATGATGAGAAAGCAATATCAAAACGAAAACAAAAAGTTTAGGGATTTGGGTCTTTCAAAATTTTCGTAATCAAGTCTGATATCAATAAAAAGAGGTCAACTAGAGCACGAATATCTATTTATATAGCACAGTTCGTGCAATACAACGTACTAAGACGTACTCCCTTAAGGAGCCTTAACAAAAGTAAGTACTAAGGTGGAAGTTGAAATGATACACGAACGAATGAAATCATTTTAAAATTCATCCCTTCTTAGATTAGATTAATCTTATGTTTCCTCACGGTGACCAATGCTATAAATATTCTTTTCCAGTCTTTAATACAAAAGTAAACCTAACGCTCACTAAATTGCTGCCTTTAATATAAAGCCAATCATCTTAACTGTACGTACGGGCAACACTAATTAATAAGGAAAATCTTCTTCATTTAAGCAACATTTTGTTTATATTCGATTTTTTTGAGTTTCTTTCTACTTTTACACTTAATCTCACACCATACTTACACACGCATATACACACAAACACAACTTTATCACTTTGTCTGCGCGAAGTAAAAATTTTAACTGCAATTTTTATTGCAAACTTTACTGCAGCATTCAACGTTGTCCTGCTGCCACATGTCACATAGTTATGCAAGTGAGAAGATATTTTCTTACAAGCGGCAAGAAAAAATATAAACAAATATATTAAGGTGGTCCTTAGCTAAATAGAAAAGACTGATATTTATTTGAAAACAAAGGAATAGAAATATGAAGATTTAAATAAACTAATTATTTTCACTGACTTTTTTTAAAAAGATGGATCACTTCATGTTCTCAAGGGCTTCTAAGACATGACCACGGCAAAACATTTAGAAACATAATATGCCAGGAAGGCTTGACAACACATAATAATACGCTGTAAGCAGGAGAATTTGCAAGCTAAGAATTTGAGTTGGTTTTCTAGCAAATGTACTTTGTTAAGAAATTGATGAAAGCTTCATGTACTTGAGCACATAACTGAAATTCCTATTAGCTTGATATCCGTACACGGTGTCTTACAACGTGAGATAAATAAAATAGCAGAATACCAATTTTTTTTATAATAGTTTATAACTTTTCATTATCTTTGGATCATTGGGAAATGAAACGCTTTATTTTTCGTCCAGCCGCAATTTTTCTTTTTTGAACCGTTTTTTGAACCGAAATAAAGATTTACTTTTCTCTCATAATCTTGAGCCAAATTAACCTATTTAGATCCAGTATCAATTCCACCCAAACCTTTTTGATAAAATTGTACCTTAATGAGAAAACAACAATAAAAACCCCAACGTTGAAGAAGCAGGATGAGCATTGGTAACGATAAAGCAAAACAACAGTATTTGTGTTAGATTTTGCAATAGCTTAATCCTATATATAGCTTTAAAAATATAAAAAATCAGTATGCAATATTCTTTTTTGGCACAAATATATTGTTCTGAAAAAGAAAATAAAAAAAACAATTCTGCATATTTTGCGCCAAAGCGTTACAAACCATTTTCATGCAAGCAATTTTATATAAGAATCTAAATTTTATATGAAACAAACTATTTTCGGTCTAAAATTACCAGAATATTCCAAGATTACTAAACAGCGATAAGCAATTAAAATAGAGTGATGTTTTGCTGTTTTATTATTTCGTGTTCCATGGCAATTCGCCTTCCTTATAAAGAGCAATTGGAGATTCTAATATCACAAAATTGTAAGTACAAATGATATATCGGATCAAACCGAAATAATTACAGAAATGCGTATTTCTGCGTATCAATTTTTCTATAAAAAAGAGATACAAGTGATATAGTGTATAGTAGAATTGCTTCGGTTTGGTGGGACATTACTTTATCAAATTATATTAAGAGCTTACAACAAATTCTATTCTTAAACTTATCTAACTCAAAAAATTAAAAAACCCACCTTAATATACAGCTACAAACGGCAACTTTAGCACGTTAAATTGCAACAACTCAGTCAGTCAGCCAAACTACAAGCTCAATATTAACGTAGTATATTCGCTTTTCTAGCAATATAACCGTATACTTCCACCATTGCTGTGCAACGTTTTCTTAATATATCCTTGCTTATGGCTCAGGTAGCGTACGACTCGTTTGGCTGCTGTTTTACGTAGATATTGTAAATAATTCTGTTTATGCAGCGCGTCAAGACGAAACACATAAAAAAGAATTACTACAGCAGAAGAAGCTAAAAGTCCTTGTTTTTGTAGCTTGAGCTCAATATTCTCAGGTCACTTTAATTCACTCTTGTGTGGCCGGATATTATAAGAGATTCTATTGCATGTACGAGGGTCACTTGCAATTTCTTCCAAGTGTAATGCAGTATGTGCTGTTTACTACACGGCAAATAATTTTTTCTTAAGCTAAACGTCTCTTCTTAACGTTATATTAACTTATTCAGTTAAAGACATTTGATGTTTGAAGAATAAAGTAATTTTTTGTATGTTAAGCATAAAAGTATGCAGGACAAATATAAAGAAATTGTCTAATACAAAATTAGTTGTTGGTGCAAAAACATTTTAGAATATTTATAGAAGCTCTCTCCTTAGCTTAATTTTCATGAGTAGCAAAACTTCTTTCAGTGCACAGCAGCTCATTTGCTTTACTTATTCTTGTGCATGTGTGCGAATGCGACGTAATTGAATACAAAATTATAGCAACAACAGCACAAGTATGGATTAATTTTTAATGAATTCTTCTGTGTCTTAGCTACATAAACAAAAACCGTTAAGACATTGAATTTAAGATGCAGCAGCAACAACAGGATAACACATAAAAGTAAGACGAGACTTGAAATAAATATGAAAAATAAAAAATAAAAAAACTTGACGTGATAAAAATTTAAACCAAACTGGGTAGACCGTCGAAGACTTAGAAGAAAAAAAAAAAATTTCCGAGCTTCAAGAATGTTGATATAAAGTTACACCAAGTTACTTTGAAAATCAACCTTCAATAGTGATAGAAAGATATATTTAGAGCTTCAAAAAATATTAGAGTTTTTGTGTAGTTAGACATAAATCAGTTTATCGGTGATCTATTAAAAAATGTTTCTATAAAAGAATCCTCATACAGAGTCTTACAATGTTGTCAACCCCGCCATAGAAGAGTTATCTACAGCCCACGCTAGTAGGAAAAGATTTTGTAACGTCACGTGCTCCACGAGTGCAGCAGCAAGTCCACGATTGGGCTTAATCTTATCCATTCTATCGTATCTACTTGGCAGTAGTAAAGTTTTTGAAAAAAAAATTATCGAACTTGAATTTTGCTATAAGTTCATCGAGAAAGGTTTAATGCATCCTCTCTCTGGCTCTATAGCAACATAATTGATTCTGCTCTGGTGACATGAAACTCTAACCTTAGTTCCCTACAACTTACAGAGCCTGACACTTCTTGTGACTTGACTGTAACATACGTTGCTTAGAGTAGAGCCAGTGCTAGGCCACTTAAATGTCTGATGACAATAATCATAGTTCAACTCGTTTCATGGCCACGATAAACTGATATCTTCGAAAATAAGTGTCTAATGTTCTAGTACACAGTGAGGCCATATGTCAATCCTCAATAATTCAATCAGCAGAGAGGCCCAAAAAAACTTTGGTAGCGACAAAATTCGGTGAAACGGCACATTTATGGTCAATGATCCTTTCGAATGATACGCCTCATCATCTAGTACACCTTTGAAAGTGAGTAGTTTGTTTTTAGTTTTTAGTTTTGTAAGAATTCGGGTTGTGATTGTTCACTTCTCATGACTACAAAGTTGTCAAAATATATTACTCCAGAGCTTCAATAAGTACCTACCGATATTCTAACAAAGCTTTGCTGGGTTAAAACAATTCTTTAGACCGTGTTTACGTACGAAACGAACATTTAAAGATATAAGACAAAGAAAAAATAACAGTAGAACCTATACTATTTGTATTGTGAATAATATTGAAGAGCAAGTAAAATATCTCATCGTCAATAGGGATCCTAAAAAAATACCTAGTCCTTAGAGCAAAAACACCCTGTGTTGCCTTCCTTTTACAGTTGTCATGCTGATAAGAATCAGATTTTATTGCTTTTAAATGTCCTAGTTTAACAAATTCTTAGCAAAAATACTTTCTTGGAAAGTTTGAAGCTACACTTTCTTCAAGAAAGTTACATTTAGCTTTATACAAAAAGTGCACGAAAAAATTTATGTGACGATTTCTAGATATCTTAAACTTGGTCAACCTTTTCACTAACTTTGTTCAAAGCATCCGGTCGTAAATCACGTCATATTGAAATTCCCGCATAAAGTCAAGATATTTTGCGTTACTACTGGCATTTTTTGTATAAGTGCCGGAAGCGGAAACGCTGTACAAAACCAACTGGCTTGCATCGCAAATGAATAAATGGGGTGCCTACATTACAAATACAAGTTAATGGTTTTTCATAATTTTTTTAACACATTTGTGACAATGTTTGCTTTTAAGAAATTTTCATCGAAAATTTGACGCAAATGTCACAAACGCAAATATTTAAATATTGTTGATTTTTGAGATATGAACTAAAAAAGGCAATCAAAACTTTATTTTACACGTTGAGTATCATAGCACTCATTTAAATTTTATGATATAATACATCATCGTTTGATCTTCTCGCAAAGCGCGATTCCATAACAATTCCTTGTTTAATCACTACAAAATCTTTTAAATTCTGTTTGTATATAATTGGTTAATATTGCATTTGATTACAATTGAGCAACTAAACAATTCAGCTCTAGCTTGGCAGGCGGCATCACAAGGACGTTTGAGTTGACATCAAGTCAAATTGGGTTTTCACAGTAGGCTGGCGCGCTACACGAACCAACTAACAACAATCAGGAGCCTACTTTCTTTTATTATATTTTTTTTTTGTTGCTTTCTTGATATTCATTTCTTTTTCTTTAACTTTTTCAAGTACTTTGTTTGTTTCAAGTGACTATAGGAAAACATAAAAAGAAAAAAATACCACCAATTCAAAGCAGCATTCAAATAAATTGTTTTTCCAATTTAGCCGCAAAATGCAAAAGTCATCAGGCTGACTACTGCGACAACTGTTTTCACCCCTTCTTACACTTAGCTCAGGCTGGCGGCACCAACATGTGAGTTAGCAGCGCATCAACCGCAAACTTGCTGGATGGTTTTCTTTGTTATTGTCGTTGAAGTTCCGTAGTACAGTGTGATGTAAGAAAAACAGGGACATCAAAAATGCAAAATGGATTATAGGTTGATTATGATGATATGATGATATTGTATAATGATATAATAATATGATGATATGATAAAATGCCAATGTAATAATACAATGATATGATGATATTAAGATGTGATGATGTGATAACTTGGTGATATGATGAAATTATGATCTGATAATATGAAGATAAAGTCATATGATACAGTGATAAGATGATATGAAAACATGATGATATGAAAATATGATGATATGAAAATATGATGATACGATGATAAATGATGATATAATGATATAATATGCAGATATTATGAGAAGATATAATAGCATTATGACATTATGATGCGATGACATAATAATTGGATGATACAATGAAATGATGGTATGATGATGCGAAAATATGCCGACATAATGATATGATGATATTGCGATGAGATGATGTGATAATTTGATTATATAAATAATATATGATGACATTACAATATGATGATATGAAGATATGACACGTTGATATTACAATATGAGGAAGTGATGATATGATACTTTGAAATGTTAAAATATTGATAAACTGATATGATGTAGTGATGATATGATGATCCGATTATATGATGATAAGGTGATATAATCGTGTGATATCATTAAACGTTTACATGACAAAATGCTAAAGTAATGACATGATGATGTAAAGATATTACGATATGATGATATGGGATTGTGATGATCAAAGGCATAACTACTAAAGGGGTGTACTTCATTGCCACCTGACGGGTGCCGAATACTCCTCGGAATTCATTGAGATTTCCAAATAAAATTAAATATGCATCAAGAATTTTATTAAATTTTATGCGAATGAGTTTTTTTTTTAGTAAATTAAAATGTGATGTTCCATTTTTTTTAATATTACCACTGTGCAATGTCTGACTTTTTCTATGTATGCCGCTGACAGCATTCATTTGGTGCGCTACGTCGTTGATCGGGGACAACGACTTTGCGCGCCCCAGTGTTGCCGCGTTATTCCATTTGTGATTGCGATTTTTCAATTCAAATTCAGCGATATCAAAGTGAGTGGATTCAAGTGGAATCGAGCAGTCAAGTATTTGGTGTTGGTGACACCCAAACTACACAGTGTGAAACTTAATGCAGGTTCAGGATGATACGAAATTACTATTATTGTTGTTTCCATTTCTACCGCGGTAACTGTAAGAAGGCGGTCCTGTGTAGGTGTGAGATAATTAGAGTTTCTGTGTAATTTAGGTTCGTAGCAAACGTAAGAGGTTGCTTAAGCAGTAAGTTTATTTTTTGGTGGCATTTGCAGGAAGCTATTAATATAAAACTTAATTTTGAGTTATTCAATTTGAATTTTTTTTAAGATTATTCACTAGATATTTAATTTGAATTTTATTTAAGATTTTTCATTGATTCATTTAATTTGATCTTTGACAGAAACAGTTTTGGTATATTATATGAGCCTCAAATAAGTTTTAATGAATATAAATCGTCAAAAGTACAAAGCACTTTCCATACATCAAATAAATGGTCCAAATGTAGTAATAACTCGAATTAAATACAAAACTAGCAGAAAAAGATATTACAGAAAGTCATTTTGTGAAAAAAAAAAATTAAATAAAACAAAGTGAAGACTAAAATGTTTAATGAATTTTTACGCCATTCAAGTGTGAAATGTGTAAAATATGCACAACGTTATATTTCAGTACGAGGTTGCATTTTAGCACTCTGTATTATTTTCACAAAAGTGACGTGCAAAGCTATGTAGACAATTGAACGAAATGTAAAAATTTTGTTTCCATGTACCACTCACCATTAGCCAAATTACTAAGTATGTTTTTATGAGACAGAACATCATGACTACGACAACACCTTTCTCTGCTGCTGAAGTACACATGTTGTGAAGCTTAAAAGTTGTTGTATTAGCAGCCCATTCAGGGAAATTAAACTTTCGAATAAAGTCAACTTTAAGTTAAAGACAATAATTTCGAAAGTTTTTCATGGTATAAAATGCTCTCGAATTATTGCCAGTGACTTGCAATAAGGGGAGTCATGAAAAAAAGTTATTCAGTTGGCAGTCGTAAAATCAAAAGAAATACCACTTAAATTTGCCCAAGAGTGCG
This sequence comes from Meiosimyza decipiens, assembly GCA_963680825.1. Lineage (NCBI taxonomy): Eukaryota > Metazoa > Arthropoda > Insecta > Diptera > Lauxaniidae > Meiosimyza > Meiosimyza decipiens. The sequence continues at coordinate 15,997,347 of OY804261.1, read as the reverse complement.
TCTCCAGAAATGCTTAAAATCGACAGAGGAATGAAAGTGGCGAAAACTAAGTAAATGAACCTGTCACAAAACACAAGCGAAACATCGAAGAAGACCAAAGCGAACAACCTATATCATGTTCTGATTTATCTTATCTTCAGTCTATGACTTTAGTGTTGAGTTCTACTAATACGTGTAAATAAATATGTAAAAAATTGCATACAACACTGATTCTTTGCTCGCCTGCCTGGTCCACCACTAGGTAGTGTCTGTTGGTGTTATAATGGCCGTGCGCAGCATAATATTTTTGAAAAATTTTTTAATGCATACTTTAGGGGCTTAAAATATCCTATCATCATTCGCTCTGACTTGAAACCCTGTGACGAATTTGCGTGAAAATGCAACAAAAAGAAAAATTTTTTTATTACAATTGTGCTCATCCATTTGACTGACTTAATGGCGGTAAAAAATGGTGGTTATTTGCACTTTGAACATGCAATTTTTGTTGTTGCTGTTGTCATTTTACTTGCGCTGCTGCAGCTTATCATTTTGAGTGATTTTCGTAGGATGTTTATATTCGAAGTCACTTGGAAAATAGTTGCTTTTCATTTAATTCGAATTTAATTGCTTTTGAAGTGAAAATGACGTTGCTTTCAGCTGTTCTCAAAATATTGTTGCGTGCCCTTAGACTGAGCATAAGTTGTTTAAAATTTGTTTTCCATAATTTAAGGTTGATATGCAAAAGAATCTTAGAAGATGTCAAAGTTTATTCATGAGTAAAAGATGATTTTTGTAATGCTATTTAATTGCCAGAAACAAATGTCAATAGAATAAAATAAGAGTAACTTAGTAACATATGAGCTAAGAATTCATTTAATTTTTTTTTTATATAAAAATACGTTAAGAACTCATAAATCATGAAATTTGAAAGCATTTTTTCAATGGCATCACATGTGTAGTCATAAAATAAAAACCAGGGACCAAACAATCGATATTTCAGATCTAAGAGTAGCGAGTGAAAACCCCTGCTCATTTTAAAGTCCTTTACTACGAATAAGCAATTCGGGTTGTACTGTTTATAATACTCTACTAGCAACTCAAACGATAAGCCCAAATCCTATAAAAAATTAAGTTACTTTAACTACACTACAACAATTCGGCCTATTAAATAAATAAAAACTTACTCAACTCGCTCGAGGTCATTGAGGACGAGTATATAAAACAAATTTTCACATTAAGTTTTATTTTCAAAGTATGTGGGGATGTATGTGTCGAAATCGTATTTTAAGGACACATACATCGACATACTTTTGTTTCTTCAAAATCTCGTTATTTGAAATTTATCTGCTATATTGAATCTTTTGTAGATTTGTAGAAAGACCTGTATAGTTAATATCAATTTACGATATTTTGGAGAAAAAGGATATCGGATATGAATGGAACAGAACTGCGGCGTCCGCCTGGTAACCTGCGATTTAGATTTAATACTATTTTCATCGTCGGCGGGGGACGTTCACTGTATCATTTCCAATCAGCTTGTGCCAATATTGTTGTTTACAATTGAAATTTCAATGTAAACAAAATGGCAGCTAAATTCTCCGTCGATCGTCGTCCGACGCAATCGTGTTAACTCGAACGATTTTCCGACTAGACTTTTTTTGATAGCGTTGCCGCTTTCACGTCCCCGTCTCAATTCTGTTCAACGCATATGTATATTATGACTGAAGCATCAGCTAAATTTTTCCCATCAACAAAAAATGTGATCCTATTGCCTACAAGAACTTTCAGAAAATATCCTTGTTAAACATGTCCTGTCTAACTTATGGGTCCAGTATCAGATACAGATACAAACTTTAGATAATGGAAATTCTTCCATTTTAACAGCATTTTCCTGACTTCAAAAGTATCAGTTGATTATTGTTTTGTTTTTTAGAAACTTATTGGTTCCAAAAATATTTAATTTTTCTTAATAGCATAAAGGAAAATGCTTCCCTTGAATAAAAAATGTTTTCCGAAATTGAACAAGTCCTAAAAAATAAGAGGAAATAATAAGAAAATTATTCTATACAAATCACTGAAGTACACTGCTTCATTTGAGCTGCGAAAAAAAAATTCACTATTGGAAAAAAGCACAAAAGGAAATATTCTTCCAAGGATTTTTCTTCAAAATATCAACCAACTTCATATATCCTCTTTCGACAATAACTTTTTGGGTAGTTTAGCTATAACAATTATCTTCACAATTTTAGTTTGGGTAAGTTTTCTACACAGTTTGCGTCATCTTTAAATTTCAATTAGATGAAGAAAATTTAATTTTTGCTACATCTAAGCGTTTTAAAATCTCTGCATCCGTTGAACATTGTTTTTCTCTTGCAAAAGTTTCACTTTTGTCGAACAATTTTAATTGAGTTTTGAGCCAATAACTTTCATATTTGCGTTACTTGATTGCTTTACCGTAGCACAACGTGTTAGTTAAACACTCATATGGGTCATATTGACATCATTTGATGTTGATGATGAAAATAATGGAATTAAAAATATCGTTACTTTCATTTGGGTCAACAGAAATTGTTTTTTCAGTAACTTTTTCTTGTCAACTTTTTTTAAGTAAATTGAAAAAAATAGGGATAGTAACGTAGAATGTGCATATGCGTTTATCCTAAGAGATATACCCAACAATGTAGACATCAAATAAAAAATAATTTTTTATTTTAAATGCTTAGGTACTACTTGAGCTGGACCAAAAATTATTTTAAAAATATTTGTAGCCTAAGTCTTAAGTTTATATTTATACACAACTATAGACCATTAATTTTGCAGCCTCATACTACAAGTTTTTTATTGTCTTGTCATTTTACTCAGTTTTTTCCCCGGCAAGTCCATTATGATTTATTTATGCAAATTGTCATTGCATATTTTCATGCTGTCAATGATGAAGATTTAATTCGTTCATTATGTTCATACGATGTAGCACGTTTTGTTGGCAACATTTGGTGCACACATAAAACACTCAATAAATCAAGTGTTCGTGCTGGTTATTCAAGCGGCCACATCAAAATCACATGCCAGCCAGTCGAATGTAACCAACTCCCTAGCGCCATCATCACTGGCAATGATGTGCGCCAATTTTTTGTGTGCAAAGAATTACAGCAAAATATTAATACAACAATTATAATTGCAGCAGCAGACATAACATATTGTTGGTACATTTTACAAAAATATCTTCAGCACTAAATTCTACGAAACATCATCTTGGCCCATTTCACTACAACACTACGGGTTGAGGCAATATTGCAATCGAACATATCACGTATTTATCTCATTAGAAGACTTGCATTAGCCACGGAATTATAATTGGAAGTTGAAGCAGCAGCAGTCAGTGGGAAGGTTGAGACTGTGCTTACAATAGTGACTAGAAGAGTTCTTTTAATTTTATGCGATATCTTGAGAAATATTGGTTAAAAATTAGCTTTTCGAGTTGAAATTTTTTGGAAATTTTTCAATTTCAAAGAATTGAAAGCACTCTTAAACTTCAAATAATACTAATTTTTCAAAACTGTGTCAACGATTGATGCAACAAATTATCAATACATGCTTATCGTGAAAACGTCTGCTTGTGGTAGTGATCACCGAAATAATCAACAAAAACTATAACGATAATTTTTGTATAAAATTTTGCAAAAACACTTTCCTAAAATAAAAGTTATTTAAATATAAAATATAAGAAACATACGCATGCAATGAGCTTCTTTAGCACAATTATGTTGATTTAAAAAATAAATTATTTAAAAAAGTTCAGTATATTTTGGGTCAAAGCGTTACAAAACCATTTACATTTAAGCAATTTTGCATTAATAGTATAGATATTACACTTAAAATTTCATTTATTGTATCGAGTATTTTATTTTCGATACTTTTAGCATAAGCTATCATCAATTGTCCAGCATGACCGTCATGTTGTGTGCTGTTGTCTCACTGCTCCCCATTAGTAATCATTCAGCACCGGATTCATTCGCTTTTCGCGGTATGAGCGTAAATGACTTAAAATTCTAGGCTCTTCAGCAGCTTTGAATTCCAAGCATGTAGTATATGAGTTCGTAGTTTCTTTGTAGTTTCCTCACATTTTCCCAACTTGCTTATATTATGCTCGAACTTTCATCCTTGTTTTCTTGAAGTTTTTTCATATTAATGAATAATATTTTACTGTTATACCCAGTACAATACATACGTATAACAGGCGTCATCTTCATTTGGCCGTCATGTTCAATATGATTCGTGACATGGCGATAAAAGATGTTGTATTGTACGAAGAGTACCACAAATGACAGATATAATAAAAACGGCCAAATGAAAGATGTTGTAGCGCTGACATCGCGGAGTGCATAAATAATTGAGTATGAAGTATTGCTGTTGAAATTAATGAATCGCTAAAGAGATCATTTTGGGAAATACTTATTCTTATAAAAGCAACGAAACAAAATAAATAGTTGCATGTAGTAAGGCATGGTTGTCGTTTTGGTTATAGTTTTGAGAGAAAGTAAGGAATTATAAGAAAACTTAAAAATAAAGTGAGATATTTTAGAATTGCAAACATTTCGTTCGTTATTCCCTGACTTAATATTATTTCGAAAAAAGTTTGTCCAATTACAGTACACTCTGAAAAGGAGATGAAACAAGTGGCTTACAGAATCTCACCGTAGTGTTCTCATATCATTAGAAATAAGGTCTCCTTTATCCTTTCGAGACGTGTAAAAGTTGAAGAGCATAAAGACCGAAAATGGAAAATAATTTTTTTGAACTTGGCGCAACCATCTCCAAATAGCAAAATCAAAAAATCTGGATCTTCTCGGAAATTCGTACAGCACTAAATATTTTTTACAGCACTTAATTAGCACTTAATAAGCACTAAATTATGGCATTAGTTAAATTTAATTTTGTTAAAATTTTCATATATGCTTTGCTAGCGTTTCATGCAGCTAGCAAAAGCCTTTATTTTTTCAAGAATGAGTGCAGCACTAAACTTTTTTTACAGCACTAAATTTGCACTTACTTATTACTTAATTGTGGCATTGGTGACGTTGCATGTTGCTTACTTTGCTGAGTTAAAGGGTCTCCACATCGAGTACTTTGAAGAAGCCAAAGTAACCCAATGCAAAGAAGCTTTGATTGCCCAATGAGACTCTAAGCAGACATCATTAATAAGAGCCTGACGGTTTTTTATGCTTGCCAGAGATGGTTCTCTTCCATGATGAATTTATTAATGAACTCAGCATTCAAATAATTCAAACTTATCCGAAGACTCCCATAAAACTGTTTTCGTATTTATAAAGAGAAACAGCAATGCCCCTTTATTAATTAGATGAAGGAAAACATAGTATTCTATAGAATTTGTTTAATCTTTATCCACAAAATTTAGGCTCAGGATAGCAAATACTTCATTCTTCAGACTTTCTGGAGATTTTATGGGCAGGATTGAGCTACTACCATTTCATTTCGATTCCATTATTTTTTGACCAAAGCTGGCTTATTGGCGCAACAACATTGTATAAATTATCATCCGACGTAGAGAAATAAATATTTAAGACCTGGAGTTCTTAAACTTTTCGTTATTCAGATAAGGCAAAGATGCACTGTTTCTTTATCTCCTTTATCCTAAATTATGTTCATGGATATATAAATATATATAAATATATAAATAAATAAATATATATATATTTATATATATATATATACAGGGGAATCGGACCCTCACCTAATATTGAAAAACACTTTTTTCGTGATTTGGCAGGAATATCTTTCAGCTTAAGGCCTTTACTATCATTCATAACGATTGCAAAATCCTTTTATTGAAAATTATTTTATTATTCATCAGCGTTCAGGAACACAATACTGGATTAGAAACATCATATCCGCAATAACTATAATCATAAAGCAGACCTCAGACCTTTTCAGCCTGCTTCGACCTGAAAGTGTGGCTCCGTTGTCCTTATAATAATGCTTAAGATTTTGTTAAAGAAAGTTTTTAGGCCAGTGTTCCTTGCTATTTTTTTGAGGGCATGGTTTGCAAGTCGTTTATTTGCTTGAATGGCATATCAATGGCCTACTGGGTTTGGAAGTCAAATTAAGTCGAGTTAAGGACTCTTGACCAAACATATCTACCAAGGTGGTGTATTTGATTTTTCTAAGAACGTTCTTTCCAAGCACAATTCCTTCTACTTTTTAAACATGGCATATCTGTGATGTATTCTCTTTGGAGGTTTGTGACTTTAATAGTGTACTATTTGATTTAGTAAAGCCTTTAAGCTTTTTATAACAATAGTACTTATTAGTTATTAGGCCATTTTTGATAATAAATAACCACAAGACCACAAGCTCGCATTTCCCCTATAATGACGGGATGCAAGGCAAGTGTTTCGAGGAGCATTTATATGATAAAACATTGCAAAGAGTTTAAAGCCACCTGTCATTTTTATCTTTTTGAGAAGTGCTATCTTGTTGTATAGATAAAACTGAAGAGACTTGTGGCATTTTCGAATTGATTTTTAATTTTTACGACACACTTTAAATGGAAAATTTCGATTAATTTCTGGGCCAGAGTTTTGCAGAATTGTTTTTTCCGTTAATTGAAACCAAACTGGCTGGTGACGTAAGCAAAATTCAAAGCTCAAACTTCCGATACATCTTACAGACAAACTTATCAACAAATTAAACTTAACAAATCGTCGACTCATCAACTAAGCAGCTTAAGAACTTATGTAACTATTAAATTAACATAATAACAAGTGATGTGCCTCCAAAAAAAAGGCATGCGGCAATAGAAAAGTCTATAAGGGTTAATTGCTTCACATAAACTGATAATTCATATGCGAATTGCAACAATAACAGCAACGCCAAAAATATTAGCAAAAACAACAAAAAAAAAAAAACAGCTACAAAATGCCAAAAAACAATGCAGTGTTTTTATCGTTGTTGTTAGGTCAATCCTATTAGTGTATAAAAATCGTTTTTATCCCTTTATCAGAGGGTTAAGCTCCAACATAGCACTGGTTGGAGAGAGTCCTTTGTTGCAAGCGGTGAAACTGGGTATTACGATGTTCTTGTTGTGCTTTGTTTTATTATTGCTGTTATTTTAGCAGATTTTGTTGTTATGCCCAGCAAGGGGTCAATCTGATTATACTCTCATACACAAACATATGAATACGGTCAATGCAGCAAGTGTTTTGTTGTACGTTTTCCGGAAAGTTGGTATGTTATGTGCTCTTCTAATATTGCTGTGTGTGAACAATTTTTCGCACATTTTCACTGCTAAATTTTCATTATTATTAGACTTTTTTAATTTATTTTTGCTACCGTATCCCTTGAGGTCCTTGTATTATATTGCCAACTCATATGCAATAAATTTAATAGAGCTGCGTTTAATCATATCTATTTCGGTTGAATAGTAAGCCGGTAAATTTTGTTTATTTAGTTGTTTACTAGGACATTGGAGTACTTAATTCGCACTAAAGATTTTTAGCTTTTTTGAATTTGTTTTATCAGAAATTTTCTTATATTTCTTTTTTTTATTATTCCACATAGCTGCAATCGTAAATTACAATCAATAGAATTCCCAGAACGCCACCGTTTTGTTACTTTACTAAAAAATTAAAATAAAAATGCATCCAATGAAGAGAAGCCACGAAGGGCTAATAAAAAAATAAATAAAATGTAGAAAGAAAAATTCCCTATTGGGAGCGAATGTCACAGATAGTTTGAGATTTTCAACTTTTCATTTAATCGAAGTATTTGAAATAAACTCACTTGACGTACAAAACTAACAAAGAGCGATGCTGCACTATACAAAAACTTTGTCAGCAGAACTGACTTTCCAGATAAATTCGCTATGATCAGGCGAAGTTATTTAAAAAATAATAAATTTTGAAAATGAAAAACTTGAATTTAGCCATTACAATAGAAATCTTAATTGAATGGGTTATTGTTTGTAAAAATAATTTCAAGATCGTTAAGAGATTAACAGATTCATTATATTTTTAAACTGCTGCCGGAACGTAGGGTCATGATAAGACATTTTCAGCTTAAACGTTGCTTAGGAACTGTTTACAACTCGCTACATATTTAATCTTCTATTTTTTTAAGAACAAAGAAATATACTCTCGTCAAGACCTCTTCGTGAAAATTTTGATATTGCTCCTAAAGCAATCAAACAAAATAATCAGTGGTTAATTTTTTCAGCGTTTGGTTTTTCAAACTCAAAAAAAATAAATTAAAATTTGCAATAGTGAATGAAATATTTATTTTGAACGACACATCGATTCTTCCCATTTAATTTTTAAAGATTACTTCATGTAAATTTTGCCCGAGGCAATGCCTGCAGTGGTTCATCCGTTTCGGCCGGTATCTCACCAATGGCAGCTGTAATGTTGTCTTCCAGGGCTACAAGTGTCGCTGGCTTTTCTCTGTACACAAGAGACTTCATGTAGCTCCACAAAAAATAGTCTAGTGGGTTCAAATCGGATGATAATGGCGGTCAATGAACTGTTCCAAAACCTGAGATTGATTGCTCACCAAACTCGCCTCTCACTATCGCGTGCAGTGTGGCATGTGGCACCGTCTTGTGGCACCATCATCTCAACCAGATCTAATTCTTTCATTTTGGACAAAAAAAAGTCGGTAATCATCGCAAGATACCATGCTCCATTCACTGTAATATTGCGATTTTCATTATTTTTGAAAAACAGTGAATTTTTCAGAGTGCATTGGCAGCTCTTCAAACCAAATTCGGGAATTCTGTTTGTTGACGTACCCATTGAGCCAAAAAAGAGGTTCGGCGCTGAAGAAAGTTTTTCGATTTCTCACATTTTTCACATTCAATAATTTGCAAGATCTATTCGTTTCTTAGTCTATTGGTAAAATTGCAAACCTTACTGAGCATTTTTGGCGTTGACACATGTTAGGAATCACGCGTGAAGTGTCAAAAAATGTACACATATAGCAAAAGAATCTATCTATTACAAGTATTTCTTTCCCAGTTTTTGTTGACTTTCAACAAAAAAAATTCATTCATGAACACAAAAAAAAGAAAAAAATCTACTTTAAAAATTTTATATATTTTTGAAACAAGCAAGCATGAATTTACACTGTATATTTGCAACTTCAAGACATTACCTAGTGTTAGATATATATTTACCAATTTTTACTTTTCCTTCTATCGTGACATTTGCAATTGACAGCATTTTAGGATATCTGTATTGGACCATGGTGGTGGTGGATGCGGCGTATTGCAACGACCATTGTGCTTGTATGTGAGCGAAATTCGAAAAACTTTCGTGAACATAAACTAATGCGGTTAGCATGCAAAGTTGACTTTGAAAGAAAGCATCGTGGGCCCAATGGTATGGTCACAAATTATTCCAAAAAAACCTTCAAAGCTTTGACCAAATAAATACTCTAGGTTATAGAACGAAAACTTGCAGGTAATAGTAATAATGTTTTTACAGAAATGATTATCTCAAGCACCAAACAAATACCAAAGGCGGCTGCAGAAAAGTACATAAGGAAAACGATTTATTTATATATATAGAGATTTGGTAGTTATTTACAAATTATATATTTGATATAGGGGAAATAAATATTTTATATATAATAAGTCAATATGGTCCAATAAAAAAAACTATCTTTCAATTAAGGGCGTTGTAATATCTACCAAAATTTGTTGATATTAAATATTTTAAGAAATTATCAACCAAATACATATATTTGAAAGAAACTCACTTCTCAATGGAGGGTGTATAAGATTATCGAACGATATTTTTTGGAAAGAAAGTATTATTAGGGGAAGTGCATGTACCTTGGATCATTTTTGAGAAAACTATTTGCTGTCTGCAAACAATGGTTGTTTTTTTTTTCAGATATCACGACCTTTTAAACTGATATTTTAGGTAAGTACTTATTATGGCATGAAGACAAAAAGCAGCAGTTATTTTGCCGAACCCATGTAAACGACGTTTTTCTTTAGATCCCAGGCATAGCACCTGGGATCACAGGGAATTTTAACTAGAACCACGAGAATAAAGTACCTTTACTCTATACTAAACATTTTTTGATGATCAACTTTGGACTGATATATCAAAGTGGTGCTTCCAGATAATCGTTGTTTAGCTAAATAGCGAATTAAATTTGATTTAGCGATGCTGTTTTTATTAGCAATACAAGTAGTCCCCGACTTACGACCGAGATAGGTTCCTAGTCATCGGTCGTAAGTCGATTAAGTCGTAAGTCGAGTTTCATAAAAAATAACTAAAGAAAAATATTACATACATACTGTACTACTAGTTCCAGCCATTTTTGGGATGATATAAGATTATTCACTTAAACAAACGTATTAGTTGTACTGAAATAAATCGAATCCTTGTACATACTATTGTTTTTTTTTAAATTTTTTCTCATATACATATTTTAGGGATTCCCCGAAACTATTTTAAGCATTTTCTATGAAAAAAATTGAAAAAAAATTTGTCGTAAGTGCGAATAGTCGTAAGTCGAACGGTCGTAAGTCGGAGACTACCTGTACATACATACATACCATTTTCAAATACCTTCTTAACCTGCACCGTAATTTCTGAAATACATTCGTAATGTATTTCACGACACAACTATGCAATTACGACCTACTTAGTACACGTTAAGCACAAAATTTGCAAAATATTTAGAAACAATTTTACCCTACGAGATAACAAGATTTTAAAATAATTGACTTGAAGAGAAACATTAGGTACCGTTATTTCGTCGTTGATCCTCAACACGGCGAAATTACACAGCTCGTATGTCGATCTTGGAAATTTGTATCAAATATACAAATCACGTTAAAGTTTCGTCTTCCTCAGTTGAGGAAGGACCGTTTATTCAAGCAGCTATTGCGCAGAGCTGCTGAAATCTGTTACATATATAGGGTAAATTGAACTGTTACAATTTACAGCAATGCTCTGGCAAACATGTAATAACGCTATTGGGCCAAGGTAGAAACGGTCCAAGGTACACAAACTTCCCCTATACATCGTAAGTAACAAGGATAGCCACACGTGTAACTAATATTTAAAATCTAAGTTAATAGTCAATGCTCATCGCCACTTGAGGAAGCTCAGAGAATTCCTAAAATGGCAATAAACTGAGAAAGTGTTAGCTTATTTCTTAGCTTTTTCCAAATTACGGCTCAGGGTCTTAACCTCAGTGGGTCTAACTTTATTGGCATATAGTGCTGTGCTAAATAATGTATCTTAATTGGAAAAGTTAAATTCTAGAAACTTATCATACCTAGTGCCCATTGCCTGATCTCTGCAAATATAACGCATTGATGACATTATATTTTCATTTAAAAAACTTTATGTTTTCATAATTTCACTGTTTCACACATAAAATCCAGTAACTCAAACGAATTTATAACAGTAAACAATATTTTCAGAATTAAAAATAAATACAAATACAATGTAAGCGACAACGAACATTACCACATGCCCCTCAACTGAATACATGCATTTGTTTTCTGCAAAAAAAAAATGTGTTATGGCGGGTGAAGTGCTTGAAAACTTTTAAAGGGCATAAAGAAAACACAAAAAAAAAGGGAAAACTCTCAGCGTAAACTTTAATTTTGGGAACACACGGTACTAACATGACGTCACTTGTTTTTTTTTTTCGATTCTCTTTTTCGTTTTAGGTTAGCCAAGTTTTTATTTTCCTCCCTAACGCTTAACGATTGTTGTTAAAGCAGCATGCAAAAATTAAAATAAAAAAGAAAACTTGTAGAAAAACTTACACTTTGCAACACTGTCTGTCACGATATTGTGGTAAGTAAGCAAAGTACGGTGGAAACATTGTACGAAATATGAAAATATATTGCTTTTGGCACTGAATTGGAATTTACTTAGAGCACAATTTTTAGCTATACTACATTCACTATCATATATTAAATTTAATTAATAACTGTTAACTTATTCTTTGCAGGAATTTTATTAAGAATTTTTCAATTCTAGCATGAACTCTAACCCCTGTTTACTTCAATTTGACTTCACTTAACAAGGGCTGAATTGAGTGAAGCAGTGAGTTAACTCCCAAAACCCAGTGCTACAAAGATAAAACTCTGTGAAAACGAATTCAGCTATCCAGCACTTGATGTACACCGTATTAGCTCACCACGTCGCACATACGGTGAAAAGTTGCATTGTTTAAAGTATTTTTTATGTGAACAAATACACCACTCCTTTTAAAGGCTTATTCAATCTGAACATCCTAATTTTGCAGAACTGACTCACAGCAGCGGTCTCGGACCATGGAACGGCATGTTTTGGGCAAGTTTTTGAAAAAACATATTTTACAGAAATCGATGTGGGAAGCTCAACATCAAAAGTGGCTACTCCAAAAAGACTAATTCTAAGCAGATTAAGCATTAATTTTGCTATCCTAAGCATCACCTGATAGTTTTCAAAATTTATTTCCAAACTTTCTGAATCGATTTTTTTATACAGAAAGTATGTTCACTTTGTTATTCCGTTTGTTACACATATAAGGGGCTTTGCAGGTTTAGAAAAGTATATAGTATATATATATCCTTGAAAAGCGTCAGCACCTAAGTCGATTTAGCCAAGTTCATCTGTCTGCCTGCCTGTAAAATAAGCAAGATAACTGAGTAAAACTCTGCAAACAGGCTGAAATTTCTAACAAGCTTTTTGGGATTGAAAATGGACGAAATCGATTTACGTACAACTGTACCGCAAATAAAAATTAAACATTATTGAGAGAGTTATTTGATGTAGCTTATCAATATTTCTCACAAATACTAACAATAAGTTTGGCAATTTTTAACAAAAAGTTGACGAATTCCGACTAAAGGGCGTGGCACTGCTTATACAAGCAAAAGCATCAAAACGCTTTACTTAAAAAATTGTTTGAGGTAATGAAATCAAATATCGGACAAATACTAAAATGATAAGGTTTAGTATTAGACAAATATTTGGCGAGATCCGTAAAGGGCGTGGTGTTTCCCTTAAAAAAAAATTCTTCAAAACTCTATACCGAGAGTTTTTTATTCATATATACTTAATATATTTCACACAATATGGTCTGGCATCAAGAAAAAGGTTGGTGAATTTTGAAACGGGCGCTTGGTTGTGACCAAGGCTTGACTTGGACTTAGTTGTGTTTGACTTGACTTAAATTTGTAATCGATTTTACACTCAGTTAAGAGCTAATTAAAATTAAGTCTTGTCAGCACTTTTATTTTGAGATTTTCGAACTCGTTACTCGCTCGAACTCCACTATTCGTTGTTGTGCTTAAGCGAGAAGACAACAACTTAATATGTTGAAGGTGCTGTAGTTATTTTAACTAATATTTTTGTTGTTGTTTTTCTTACTCATGGTGTTATAACAATCATTTGTTGTTGTTGCTGTTGTTGTTGGCGTTGTTTAGTGTTACGCCACATGTTTTGCATTTATTTTACAATGTTGATACATTTTCTTGCCACATTTTTTTATTTCTTACCATAATATAAATGGCGCATATGCTTCGAGCTTGTTCTACAAGACAAGAATTACTACAACAAAAACGAGTGCAACTACTTATACGAAGCAATGTAAGGCACTTTCAATTGCATGTGGATGTGAAGAGACTACGAACATGTTGGTATCGCTGTCAGGGTGCCTAGTTTTAAATGAAAACGTTTCAATTTTCTCATTACAAGCTGCAACAATTTTCATTAGTTGTGTTTGAAATATGCGTGATTTTTAAAACCTTCTTCTGTTGTTTCGCCAAAGTGTTTATTTTTTAGCTAATTTTGCACGAACTTTCTAGACATGTTTCTAGACAGTTTCGGCGCTCTCCTTATATTTTGTACACAAATAATTTGAAATTTATTTTAAGCAACAAAACATGAATATTTTTACGCTCTGTCACCGTTAAAACAAAATTTTACCAATATTAATTGAAGTAACAATTAAAAAACAACTCCCATTAAAATATTTAGAAAAACTTAAGTAATAAAAATACCATCACTCCTTAGTCAACAAGCAAGGATAGACTAACAACAATAATTAACAAATACCATGCCCAATGTTGGAAATAATTTGAAGGTTCGTTGTGGGAAAAAAACTTTCTTCGGTATGGAATTTTTTCGTACTAATTACCAAGGATTAGTTTCATATTTGTTTGTCGTCACCACATTAAAACAAAAACAACAGCGAGCACAACAACAGGATGCGCAGCAGGACTAACTTTCAAGTTTATTTATGTCTCTTTGGTTTGGAATCAAGTCCGGACTTATGTAGCTGCACTCGTGGTTGTTGCTGTTGTTCTTAATTTTGGATAATACCCGAGATGTCCTTCTGCGTTAAGTTAGTTGGGATAACTTTTATTATTTGTCTACGTTGACATTTATACTTTGCACATATACAGAAAAAAAAAACACATATGAATAAATAAGGGTAAAGTGACATTATTTTGTTACTCAAATTTGACAAAAATTTAATTTTAGAATGAAATTCAATTTGGATTGACTTGTCCTGGATGCAGAATTGACTCACGCTTAAGATTTTTAATTTTGGTTTGATTTTTAATTGCATTGAATTTCAGATGAACTTGCTGCACACATGACTAAAACTAAACATAAAACTAAGTTGAACTTGGCTTAGCTCAGTTTAGTAAATTACAGGAATTTATTCATGTTTCATCACACAACATCAGAGTGTAGAAATTATCAAAGCCTCTCTTACATAATTTACGGCTCAAGCCATTGGTGCGTGGGACTCGTGTTATTCCCCTTGTATGTCATTGTGAAAAATGTGCTTTTACAAGAGTTTTCTCCATCCGCTTTTTGGCATCTTCAAAGGAATATTGAGCACGTAACCCCCAACATATTAAAGTGTTAAACGTTGTTGCATTTTTGTATATTTTGGTATCGAAGTAGAATTGAACTTAGTGTAATTACGAAAAGACCAACGCCAGATTTAGAGACAGAAGTTTTTGGGAAGAATTTGGTTATCTTTTTTATAAGTTGCTATTTTTTAGTGTCAATGACCCATCAAAAGCTTTCAAGAAATCACAAAAAAAAAAACAAAATAGCTCGCATTACATTTGAGGCAGCACCAGTAACCCAAAGGGCACTGCTCTTAGCAACAAAAGATTAAAACTTAACCAAATCATTAATTTTCGAATTCGAAGTGTTAAAATTTGGGACTAGTCCAAAAGCGTTACATAAAACAAAAGAAATTATAAGTGTAATAATAAGAACGTCGGATTTGAACAATGCGCCACTTCTTTCTATAAAGTAGGCAGCTTCGAAATCGCTTTACTTAACGCTTCAAAAATTGAAAGCTATCGATTTGAGTACAGTTTTTGTGCATTAATTGGCTGGCAGAGTCTTTGAATGTCATATTTTATTCAATTCCTTATCTCGGAATTCGTTCTTATGCTTGTGTTTTTATCTCCTTATGGAGCATTGGGCTTCCGCAATACTATTCTTAAGTGCATGAACAGTAGCGAATGTCATCAAATTTCTCCATTTCCATGAGTCATGAATTTTCCGTACCATACGCATCGGTATCGCTATTGTAATTACTCATTACAATGGGAGTGAGTCCCCGTCCAAGCAATTACATTTAGAAGCGCGAAAATCATGTTTTTTGACCATCCTCCCTAATATAAGCTTCAATTTGTTCTTTTAAAACTTGAGTTGAAATTCTCTCATTAGAGATTTATAGACCTGGATTTTATTATAAGTCAAAAATGTAGACTACTGCTATTTTCCACGGATGAGCCATTTGTTTGTGACATTTATTTGAACAAGTGTCAGGCAAACCTACACAGATGTATGTTAACAAAACATGTCAGTCTGTGCGTGGTACACAGCCTCTGCTTGACCTCTGGCGATGTTCCAGTGGAATTCCTGACGCTGATATAAACAGAATACAATGCCCTATCAAAGCTCTGCTCACTTCAAGTAAGTGATTGCAAGAAACTTTTACAAAAGAAATTTGAATTTTTTTCATCTCATACTTATTTATAACCAAATTACATCCCTCTGCGATATCACATCTTCATCTATGCTTCTGTAATTATTCATATTATTCAACGCAATGTTTTCACGCTAAGCCTTGACGTAATCTTTTTATTTTTCACTTTTAATTATTATTGCAATCTATTTTGTTCAACAATAGTACCTTTACCAAACTTCCATTTCCATTCATTTAAGATTATTATCAGTTTTTTTTAAATTGCAAGCGATTTGTAATTTAAAGTATATAGAACTCTAACGAAAAAAATTAATTTTTCAAGTAAACGAGTGAAATTTTGTATTAATATTGCATAGTAATGCTCAAAATAAAAAATAGTGGTAACATAACAAGAGACGTGATGTTTTCCGCGATAGAAAGTGAAAGTGACATAGAATAAAAGCAAAAATTAAGTCTACGATTGTTATTAAAATTATATGGGATATAAGATCCATGTTGGCACAAAAAAATCTGTAATAAGACTATTTCAAAAGCATGATGACTACGTCTTTACCAATTTTCTATTAACAAGGAATCAAGGTCTTAAAGAAATGCAAATCAAATTAATGAAATTATTTGAGGTTGCAAATAAAATGAAGTTTACCATCACTCTTAATTTGAAATAAACGCTAATACATTTCCAACGGTGATATCGCCGGAAAATCTTAATATTGACTAGGAGAATTGCAAAGATTTTGATGGTTTTGTTTATCGTTTTAGAACATTATTTTTATTATAAGTGATGTAAATTCAAGGTAATAATGTGATTTAAGTTCTTTTAAAATTAGTTTCATCAGACGAAGCCTGAATACCAATGGCGAAGCCTATTAAACCTTATCATTTCGCATAATAAAGGAATTTCCTAATTAGATTTTTATTTCTTTTAAATAAAACATAGCTGAAGTAATATAGAGAAACTGTCTGTATTTCATTTTGAAGTACAATTTGTGTAATTACATATGTACTTAAAAAAAATATCATTCAATTGACCACTTCTACTTCTCCTACAGAAAAGCAAAATATGAGTCCAATTTTCGATCACTTTATTCAATAGATCAGGCACACAAAAAAATCCAAAGGTGCTTAGTCCCAACTTCCTATAGACCATTCAACAACTGCATTTCTTGAGATTATTTACCCTCCGAACTTTTTATTGATTGCGGCATGAGCTGAGTGGCACGTAGCGCCGTCTTGTTGAAACCACATGTTTGCTTACTTAATACTTTCCACATTAGGCCATAAAATGTTCATTATCATCAATTTGCAGCGCTCACCATTGATAGTAAGGCCCAGCTGCTTTCTCTGTTTCGACAAAATTAGGACAGATGACTCCAACGATTTCTAAATCAATAAATTGACCAATTTTTCTTAATTTCTAATGGTTTCTGATTATATTATACCTGTGTTTAAAAAAACTGTAGCGTTTTTCACTACCGACTTATTGTTCTCAAATTCACTCAAAAGTTTGGTTGAATTGGTGTCTTATTTTTTGTGTCCTAAATGTTACTAAATGCTGTTTGGCTTATGTTCGAGTTTTTGTGTGTTGTCATTTCAGTTTCTGCAACATGAGACTCATTTGGTGCATGTTTTGTGGCTAACATAAATGTTTCAAATTTGCAAGTAGTTTTCATTTGTTAGCAACACACATTGTTTTTTCTTCGCTATCATAAATCATGTTGGTGACATTGGCTGAAAATTGCTGCACGACCTCAAATTCCCAAAAATAAAAAAGCCAAAAATTTTTGCATTTTGTCCACAAGCTTTATTTCAATTGTGAAAGTTTTGGGATGTGTAAAGACATACAAACTTCAACATTGGTATTATTTACTATTCTATTACTTAGCAATGCAAGTTTTTTAGTCAAAAAACATATGACTATGTAAAAATTTCGTTTACACTTTCACTGACATTTACTTAAAAAAGCTAATCGAATTAAAAACGTCTTTAAAGTAAAATTACTTATATATCAATTTTAATGATTGCATACAAAGACCTTAGCAATTGACTGTTAAATAGTTTTTACTTAACAAATTGTTCGCAATATTTGTATAAGACTATATGTAGTTTTAAGAAATTTTTTAAGGTAAAGTTGGAAAATCATTTTAACTCTTTGTGAAATGTGACACTTCTCATAACTTTTTCAAGCTTAAGTCTTTATTAAGGCTTGAAACCTTTATTCGGCTAATACTCTAACCTTACTATCTTGAATCTAAATTTTAAATTTATCTTTGAAACAAAGATTATGGTTACACCATATAAGTATGAAACGTCTTTCAAATATTAAAAGTGAAGGCGAAAACGCTATGAATTCTAATACTTCATACCTGATGGTAGGTATGATACAATAAATGAGGTCAAAAAGAGCACAAAGAAAAACGACGATGTGTAAGTTTAAGTATTATTATTATTAATTATTTAATATTACAAAGTAATTAATTACTTCACAATGGTTCGTTCAGTTTAAGTATACAGATGAGCTTCTATTGACGAAAAACGCAGATATAAGACATGATTTTTAATTTTATGGTTTTTAATTTTATAATGAATTATAATCGTTATTTTGGATTTTTAAGTTTTTCGAGTTCGTAGCTTTGGATTTTTGTTTTTCTACCAATCTTGTAATTATATTTTTTTAGATCTTAAATAGTCATTAAAGACTTTTTTATTTTTAGATAAAAAGTAATTGTTACTATGGTTTGAGATCAAATACATCAGATATTTTTTATTTCTCTGAGCTCGCATATAGATTACGTTTGGCACCTACTCTGCACGGCTCTACGGCTCATCCGAAGCCTTAAATACTGTGCGATATTCTTCGACTTTCCATTCTTTTTTAACTTTTTTTTATGTTCTTCCATATAATTTGATATTTTTGCATATATTTGATAGTTTTCGAAATTTTTCGATGTATATACTTACATATAACAACTTTTGCGATAGTTTTCGGCTTTTATCAGTTTATTCGGTGCTTTTTACAAGTACTGACACATCAACCTTTTTTCTATATATTTCGGGGGATTCCGACCGTTTATTCGTATATTTTCGACTTTTATCATCGATTGTGTTTGAAACTTATCGGAAAAATTGGAAAAAAATCATATATTCACAAAAAATGGAAGAAAGTGACAAGCTTTCGAAATACACTGATAAAAGTCAAAAGTTATAAAAATAATCATCGACAAAGTATACTTGTGATAGAAAAAATTAAGACCGAAATATTTCTGGAACATAAGAAAAAATATAGACATGGCATATCTCGCCGAATCGACATACTGCAAAGCAGTTCAACTTAAGTCCTTGTGCAAATTTAAGACCAAACGTCACAGAAATCGCTGATATGTTTGCTCTAATGAAACAAAATACTGGAGCGAAGGCTCGAAGCGTAATTTTTAAAAGAAAAATGCTTCTTAAACAATAATTACACACAATTAATCCCTCAATACCGAATGTGGTTTTTTTGGAGCTATGAGTAGGATAAGTTTTTATATCTTTGGTTGTAACTTTGTTCTAAGAAATATTAAACAACTTCATATCTCTTCGGGGACTTTTACACATCTATCACTTAGGACCTTCTTAATTAGATTTCATATTTTCATTCTTCCATAACGGGCTAACAACAAAAAAAGTTTTTCAAGTTAAAGTAACGCAAAACCAAAAACAAAAACTTATGTTAATTTGAGGGTCCTGCAAGTGTTCAGAAAATTAATTTATTAGCTATTTTGTAAGCAAATTAAAACGTCTGGCTGAAGTGTCCGGTTGCGACGGTTATGCAGCGGTAAGCAACACTTCACAACGCTGGAAAATCCTCATTTTAATTTAAATGCTTTAAAAAAAAAACACCAAATTGGAGATACTGCGGTTGTAAAGAAACCAAAGAAAGGGTTGCAAATGTATTTTGTTGCCAGAGCATTAAATATATAATGAGTAGCAACAGAAACAAATGAGACCGTTGTAAAATAAATAGAAACTACTAAGCTATGGCAGTTTAACTTTGAATATAATGAAATTTTGAAAAATTAATAAACAACAACACAAATGAGTATTTTATAAGATCAAAAATAAAAATACGTTTTTAGTCCCCAAAAATAAAGTTATTTTAGCTTTCGATATGAAGATGCCAAATTTTTGTCACTGATTGCTAAAATTGTGTTTAAAATTTAAGAAATATTCGGGTTTTTTCAGCCATAGCTCATTTTCAATAGTCAATTTTATTATCAAAGTTAATTTGCTCCTGATTAGCAGAAGTATTCTATAAGTTTAAAAAATATAAGAAATATGGAAGGCTCCGTATCCGACTTGGCATTTGAAACTTAATTTAAATGGTTCGTTTTCGAACCTCATTTTTGGTCAAATAGCAGGTTTTATAAGAATTAATTAACTTCTTAATTACGTAGAAACGCAAGGAAAATTTTATATTTTTCATAAAACTAAACAAACCGTACTAAATAGGCCTTTGATTTCTTCTTCCAAGTCAGGAGTCGCTTTTCAATAGCACGTAGGACTGTTTTATTTGCAAATATTGACCCATTGTTTTAGGTTTTTACGAAACTTAACGCAAGGTTGAACCTGTGGCACCTTGGAAAGTCAGAGTAGACTAGCAAAATCTATTTCAATATTTCATCCTAGGATAGCTACCTATATATTCATAGGATCTAAAAATTAAAGTTTAAGGTTGTGGATGGGTTCTGGAAATATTAATTTCTATAGCACTTAGTTCATAGACCATTTTACTTGGGCTCGATGGAGGAAACGGAAGTGAATAGAAATAGAAAGAAAACTTAAGAATATAGGGTAGAGCTTACTCTACCTCAAACATTATTTTTTTTTTGTAGAAATTTTAAAATGTATGATGAGGAAGAGAATACAGGTAGTCCCCGACTTACGACCGTTCGACTTACGACTATTCGCACTTACGACCAATTTTTTTTTCAATTTTTTTCATAGAAAATGCTTAAAATAGTTTCGGGGAGTCCCTAAAATATGTATATGAGAAAAAATTTAAAAAAAAACAGTAGTAGGTACAAGGATTCGATTTATTTCAGTACAAATAATACGTTTGTTTAAGTGAATAATTTTATATCATCCCAAAAATGGCTGGAACTAGTAGTACAGTATGTATGTAATATTTTTCTTTAGTTATTTTTTATGAAACTCGACTTACGACTTAATCGACTTACGATTGATGACTAGGAACCTATCTCGGTCGTAAGTCGGGGACTACCTGTATGCAGAACTTATTAGTAAGACATCGCTACCTTGCGAAAGCCGAACAACTATAGAGATAGTGCGTCATAGTATCGTCAACCGCAAAACACGTTTGGCAAGTTGGATCGGTGATGTCATCCATGTTGGACAAGTGCTGCCAAAATGTATTGTGTTACGTGATTAACCCTATCAGTAGTCGTATATCTTTTCTTGCAAGGTGAAGAAGAAACTTTGCTATTCTCGCAGACGGTCCTTTTATAAAACCCTTTTCAATTTTACAGGAATTGGTATCAGACTACCTCCTCGTATGAGCAGTGCTCATAAAGTCATTGATCCATCAAGTGACTTCCGCGAAACTGATCCCGATGACTGGCTCTGAACCCATTGGAGTGACCGCTGAACCTTGCATAGCCAAATCATCCGCTAATTCATTCCCTTTGAGTGTTCGAAAACCCAAATAAGAAAACAATTTACAATTGACTATTACCTTACCCTTGCTTATGATCTGCGAATAGTTACTGGATGCTATTCCAATACCATTTTTCCTCTACAAGCCAGCAAGCCGCATCCCTATAAAAGACATGCTGACGATACGGGTATGCCACAATGCATTTCCTCCCAAAGCGGATGGATGGCACACGATTGTCCATGGACATCAAGAACAGAGGATACTGCTCCGATACCTCTATTTTATGCCCTGCATCAACTCCGTCATGCTAGACTTCACATATTGCATATTTAATGGGAAGGCCTTGACTGTTTGATTGCTAGAAGTACTGACAAACATATTTTTCCTTCTAAATAATTGAGTGTTTGATGCAAACTTTACGATATGTTTTTTGCTCGAAAATTAAGCACTGCTGCTCAAAGATGGCGCTTTAACAGTAATAATATTCCAATTTATAGATAACATTTTATTGGTATAAATAAATCTAATAAATCATTGTACGCACATTCTACTAATTATTGCTAGTATCTCCGCACTTGTAGCATGGGTTGAAGAATTGAGTTGTCCGCAGTTATATAAACAACTCCCCAAACATCAACTTCGGTAATCTAATTCCCTTTGGGCATTTAACGTCGAATTGCAAATGCAGTTAACAAAGACAACAACAACAACAACAACAACAATGAAAGCGGTAGCAATAGAGATACTCGTAAGTTATAAATCAACTGACTGCATGATAGCCTCAACTTTCAAGTTGGCCCCCTCAGCTACTATAACTCCTAATGCAGCTAAACAGACACCAACTCTTTAATCAATAAGGCGCATTAAAATGGACAACAATTGAGTGGTGGTGTTAGTGCCTCAGCGCCAAAAGTTTTGATTTATTGCGTTCATCCTAAAAGTGGGCTGTGTAAATTTAACATAACCAAAATAAAGCAATAAAAAAGAGTTTGGCAGTAAGTAAATAGATGGCGTTATATTGATCGTGAAGGACGCATGGTACATAGTTTATTACTAGCAATATTACTATTACTACAGTTGTTGGTTTTGATTTTTTTGTTCGGTCCTCATTCGCGGTTCATCATCATGACAGTAAAATGACTCCGCTGAGAGACTGCCGTTGAAATTTATGACTCGTTTTTGATGTGGCGAAAGTCTTTATAACGCGACGGAGAAAAGAGATCGAGACAGTGTTGCTAGTGGCACTATTATGCTTAATTATTTCTTCATTTAATGTTTAAGCGTTACTTAAAAAGTAGTAACCCATTTATAGTCTATGCCACACCCATTTATGCAATGCTGTCTATATATTGTCGATAGCATGGCTGTGACACTTAACGCCAACAAAATAAATTTTAGTGCTATACATTTTATAGTTTTTGAGTTTTTATAGCGTTTCAACTTAAATCCGTTACATTACACAAAATTTTAATTTTATAAAAATCAATTGTGGACTTAACTGATTGTGCTGCGTGAACTTTGATTTGTGGTGAGCAGTAACATCGGTATCGCCAATATCAACAGTAAATGCACTCAACTGCGTGGTTCAGTTCAGTTCAACTCAACTCATTGCTAACAAAGTTCAATATTTATAAATACATAGTCGACAGTAACTGAAATGTCCTTCATATTGTTGTTGTAGCAATTATTATATGTTTTTGTTGTTTATTTTTATTTATTTGCACAGCAATAAAATTTGTCAACTTCACAGCGGCAGCAGCAGCCTCATAAACTCATAGTGCATTGTGTTGCTCATCACTTAACCCTTACCATACTATCGCAACAAAAATGAGCTGCTGTCGCGACATTTTTGCCGTCAGCATGGCGAGCATTTGTATTTATGTAGAATGCATATACACATAGCACATAGTGTGTGTGTTTGCGCAATAATTTATATACATACATACTTATATAATGCAATAAAATATTGTATGTTCATAATTTACTGTCATTTTTTTTTTTGTGCCTTTGAGTACCATAATAATTGTCAGTCGTATTTATGGCAGATTGCAATAATTATTCTGTTACTTTTGCTCAGATTCTCTTTTTCTTAATTGCTATGGCCTTCAGCAACATCTTCTCCACATTCTTTTCTAGGAAAATTAAAATTGGCATCGTCGTTTCGTCGACTTTATATATACACATAAATTTAATGATGTGACAAAAATTGCAAGATTTATGTACACAAAAATTTATGCTGATCTCTTGGGCCAGACAAAAAAACAAAATGTATAGAGAAATAGATTTAAGGCGAATAGCTTAATAGGCTTGTTATTAAAAATATTGCAAGAAGATGGTATTTTTAAAGCTATACAAAAAATATTTCCCAACAATTTTTTGCTGAAACTATTGAACAGAAAAAGTTTGATGCGTAGCAGCAATTTTTATCAACAATATTAAGAAAATCGCTCAAATACAATGATAATCTGCAATGTGTCACGATAACATTTAAAAACATCGTTTAACACCAACTTATAGAGGCAATATTTATTAATTATATATAGAAATATTATAAGGATAGTTTCCTAGCAGATAGTTGCTTAGCAGCAACTACTTACATTAATAAATTAGCAATCGTTCTTTAACAAATTTTAGCATCTATGCTGATCATTAATATGTTCAAAAATCATTTACCAACAACGCTTGTCAGCAAAACTTATTCACAATATTTAGAAATATCATCGAACAGTATGTAGTTCAGAAGCCGGTGACATCCGAAGTGTCGCAGATTTCAAAAATGCTAGTGAAATTTGAATGTAGGAAACCATAGCTACAAAATGAGTCCGTTATGACAATGATTTTCTTGACGGATGTATTTTTAATTAAATCTCGAAAATTTATTTCATTTGGAGCATTTTTAGGAAATTTCATTCTCTTTAAGAAAAACCAGGGTGGCATACAGTGTGCTAAAAATGTCTGTAATACCTACGTGAAGGAGGTACAGTGATGTTAGTTTTTTGAATATTTGTACTTTTTTTAGTACACTAGCGTTGTGAAAAATATGCTTCTGTACATTCGACAAATTTTTAGTACATTCGGTACAATAGTCGAATTTTCAGTACATTTTCACATTTTTACTAAATTTTCAGTACATTTTCCTTAGAAAATTATTGTATATTTTAGTAAGTTTTGTTAAAATATGGTTAGAAATCGAATGGTTCTTTCGGTGAAATATGGGAAAAAAAACTAATGATATTTTGTTTCTTAGTAAACTTGATGAAATATGAGAAAACAAAATCGAGTGACACATGTTTTTTTTTTGTAGTTAATTTAAGTAAGTTTTGGTGTCAAAACAAAAGATTATTGGTCCTTTAAAAAGTACATTGCAAGTTTCGGTTCAGTACGTTTTCACAAAACCCAAATGCTATCACTGAGAAAGTAACAGGTAACGAAGATTTCACGTTAACGCAGAAATTGATTTCAATTAGAGCATTTTTAGGAAATTTCATGCTATTTAATTATAATGATATTTGTAAGCAATTTATCTAGATATATCGAAAAGATATATAAATCTAGACCTAGATAAATCCAAAACCAAAAGTTAAATCCGAGCAATCATACCTTTAGATGCTGCTAGTTGTTATGTTGTGAAAAATTAATCAAAAATTAATTCGAGGTGTAATAGATCCTTCAAAATAGCAGAAAACGGTGATTTTTGCACTTTTAGGTAAGGATATTTTGAAAACCTGAGGTTATAGCGCGATTCCGAGCTCGGATTTGGATTATGCGTACCAAAAACCTTCGTAAAAGTATGGTTTAGTCTCTGGGTTTATAGTGCAGGAAAATTTTGTAGGCCTGAGTTTTTTTCCATGAAAAATTGTTAATATGATATAAAAAAATAAAAATTTAGCTACTGTATTTTTTTTTGTAAGCTTTGTAGTCACAACTATATTTAGAGTTCGTAAAAAAAATTCAGATTATTTTTCAATATTTTTTAGGTTAAAAAGAATTTTTCTCGATTTTTTCTCATGAAATATTGCTAATGGCAAACTAAACATTAACATAACATTTTCAAAAAAAAAGTACTTAAATTCATAACGACATTCTTAAGGTAGACTCATCTATATAGACCACAATTTTTAATTTTTTTAAACAAATATTACGGCCGTTCTAAGGAGCACAGCAGCGAAAACGTAACTCGATTCTTATTCAACGTTTTGTGCTGAATGCTCAAACGAAAGTTTTTGAAATTTTAAAAACATATCAAAGAAAATAGAACTCACCAAATTTAATGTGTAGTCCAAGAGTGGAAATCAGCTTTAATGGCGTTTACCAGCAATCAAAATAATGATTGAATACTACGTCATGGAAAAGGTGCACACAAAAACACTTTTTTTTAATTTGCGGCATTTATAAAAAAAAATGCAACCTGAGGAGCTTCTAATTGATATAATTTTATTTAACGAACATAGTTCTTTGAGAAACTGGTTAGGTTTTTCTTAAGCTATTAAAAGGACGTTCTTATATGACATTTGGTCTAAGTTTTTGGTTAAAATTTTTTAAAAAAAATTTTAGTTTCTTTAAAATATTAAATACTAATCCAAAACTTTATTCAAAAATGTCCAACTTATATTATTTCAATTCATATATACAATTGCTTTCTAAATTATTTATAAATACTAAATTACCGAGAAAAAAAGTTAAAGAACTCAATACAGTTCGTTGTATTTGGAACTTGTCGACATATTCAACATTTTAATGACCATTTTATCCTAGTATGCTAAAGGACTTGTTATTAAAACGAAAAATTGACAAAAGACTTATCATTGCTGTCGAAATATTTTAAAATATTATTCTTTAATTTAATGTTAAAAAAGTTGTTGTTAATTGAGAAAAATTTTCTTATCTCAAACACTTTACCACAAATTTAAAGCAATTCTACGCCAATATTATAGCTTATAAAATATATGACTTCGGTTGACTTTTTCTCCAAAACAATATTCGTTACCCAAAACTTTAATCTGAAATTCGCTATCATTATTAAAATTCCCGTAAGGCAAATAGGTTTTAATAAAATATGTAGAGGAGCTCCTAAAGTTAATTGCCATAAAAACCAAATTAAATTTTTCGCGATTTTTAGTATGGCAAACAAATTAAGAAGAACAAATCATTCACATAAAAATACCCGATAACCGGTTGCAATTAAAACGCAAATACTGCTATGGCACCATGAATTGCTCTGCCGACAATGTTGACACAGAATTTTTTGACTTGATGCGATTACAATTCTTTCCACTAAAAACACCAACACTATACTGACCGTTGTATTTTTTGTACTACATACTTTCAAATCATTTTTTTAACAAATATGAAAATATATGCATTTCTTAAAACCAGTAAATATTTTACAAAAGAAATTGTTGTTAATTTTCTAATAACCCGATCACAAAAGAAAGGAAAACACGCGATTTAAATTTTAGTTCAAATAATCGACAAGCACACGAAAGAAACCGAGCATGAAAGTTGATTTGCAAACTACACGAAAAACAAAAAAACAGCACTGCCGACAATGATACATCGTTTTTTTGTAGCACTTATACATATGTATGTATGTATTGACCATTACTTTTGACTTGCACAATACCAACAATAACATAGAAAATGTGAATGTGGCTGTGCTTTTATATCATCGTCTCTGTTCATCAGCACAATTTTTAAAATTAATTTATCTTTCAAATTTTCCCACTTATATTTTGTAATTATTATATTTTTAATAACACTAAATATTCACTAGCAAGTATATTCACGTTTTAACCAGAAATTGTTTATTTAATCCATTACCCGAAGGAGAAAAACGATCGAATTTAAAATTTGCTCTCGCTCTGTGTAATTTAAAATAGCGGATGGTAGGGATGAGCAAGTCGACTAAAGGTGGACGGATGTTGATTGTTTTAACGGCGCTAACGGTGTGCAAGTGCAAGGCTTTACATTCAATAGAAGAATAAGTTGCAATATTCACTGCTTACACTGGGTTCTCATTTCTAAGGCAAGCGCTGAAGTTGGTTATCAAAATTTTATACGAGTGGTTTTATTTTAAATGATACACAACGCACTGGTTTAATTTTGATAATTTATTATTATACAATTTAGAAAACATAAAAATCGTCGAATTTCTTGATATTTATTTCTTACCTCTTTAAAGCAAGTACATATGTACATACATTTATTCTCATATTACTAGAATTCCGTAAAAATGAGCTTGTATACTAAGCATTCAATAGCAATGTCTACAATTACGATGCTTTAAAATTTAAATTTTAAGAAAATTAAAGCAGAAAAATATTCAAACAAAAAAATCTGACGTGATACAGTAAAACAAACAGCGGGTAGAGATAATCGACCCTCGGCACATTTTGTTTTAATTTTTTTGATCATTTACATCATTTATTGAAACGAAATTTCTCAAAAGCTATGGAGAATAGGTTATTTCTGCTTAAGATCCATAAATTTTACAAACGAAAATATAATAGCTTAAGCATAAAGTTTTTTATCTATAAAAATATTTCTCAAAATATCTTCGACAAAACATCTCCACATTGATTTTTTAAACATTGTTCTTCAAGAAATTCTAAGACTGTAGCTGCTTTCAAATCAAAATTCTCGACAAATTCAGATACGGATCAAAATTACCACTTTTGATATCAGAAAGCCTACAATTAGTTATGGTTTCTTCTGATGCTGGAAATCAATTTATGTTTGCAATGCTGTGTTATTGTCAGTTAAGCCGCTTTAAGTTGAAACCATTCATATACATTTTAATGCTATTTACTGAGCCTTATAGCGAGTAAAACGATATATATTATATATAATTATTCTGTGAATAACTAATCCATTGAAAAATTACAGTAGCTTAAGCGCGTAGCTCGATTTTCTATATAATTTATAACATTGTAAGATTAAGTTTGACAAAATAAAAGTTCTGGACGTCTAGCGCACCAATTAATGAGGTTGAACACTTTTAGATTTGACAAGGGGACCTCAAGGCATCTTGCATGGGTTTTCGCTCTATTCATGTAAAAAAGTTAATTCAACAATCGATGGGAAAGGTACAAAAAAATATTTAACATGAGCAGGAGCGGTTTATCTTCTAAGTAATGCTTTGAAAGTAATTATTTCACAACTAATTACACCAATCGATGAGAAACAACCACATTTTAAAAAATGCGCGTGTTTACTGAACTTATGGTTATATTCTACTTTTTGTGAGTACTTTGCTGTTTAAATATCTTTATGTTGGCTGTACCAGAAACCTTTGAAAGAAATCTACAGTTGGGAAATGAAGTTTATTATATTTCTATCATTTTGTAAACTAAACTACTAAGCTACTAAACAATTTTCGTAAACTAGTTAGGATACTCAAGCCAACAGTTGTCATAAAACCACTAAGACGGGGACGATGATCAAGACTAAAACAAATTTTCACAAACTTTAACATATCTTTAAACTGTGTACATTCTTTTACCAACCGATAACATGGAATCAGCATTGGATTCACTTTTCTTCCAAATCTGAAACTTCTCGCAAAATTCTCTATATCCTGTTTACTTAACTAAAGCTTACACTTCCCATCTGACTGTGTACAAGTTTCCATATAAATGCAGTAAAAATGTTATAGCTACCGACAAGTTTTTCCTGTTAACCTTTGTCATTCATAGGAAAATCCATATCAAAACAAACTAATAAAAAATTTCGCTTAGTAACAAATTAAGGAAAAAAATCCTTACCATTATATGCATCATGAACTTCTCGTAGCCAAGCGATAGCAGTAGTTGCGGAGTCTCAACAGCTGATTAACTTATTACTCAACATAAATTATTCAATGGCCTCCTTCCGCAATTATATCATTGTTACACGCAGCCTACCACAACAGCTGACAAATCCATTTACATGGAAATTCCTTAAACTGCTATGACAATGCGTATGCCGTTTCAATTCCATAGCGTACCTTGCTCATACTGCAAAATGTCCTACAGACATTCTAAATTGAAAACAGAAAAAAGCTGCGTCATTTTTATTTCTCGTTAAAAATTCTCTTCCTTACTTGAGTTTAACTTACATATCCACTACTCAAAAATTCCACTTTTAATGCTATTTCTGTTATACAGTATTTACACCCTTCAGGTAGTTTATTCTATGATACGATATATAATCAAGAAAATGTTAACAAACTAAATGTGGAAACGTTTGATGGTTCAAAAAGTGGGCCTAACATCTCCCATACATGCTGGAAGATAAGTCCAAAGAATCAAATTTTTACTCAACTACTGAGCATCTTACATAAAATACGACATTTTGAGAAACGAACATAAACTCTTGCACATATAGCACAACCTCTACCAAGCCCCATTCAACAACAAAAAAAATCACCCTCATAATAAAATTTGAAAAACTGCACTCTCACTTTTACTTAATATGCAATGTAGGGTATTTAGGTTTCGACCAGGCCAAAAATAACACCCTTAGTTATTTTGTGTTCTGTTTTTCATTTGTTTCGCTATAGATTCATTTGTTGTTACTAGCGTTGCTTGCGGCGTCATAGGCGGCGCCATTTATGCTATGAATTTTGTCCCGTCACTGTGGCGCCTGCCATATCGACCCGTTTTCACCACGATTTCAACTGATGATTTGTAATAGTTGGTTGGTGGTATGAAAATTTCAGCACAACTCAAATCAACTCAACCGATGCCGACCGTCGAACTGTCTATGTGGGGTCGACAATACATTGCAAAGAATACGCAGTATATAAGTGTGCTTTTCTAGGAAGCAAGATTAATTTTTGCTTGGCAAATCTTGCCACAAAAGTAGAAAACGCTCCATAAATACTGTTTTCATCAGATTTTTCAACTCTTTGAGAGTGAAAGATTCTTCAAGGTTTTATGGCGTTTTCTTACTCGATCTAGTTAGGGGATACTTTTTTTTTGTTTGCTAAAAACTTTGTATAAAAATACTTAAATATGAATTGAGAAAATTATATCCATATGGAACTTGTTATATTATACAGGAACTTTCTTTCGGTGGCGATAGTTGTATGAAACGTTTGATGAAATCTAAAGCAGTTTGATTTTTAATGCGTCTTTGACCTACAAACCGCAGCAAAACCGGGAACATTTTTGAGATATTAAAATAAATAACGGGTGATTTTTTTGCTATTTGTTTTTCAGTGTAAATTTTTTGACACCTCACTCGTGGTTCGTAACGTGTCTGACTTTAACTCGCAGAACATTTCTCGCTTGCTCGGTATTTTGTTTTGTTTTTATTTGATTCATTATTTGCGCTCGTAAGGCCTCGATAGAATCGAAATCGGGCCGAGTGGCTTGGTGGTGGTTTCAAGCGTTACCACTATAATTTTTGAATTTTTAGTATTAATCTGAGCAACAAAATTACTTCGAATAACAATATTATTTACAAATGTTTGCCCTGCAAATTCTCTCCTAATGTTAAAAATTGGGGTTCAAAGATGCCAATCAATTGCAGTAAAAAAATTACCTGAGTATAAGTCCTCTGGTTGTGATGCTCTTTTAATTTTCTTTAATTTTTTCACAGAGATGAGAGCAGCTGCGCTGAAAATAAAAACAAGATGTGATTTTATAAACAACTCTTTTTAACTTAAGCACATCTAAGTATATCCTCTAAAAATATTTTTGCAAACCTTACCTCTCCCTCAGCCTATCTAAAAAAAAAACGACTCCTTAATTCCAAAGAAAAAAAAAATTGCAACAAATAAAACATGATATTTGAAAGAATAAACAAACAAAACAAAAAAAATGCAATTAAAAATGTAACCAAAGCCCAATGGAGTTTGAGTCAAAGCCATTAAGAGTAATAAAAAAACAACAACACAATCCGCAGCAACAATATACCAGCAATCATTCCCACAGAACACCCACAAAACATGAAAACTCCATACAAAACGCCATGTTTAATGGTAGCGCAAAATCGCAGCTGGCGCGTGAAAATTGCATTCCGCAATAACAAACGGTAACAACAACATCAACAATAATTAGAACAACAACAAAGAGGAAAAATTTAAAGGAAAACTTACATTACATATAGATCCCAAGTGGTCATCCGAAATGGAATTCTCCTGTGGTGTCAAAAGAAGCTACAATGCAAAAAGAATAAGAGAGAAAATACCAAGAAAAAGGAAACCT
This sequence comes from Meiosimyza decipiens, assembly GCA_963680825.1. Lineage (NCBI taxonomy): Eukaryota > Metazoa > Arthropoda > Insecta > Diptera > Lauxaniidae > Meiosimyza > Meiosimyza decipiens. Next base: position 15,965,529 of record OY804261.1, on the reverse strand, counting down.
TAGGTTTTAGAAAATGCGTCTTGTAAGAAAAACATAAAAATATCCATTGGCATTAAACAGAGAGAGGGAAACAAAAAAGAGAAAAAGAATGCGAAGAAAAGTACCATAGGTTTCCAAATCCGTTGGCCATTAGACGCTGTCGTTTTCATTTGGTGGGATGTGTAATTAATAAATTGATTGGATTACTCCATAATACTCTAAGTGATTTAGCAAAAAAGGAAAAGAAAGAATAAAGAAAAAATCGAGTAGAGCAACTAAAGAATATAAGTGTCTGGAAGAAGGGGGAGGGAGGAAGACATTGATAAAAATTGTGTTATTTTTGTCAGAAAGTTTGCAGCACTTTTTAGAATGATTTCGCGCAAGAGCTCATTTTATTTAGTTAAAGTTTGCGTTAGGTTTGGTTAAAGCTGGTTCGTCAGAATGCCAATAACAGTTGTGTTATTTCGTATCTAAAGGGTGGAGGACATGACAGCGAACATGTTTAACGCTCACCTCAACAACGCTTATACAGAAGTTAAATTACCAAAATCTTGATTTAAGACAATCGTCAGCTATCATATCAATAACCAACGAAACTCTAGGAAGGAAAATAAACGCTTATGTCTCACTCTGGCCCTATCTGCCTGGAAATGTTCCATGTTGATGCATCGTTTGTTAGCCTTTTTTAGCACCGCAATTTTCGACGCAATCTTAACGTAGCTAGTGGCAGGTCCAAACCTTCCTTGCTCTGATAAGCTTATAAAGCAGCCTATCAGTTCATCAACTTTGCAGCTACTATTAATAACACAGACACCTAAATGAGATAAGTTAATGAGTTAAGTTTTTGGTGAAAACTAAGACATTATATTTTAAAATACTATAACACCCTAAAAAGAGGCGCTGCAGTGGTTAGAAAACATGGGCGCAATGCTCAAAGTGAACACCATAGTTTTAGAGGCTACTTTACTTAAAAGCATTGAAGAAGAAATTGTAGAAAACCTTTTTCCTGAATATAATGCAAGCCCTGTAGATTCATTCTTGGAGGCAAGAACTGTAGATTCATTCTTGGAGGCAAGGAAACTCGCAGCACAATGTTCTACTTTTTCATAAGTTCGGCGAATAGTTTCCCTAGGTCTTGTGGTGGCGCTTCTTACCAAATGCTTATCTAATAAGTCGAAGGCGATGAAGTCAAAGGAAATTTTGGTTCATAACTGGCCACAGTTCTAATAAGGAATGCAAAACTTTAACAATAAATAACTCAAGACTGCCTGGGAATGAATTTGATTATAATGCAAGTTTTTATTTAATAACAGTTCGTTCATGTAGCTTCCATCTACCTATCGTCTGTCTTGGATGAAAGTGATCAGCTGATATTAACGTCAATAAATTTAGAGATTCAAGCTCTTTCAAAAAATTTTCTTTAACAGCAATGATGTTCTTAGTCCACCCCGTAACAGTGATTGCATTTGGGTTTTTTTGGAAAAATACTGAACTCAAATTCTGAGCATATTTTTTCAATGGCATAAGATTAAATGTCACACATAGGTTTATAAGACATACTACTTCAAACTGTTATTTTGAAACGCTTAGGACGGTCTGGACATAGGGATCTTAAATGTATATAGAAATTATTAAGGGACAACTTAAAACGAGGAGAATGTAAGCAAAACAAAACATAAAATAATGGTAAACAACATAACAAAAAAATATCAAGAACCATAATTTGAAACAAAGCCGCAGCAGTTATAATTAAATTAAAACAACAACAAAACCAACAAATTGCACGTGGCGCGTCATGTCCATATTTGGCTTAGCATTTCCATCTCCAAATATTACGAAACAACCGCATACTAAAACAAGTTAATTCGAACATTAGAGACGGCGACAACATAACCACAAAAACACAAATGAAACACAACAACAGCTGCGAAAATAACGCGAAATTTGGCGTAACAACAACAACAACAATAAAAATAAAAACAATAGATGACATTTATGGCTAACAAGCGAAATGCAAAACGCCATAAAAAAAAGGAGCAACTAAAACAACCCGAAAAGAAAGGGGTTAATGAACAAAGTGTGGACGTAATTTTTGTTGATACTTCAAACGAAAGATGATATCTAACGAAATTTTGAAATGAAACGAGCAGTTTTCAATTACAAATTTGAATTCCTGGAATATAGTGGGCAACGAAATCAATGCTAAGAAATTAAATAAAATTTTGCAAACTTAAATTTTTTTAGATTGGAACTATTGAGAAATATGATTCCCAGAGGAATAATTCATACATTGCTCTGTTGCGAAGTGCACTAGACAAAAATCATTGAATTTAAGCGAAGTAAATGCTTCAAAACTATAAAATCGGAAGTCAGCAGCCATAGACCCAACGTCTGAAATTTCTAAGCTCTCCATATTTCAGAAGCAGTATTTCTAAGGAATTTTCGATTGTTTGGTAGGATTTTAAGGTCACCGTGTCCGAGTACAATCATATTTTAAACTTTTTAACTCATGACAAATCTTGGAGATTTCAATTGATAAGAAATCAATGCATTGAACAACCGGCCAAGTTTATGTTTAATGTGGTTGATAAAATTGGAATATGATAACGTTGGTTTAGTAGTAGAACAATAAAGATTGTGAAATTTTCAATAAAATATAAGCTTTTTATAAATATAATTTGTTTAAGTGTACTCTATACACCGCATTAGTGATGTGGGCGTGGAACTTAAAATTAATGTAGGCGTTTTTGAGATAAAGTTTGCTTTGTTAAGGTGTCTGGGATTTTTGCTACAAATCAGTTATTTTCAGTGCTCAAAACTAAAACCTTTGATATTTTCCACACCACACTGCCCATATTCAAAATTTAAACGATACTTTCATTATGATATTTATATTTAATAAAATTTACAAAATAATATCACTAGAAAGCAATAAACATAAAGGCAACACATCATACTTAATTAACAATGAAAAGTTTTTGAATTGGCCTGAGCGCGACGTTACGCTGCATAGCTAGATAGGGTTAATTTAGAAAAATGGTAACTGCTTGGACGAAGTGGAAAAGTTACAGAAGAAGTTCAAGCAATAAAATTTTTAAAATTTATGCTTTTAGGGTGTTAAAATATTTTTAAATGACGACATTAAGAAATTATTTTTTTACTATAGAAAAGGAATATATTCCTCATGTACTTTTAGAAATCTACTGCCATTTTCCAACGATACTCAAATGTTCATATTGTTAAAATTCCGCAAACGATTGTTTAGAAACATTAAATGTGTTAGTTATTATAAAGTCTATTACCGAGACTCAATAAATGCGTTCCAACAATTTTAAGTTTTCTTATACAGCATTGAACTCAACACGGCGCACAGTGTAACACTTTGCTCTTTTTTTGGAAAAAAATCGATTTGGAAGCAGATATTCAGGATAAGCAGTTGGTAAGCATTGTGAATCATACTTTTTTAGAAAAGATTCACATAGCTTTTCATAAATTTCAAATATTTTCTAAGTTTACACTGACAATGTTAAAGTTCAGCTGGTAAGCATATAGGTACATGTATAAAAGTACGGAATCTGAATGTTAAAAAGTCTTTATCGATGAGATGCGCATGACTTAGAGGCTATGTATTTGGTAATAAAATATCTTAAGAAGTCTCCCATATTAGTTCAATATTTAAAACACTCTTTCAATAGTGCTGCTTCAGCAGATTCGACCAAATTAGCTATATTTAATGATACGTCCATTCATGGGAGAAAAACTCAACGAAGTTGGGCAGTTGGGCAGTTGGGCATGGTATATCTCATAAAAGAAAAAAATTTAAAACGTTATACTGAAGAACTGCTTAAGCGAATAAAACTTAACTCGGCATTGAATTATTTACTGCCAAAACTAATCATTTGAAATATATTGGGCGAAGTCTGTAGGTGTAGTACTTTCCAAACAGCGAAAACTTTAAAGCTCTACATTAGCAGAGTCATGTGAATAAATGGAACCGACTTTGGTACAGGAACATATCTGTAAATAAAGGTTTAATATTTTTGGTAGTGTAACTTCATCCATATTGTTAGCAATGATTACTTATACCACCCAACGTATCTGAGCCAAGTTGGGATTCAATATGACCCTTTTTTCCCCAGATTTCTTAAAAAACAAATCCATGTGTTAGTTATTGATAAGGAAAATATAATATATAAATATGTTGTCCTAAATATTTATTTTAAAGTTCATGTATGAGCTGCGTGTTGGAATGCTGCCCTCATGTCTTTAGAAGGAATCAATTTTTATTTTTGTAATCTTTCCTATATGGGTGATGGTTATAAAAAGTACAGAAGAGTGTCCGCAGTGTTTTGCGTGCTGGGAAGGATTTTTGAGCACTTGGAAACTATTCGAATGAATGTATTTAAAATAGTTCAACAATGTTTTATGACAGTAAGATCCGTCGAATCGCCTGTATAAAATTAAATTAGAGAAATGTCGCCACCACCGTGGTATGAAAAACTTTATTGAAATCGAAACCAACGCGCTGGGTATAACGGAATATCGCTGTAATAAATTGCAATACTCCAAGATTTAATTGACAAGGCCACATTGCTTCTTTATTTTAACATTATAAGTGTTTGCACTAAAATTTTTTCCCTTTTTTAAACTTGCTATTTCTTATAGTATTTATATTAATGTGATCAAATTCGGTATCTACATTTTAGTTAGGTCAATATATACTATGAAATTAGATTACTAATTACTGCTATGCGGGTTAACTTTAAATTCCCTTTCGATTTTTGCAATGGCCATTTATTAGCGTAAATTAAAGTTTTCTCTCACACTTCATTCGAAATTTAAACAAGCGTGTGTACCCGCGTTCATACTAATTGCCTTTGATTTTGTATACTTTGATGTTAGTTTCTGCTCGATGGCTTAAAATTAATTCATTCATTTTCACATAAGTTCCAAGAACTTATTGAAAGGGTAAATTGTATTGTTGATTTTTTTTACCAGCTGAAAAAACGATGAGAAATTTACATTATTAAACTTCTCTATCTATTATAGTTTTAAGTAAGGCAACATTTTTAAAAGTTATATGCAACTACAGTGACAATCTGCGAAAATAAACAAGATATCTGAAGAATTGAGATCTTAAAGAGAATAATACTTTCGAGTGCTGTAACGATTTTTTTGAAAAACTAATTTGCAGTGTAACAAAATCGTATACCATGATGTTATTTGCTTTTTTAGGTTAGTACGTCGCCAGAACCTAAATCAAATTTGAATTCGGAATATATTAAGTCAAGTTCAGCTACAAGTAAATTTTAGAGCATGAATATTTTGAAGTTGTTGAAGGTCTATGAAATAATATCTGAAAATTTGGCTCCGATTTCGTTATTTCAAGCAAAAATTATGATGCTCCCATGAATATCTGTAAGAAAAACGTTGATCTATCTTGGGTGATCTTCAAATACTCGTATTTGAAAATTTATCTAGGGTCCACTTCTCTGTTATATGTACATATTGAAAACTGTAATGTTTATAACAGAAAAAAAGTTTTGTAAATATCATCCTAATGTACACCAATATATGTATATATATAAAGATTGCCTTTGGAAGATTAACAGAAGCTTAGTAACTGGTGGAAATATTTGTTTTCATCCACTAATAGATATTTAAAGACGTCGAAAAAACTGTTCTGATCATTTGATAGAACAGCCTTGAGCCAAACAAGGAACCTTTATAAAATTTTTAGAATGAAAATAAATGAAACAAATTTTATGTACTTATAAGCTAAACTTTTTATTTTTCGGAACGCACTATTTTTGAAATCTGCTCGCTTGAAAATCATTCCAGTCCAAGTTCAATATCTACAAAAAGCGTAGGCTCAACAGAAAAATAGGTTTTTTGAGAATTTTTTTGAAAGGTTTTTGGGAAAAGAATCTAAAAAAAATTTATCATAATCAAAAGCTAGAGACGATTAGTATTTGCTTTGGAAAGTTTTCTCTTAAATTGAACCCAAAACTAAGCTGCCTTCACGAAGTGAATTTTTAATTTTGTTTTTGAGAGCTTATCATAATTCGTCCCTTAAATGTACTAAAACTTGAGAATACTTCTCGATATTCCTCACTTTTTAGCGGTTTTCCGGAATTAATTGATAGATTTTGACGTCTTTATATTGTTCGGGAGGATTCGATAATTTTCAGGTATGAATCCGTATTTTCTAAATTTCTTTTGTATTAATTAAGTAAAGTTTTATTGACTTGTTGATCACATGTTGATTTCCATAAAAAAATGTGATTGCACTATAAACTATTTAATTTTCATAGCCTTTTTTCTTCTATGCGATAAAACAAGAAGGCTTCGTGACTTATATGACACAAGTTGACAGTAAAAAGGAGCGTGACATTCAAAGTCGCCAAAAGGTTGGTAACAAAAACTCATCTTCAAAAATTTAGGCTTTGGTTCTTCAAAAACAAATCTGAGGGCGTAATGCTTTATCATTTATAATGGAGCCAGAAGTGCTTCACGCGTCTGACTTGGAAACGTGAGGTGAAGCGGTAAAACGGATGAGCCCATCTGTAAAGATAGTATTATAATTATTACTATGAAATAGCAAAGACATTCTTGCGCAGACTTGTCCAAAAGCAAAACATTCATATCATTTCACTTAAATGCTACATCTCACCGGCCGCACAGAAACTGGGCTTCGGTAAAAATTATACACCTGACATTTTATGAAATACAACGAAATCAATGATTAGACTTTTCAAATATGACATAGCCACAACGATAGTAGTCATATTTTTAAAGTTGCACGCTCAGCTGTTCCAAACTTTTTGTTTTGACTGGTTAAAAACAAGAACCACCTTTTATTTCAAGGCAGCTCAAAGTTTCAATCAAACTTCACTACTGACGTGTGTTCCGGATACACAACTACTTTCAAATAATGCCAGTACATAAGCCTATTCAAATTTTGACGCTTAAATTGTTTTTTTTTTTTCAAAGTAAATAATTTATAAAAGTCTTATTGCAATAAAAACCATTCAAAACTTTAAATAAATTAAAAGTAAAAAAATTCTCAGACAAAGACCCACCGCTGCCAGCAAACTTAAAAAAAAAAATATTTATTTATGAATTTACGCAGATTTCATAAATTAGCATTTTTGACGCCAAAATGATGCACAGAGCGCAGTCAAAATGATTTATATATTGCTGCTGCTGTTGCACTGCCGCATATGTATTGTAGTTGCATAATTATTAACACAACCACAGAAAATAAATAAATATGAATTAAATTTTTTGATTTATTTAAACAATTCAATCAAAAATTAACATCAGCAACAAACGGGGTAGCACACAGCGTGCATACAGCAAAGCGCCTAAAAGTGTACAATTTAATGCTAACTCACCTCATAGTGAAAACCTGCACAAAGCAACATTTATACGGCGCCAATAAATTACACTTTGGCTGCAATTACTTTAAATGTGTCGTACGACCGCGCGTTTGTCCGCCGGTGTGTGTGAGCAGTAAAATTTCACAAATTGTGCGCCTAAATGTATGGTAGATTTTTTTTTTGTGGCTCTTTTTTATTGCAACATTTACCGGTTTGCAACAAGCTGCAGCGCCGCGTGTAATGTTGTGAAACTTTTATGGCGACACTCGACGGCTGTGTCGTGTTATTAATTGTAGCACCCCTATGCCCGTTGTCGCCGCAGCGCTCCACTTAAAGCAACGTTGCGGCACGACTTTACTCATTTCTGTTCAGTTTGTTCAGCCTCATGAGGACATCGTTTGTCTGGGGTTTGTTGAAACAGTCATTTGGTTGATTTGGTCATGTTTCATGTTTCCGACATGAGGTTGAGTGTTTTTTGTTTTTTTTTTTTTTTTGTTCTCTTTGTATGCATTTTTTATGTTTCTGTAGTAAAAAGTCACATATATCACAATATAATATATGTGCTCCTTTGAAGTGCTGACGTAAAGAGCCTTTAGAGCAAAGTGAATTTATATTTGCAAATGAAGAGTTTTTTTCCTTCTGTATCTACATACAATCCATATGTAACTATTCACTATCACTTTTTTTCGAAAAATTTTCAAATAGTTTAATTATAAAACATAGGGATGCAATAATAGTAAGCAAAACATATGTAAGCATTTAAATTAAATAAGGTGACACTATGTGTTCAAAGCATTCAATCAGATAACTGCATCAAGTGTCAATCGGTGTCATTTTTGGATAGCAGCTAGCATCCGATTAGAATATGATTTGAAGCTGATGTTGTGCATCATACAAGCACTTGGGATAGCCTTTTTGTGAAGTATTACTATGGTTTACCTAATACCAGCACGTAGCATATTTATGTTGCCTAATGCTATCCATGAAAAAAGATCGGTATCGCGCGATTGTTCATTAAATCAGGACTGCTTTTATCCGAACTAGATCAGAATGTTAACCAATTCCAAAAGAAGTTCAAGTTCTCCATAGCGTATTTTCAGCGAGTTCAAAAGATGCACATCAAGAGGTAAGAGCATTAAGGTGAATATGTTATCGTTGTGTATTTTATAGAACTTCCTTTACGGAGTCTCAGTTACAGTGCTCCTTATGCAAGAATATCACTCATAAGACTATATATGAAAATAATTTGTGTGTTGAAATGCAAAAGCCATGTGATGGTAAGCTTGTGATATCTTGTGCCTGGAAGGTCATATGTATACAAGTTGAATGGTGCTGTAAATAAGACCGATGATCTTGATGCCCGTTGTTTAGCTTTCTGATTGCAATCTTTTTACCGCTAATAGAAACATATAACGTATATTAAATAGCTATTTTCTCGCAGTAGAAAGGATGCACTATATATGATCTGTTATGATAATATAAAGCATCAACAACTTGATTTTTGCCATCATTTATTTGATAATAAATGCTATTTTAGTTGTTGCTCCAATACTTTCCTAGTATTATTTTCTGTCACCAAATGTTGTCTCATTCAATTTTCTTACATTTGGCTTCCACAATGTATCAAATCTTAGTATTTTGCCATAAGTTTTACTTATTAACTCATAATTTGGAAATGTGATTCTTGGAAAATACAAAATTCATTTGGAAACTTTTACCTCCAGTCCGCCGTCATGGGATAATTTTTACTTTTAAGAAAGTAAAAAATTTGAATTAAGTAATATGAATACTCTCATATATACCACAAGGGTTAATACAAAGACGACTCAATTTTGCAAAGCAACGATTCTGCGCATTATCACAAATGCTCAAGACATATAGTAAGTTAGAAAAACGAACTAATAATTGGATGGAAAATAAGCACTCAAGAGAATGCAGCTTGAAGAGAAGTGTAATATTCGGTGAAATACTAAAATATTAAATGTTGAACGTAAAATTTTAGCTAAGCTCAGTTACATAACAACAAAAATTAAAAAAAAAAAATCGTTGTCCCAACAATCCAATTCAAAATATTTATATTAACTTAGGTGCCATATTTATGTTAACTTAGGTAACATAACTACATTTTCAGTACTTTTATATCAACTCCCAATTTTGAGGAGAATAAAGCAAAATAACAACGCAGTTTTTGTATGGTAAAAGCCGTTCAGTCAAATGAGCTGAAGTTTTGGGAATGAGTAGTTTATCTAATACTGAACAATGGGCCTGATGAAATCTTGACTGGATTTTGAGTTATTGACTGAAAAAGGTCTTTATTTTAGATGTATTTTACGAGCAAATAATGACTGTATATGTGTGAGTGATTTTTTCTTTTTTTCCATAAAAATATTCTTTGATAGCTAACGAGTCGTTATTTTGCCCGTAAGATATAGGTACGAAAAATAAGATCTTTAAGGCCAATCAATAAAATCTTGTCACACTAAAATAAGGTCAGTCTCAGAAAAAACTTACCTTTTGCTTTTTAGTTATAAAAAAAAACCAGTAATTTTTTTGGTCTTTTTTCGTTTTTTATTAATAATGGCTAGTGTTCAGAATATAAATAATTAAAAGCTAGGTAACAATTTTTTTTTTTCTATAAAAATTTCTTACTTTTTTCGTGAGGCTCTTCATTAAATTTTGCACAGTTGTTTTATCGACAGTACGGCAGAATCTTTTCCAGCTAAGTCTGAAGTCTTGTAAATTTTTTGCAGTCTTACCACTCTTTCAAATATATTTTTTCATTAGAGCCCAATATCTCTCAATTGGGCGAAGCTCTGGACAGTTGGGCAAAATTGGTATTTTTGGTACAAAATTGGTCTTTTTACTTTGACCCAATTCCTTAGTAGCTTTAGAGTAATGAGAGGTTGCTAAATCAGGCTAGTACATCATGGTACCTTCATGTGCATGAATAACTGGTTAAAGACGCTTTTTGAGACACTCATCTATACAAACTTTGGAATTGATTGTGCCTTACGTAACAAACAAGCTGCTTCTGGGACCACAAGTGCATATGGCGTGCCAAGCCATATATAACTTCGGAAATTTCGAAATTTTTTTCTTTGAATATACTAGACACATGCCCCTTTTCTGGTGTTCTATAATATTCGTGCCCAGGTAGCTGCTTAAAATCTGCTTTAACGTAAGTTTCGTCGTCCATAACACAGCAATCAAATTTAGTCAGGTACCTTTAATACAATTTTTGGGCTCGCATCTGAGTCATCAACTGCTTTACATCAGAACGGTCTAGTATTTTTAGAACTCTATGTTTCTTTAGCTTACTTGTCGCCTCCATCTCTTGTACAGTAGATTTTGATGTAACTGTTCTAGCTGCCATATCTCGCATTGAGGTGATGGGAATCTCCTTAAAAAGGCTGTTAATCTTCGCCGCCACCTTCGGGTTAGAAAATTCTGAATTCTGCCTGAACCCATTTTTCGTGAAACAGGCAGAACTTTTTAAAATTAGAAATAACCTTAAAGACAGTGTTTTCTGATGCACCAACTATTTTTGCCATAGCTGAATATTTTAATTCTGGATTTTGCAGGTACGTGGACAAAATCAGTTCGCGGACTTTTTGTTGCTTGCTAGACATCTTTGTTGTTAAAAGCGCTGTCTTCAAGTGTTATACATCATATTAAACGACACATTATATGGAACACCTTTGAGGTTATCAGGTAGAGCATAATACAAAAAATCACAGTCTTTATGTACATATTTCGTTTGTTAAAAATTTGTCTTAACATTCTAGAAGTTCTTGTAATGTATTATTTATTACCATCCACCATGTGTATATTACGTTTAAGCAAAACTGAAATTTTGGTTTCTCGAAGAAAAGAACAGCTCCGATTTTGAATTTTACGGAATTTTAAAGTGATATGATACGGAACTATCGTGCAACTACCGATTTTGGACACAGTGTGTGCGATTTTCAACCTTAAAAAGACATATGTAGGAAGTCCGAGCTTGTCATGTTTATTTATCTACACTTGTTCAAATAACCCCAAAAATTTAGTACTTCAAGATTAAGATGAGTAGTTGTTACATTTTCCGAATAATTTCCAAAATATTTTTCGTTGTGCAAACGAATTTTATCTTGACAAATAAATTAACTTCAAATTAGCCGATTAACTGAATATTTTATTGGTGATTATCTGAAGTTGTATTAATTTTCTAAGGACATTTATTGACTGTGAATTAAATAATAGGTTGTGTTTTTGGCACGAGAATATAAAAGGAGCCTCGAGCATCTGTACGAGTTAATGTCAAAATTTATTTTTATCATATTTTTTATTTTTCATCGGTTTGACACTAATTTTCATTGAAATAAGAGGCACGAACCGGATTTGTCCGACGAAAAAAAATCAAACTTTCTGATATATCTAATGAACAATAGCTAGAGCTTATTAACTTAGTGGAAACAAATGTAAGTGACAGTGATATCAATAGCGACGATGAGAGCAATTATCAGACTTTATTCGAGATGAAATATCTGCTTTCAAAGACATGACAGGGGAGCCAAAAGCTTTTGTAATGAAATCCTATCGTTCAGTTTAAATGCGATCTTTGATCATCCTACAACGATTCGATCACTAAATCAAAAAATTAAATTATAGGAAATTGGCATGATTGACTAAAATTTTGCCTATATTTGTCAATCTATATGGAACGAAATAAATGAGAATTTTTTTAAATATTTGTGCCAAAGTAACTACCAAGAGGAAAATTTAAATTTATGAAATGCATATTAGACTTAAAAGCCTTTAATTAACTGCTGCAGCACCGATACCATTCTTTTTCCAACATGATTTCGTTAAATTGTTCTGCTAAATTTTTAATTGCCAGCAATTTTGCTAAAGGTAATTGCAAAAAACTTACAATCAAACTAAAAAGCCGCAAAAAAAGAAGGATACTTTGCAAAATCTATGGTCAAAGTATATTTTCACATTTATGCCGCATGTACATCTTCCTTTAACCCTTAACAATGAGCAACAAAAATTTTGTTGCCTGAAATGAAAGATGCGCAACCACAGACAGTTGCCAGCCCCTTCTACCTTATCTGCAACATTACTAACAAACTATTGCTCAAAAATTTATAAAATGGCTAAAAATAAAATTAAAAAACATGTGCAATAAAAAACAATGAAGGCTGCTAACACTTTTCAAAATATAAAAAAAAACTAAACCAACAAAACAAACAAAATTTATATTTTGTTGGTTCATGTTTGTGGTCAAGTTATTGTATCATATATTTTGCTGTTGTTGCCGGCTGATTTCTTGACTTTTATAGATTTCTGTCTGTATTTGTTTTTGTTTGTGTTTTCTCGTCCAGCAATATTGTACATTTTTGCAGTAAAATTTGTCTATAACTCTGTGGCAAATGTGAAAAATACCGATCGAACGAAGTGAATATTACAACAACAATGGTAACAATGAAAGCAACAACAACAACAACACAATGTCAGTTATTTGTTGAGTTTATTGTTGCAGCAACAATTGCAGTTTGCTGCTGCGGATTTTTTGAATTTGTTTTTTTTTGTTTTGCCAATAGTTTGAAAATCAATTTGTATTTTTTTTTTTTTTTTTCTGAAGTGGGTGTGGCACGAAGTTTTACAAAGCAATTGAAAAGTTTTCTCATTTGCTCTATGGCGTAGTGTTGTTGTTACACTTGGCGCCATTGCAATTGATCTCTTTTTTTTTTGGAACACTTCCATGAGTGACCCACTAGGGAAGAATATTGAAAGGTTGCTTGTTAAGAGATTGAAATATTTTGTGTTGAGGTAAGGTGTAGGAGTCAACATTTCTTGTTACAATTCAGTTCCTTTGGCTCTTTTAATGAAGTAGCTAAGTAATCAGCGAATTCCAGCTCGCTTGCTCAGCTCTTCTAGCCATGCCTGGTATGGATCAATTCCCACAGAAGATACGCATCAATTAGCTTACTCTCTGCGTGTGAACAGTCAGACAGCGATCAAAACACAGACTACTAATTGTGAAGAACATTGCAGTGAGTTACTACGTTCAATCCGAACACATACTACAGAGCTAAGGAATATGCCAAAATAGAATCAGAACAACCGGCGGATCTACACTGTTGGATAGCGGGCAAAATCTGCAAGCGCGTGGCTTAAACTGAATGTAGGAAGACTGCAGATATGGTCCCTCTTTCAGAGATTTCTACAGCACTTATGAAGAGGATGAAATAGTTTAACATATACGCTTCTGGGTGGTTCACGAATATTGAGATAGAGGATTTCAGGTCAAAAGAGAGGCAAACCGACCCCGAGTGAATTTTTCTATGGGCAAGCAACTCTTCCTTAGCATTTTCAGATTAAACTAAACCATTTTCCAAAGGATTTTCAAATTGAATAGATCTTGTTTCAATTAAGATATTCAGTGATTTTCTCATTCTATCGAATGCTGGGCATATAGTTTTAAAATTACACTAACGCAATATTTGTCTCTTAGTCCCTTAGGACATTACAAGACTTCTTAACTTAATAAAATGCTGCAGTGTTCATGGAAATTCCCACAAAATTTGTATCTGCTATAAGTGGTTTGCAAAGCTTTGTTGTTATTAATAAACACATACAAGATACATAAATTTCTGTTGCACACTTTATGGTTGAATAGTTTCAATCAGACTTATTATACAATAAACCTTTTGAATGAATAAAGAAGCACAGCTCTTGAAAATTATTTTAAATATTTTATAGCTGCCGAAAACTCAAAAGCATCCCTTAATCTACCACATAATTGTTACTTTGCTGACCGTTTTTACCAATTTATTCAACATTTACTATTAACACTAAGAAAAACTTAAATTATCTAATTAAACACAGCTTAAAATGGGCTTATAAAAATTGTCTATGTCAACTTGAAGCAACCAAATTCAGCCTTCACACCCTTGACATGAACACCAGCAGAGCGCGCTTGCACCGTATCAACTCTAGCTACCTTTTTTTTTGCCCATAAAAACAACACGTAAGGTATTCACTCTTGCCACGAATTCACGAAAATTACTAAACTTCCTATCATTTGTAAGGATCACACAGGTGTCCTGTTTAATTCTTGATTTGATTTTTCTTGTAAGAAATTTTTTTTTTGGAAGTGCGCGTGCTGAATGAATCATTAGCTGTGCTGGAGTGGGAAAAGAAAACTCATCAGTTAGTTGTGCTGCCTGCTGTGGAAACATTATGCTTCACAACTAAATGCCAATAGGTGACTTATTACTTTTGCCACAGCGGTAGGTATGTGGATGTTCTTACATTGACACTTTTAATTAAAATTATGCAAATAAATGAAGTGCGCTAGGTTGACTTAACCCATTGGGCAGCATTTGTTCCTCAAAAAAAAAAAAAATTTCTATGACACACAACTGCTACAAGTTGGATTTTTATAACAGAGAATAACAATTTTATAATTTTGATATATTAATTATAATACAATGTAGATTTTTTTAAGCAGATAAAATTTAATAAAATATTCTTTGTCTTTGTTTTTAAGTAAATACGATAATACAAAATATGCACGGGATAAAAACCGTGTTGGTTGAGTCTATTCGCTCGAGCTATTGTATTTCAGCTGATATTAAAGATATGCGACCTGCTGTGATCTACCTCATTTCGTATGAGCTGAAGACCACAATTTTCATCAGATCTCTAAATTCTTTAGTAAGAGTGACTTACGACTTTGTTGAAGACATTTTAAGGCCATAAAATGAAGATATTAAAAACAGATAAGTATCCCAACGCAAAGAGCTTAAAAAAATATTTCTATAACTGAAATATGAAAACTATTTTGTAGAACTGCAGAAAAAACGCAACACAGACGTGCAACGAGCTCAATTAAATGGTATAAGTTTTCGTCGGAAGCTAGCATTGAAGTCACTGGCTAATATCCACGCGAGCTTAGAGAGTTCTGTGAAAGCACTATGCTCTGAAAGCACTATGCTCGGAAAGTTGAATAAGCTAAGCAGATGGACATATACCAAAAGCAACAAAATAATACCTACTTACTTCAACTGCTTTTTTTTTGTATAGCGGTATAGAAAAGGTTAATTTTGACTTGACGCCCTTGCATAATTAAGCAATTACAACACAATTTGCATTTTGCGTCATCGGTCATATTGAAGTGTGAGTAGAATTTTCATACTTCCTTAAAGTCTCAGTGCGTTTGATATTATAATTTCCCTAGTACTCGTAATTCATGCTTACAAATTATCCTTGAAATGAGGTAAGTTTTTGTTATGATTTTTTTTAAGGTTCATCGGTCTGCTTGCCGGCCTGTTGACTGTGCTGGTTTTTTTCAATCTACATAAATGGGATGCACAATAGAGTGATCCTTATCCATTGTGAAGAGCGAACCGTGTGCGCTCCGTGCTATCGCTTTTTTTCGTTTTCGAACTGGGCTGAAAATCGGTCACACAGATTATAAATGCGAGTTACCTACCATAAGTAATGTAAATAACATTTCAAATGAGTTTTATCTACTTTTCTTCAAGTTGACATGCTATGTGCTTTTGTATTTTAGCGTTTGGCGTAGTGCCATCTTAAGCTTAAATAATGAAATTATGAGGCTTTGGGCCAAATTTTATGCTTTACTAGTCAATGAAATAACCAACTCATCAAAATTTTAATTCAACTCATTTCATCATTACTTTCTTAACATATCATTTTATCTTCTCTCCTTAAAGGTATCGAAGGAAAAATCCAATTGAAAGAGATGTTGTTCTTGGAACTTCGAAGCCAAACAACATAAACGATACAAATGAGAAATAACAACAATAAACACCAAATTGAATAAGCAGCATAAGCATTAGCGACGAAAGATCAAACAATTTTTTGTGTAAGGTCTTGCAAAAGCTTAATCCTAAAAAAAAGGATATTGAATTTTAAAAAATAAAACAATAAGTTGTTTTAAAAAGAAGATATTTAAATCAGTCCAGTGTATTTTGCGCCAAAGCCTTACAAGCCAATTTCAAAGAAGCAAGTTGAATTTTTTAATTGCATCTTAGGGTGAATATTCTTACATATATTATGGGGCTGCCGTTCACGAAAACAATGTCTGCACCACAATTGCGTCCGATAGGTAATGACGTAAAATTGAATGGAAAGCTTAGTTATTTCGATATCAGTTATGCCAAAATGTGTCGAAAATCACAAAAAGCCGAAAATTGAAAAAATCGTAGAAAAAATCGTCTTTGTGATCTTTTTGTCTCGTTCACTTAAGCCTTAAAATGTTTATTTACGAGTGTTCAGCTGCAGCTTCGGTAACCCCCAAATTTTTCAACTTTAATTTTATTAATCAGATCAATATCAATTTTTTTTTTGTATATTATCCTTAGATATTTCACTGTGCAGCGCTCTCAAAATGTTACGATTAAGGAGAAATAATGAAGACCGTTATTTCGGCAAGAGTAATCTCAGAAGTAAGTCTGAAACATACTAACCAACAACATCAAATATCTAGGGTATTATTTCAGATACAAGAGTTTCAAAATTAAATTTTATATTTACGTGGTATGATTAATTTAAAATTTCTTTTTCCTTGTCTAGCTTAAAAAATTTTTCATTCACTGTTTTTACCTTCAAAATATCACTGTAATTTTTCTAATTACATTTCTGGGCTTCGAGCAGCACCTGATACGTTTTTTCCACAAAACTAGAGATTCACACTTTGAACAATAAGGACCACTCAAATGTACAATTTTTTCTGTTTCTTTGAACAACCAACGTGAATGCGATGTGACAGCCTGCTGTTGGTGTCACTGCACATACTAAATGTATTAAATTTCACCACAAAAAATATATGCCTCTTGAAGCCCGTACGTGGGAGCTTTGTAAATACCACGCCTCTTTTAATATGACTCCGTTAGGATTTTAAAAGTGTTGCAGTTTTTTTATCAATGAAAAATTTCACCTCATCATATAATAACTGAAAAGTTTAACTTCAGAAATCGGAAGAAAGACAAAGCGTATACTCAGATTTAATAAGTTTGCGACTATGTACTTAGAGCCTTTTTTTGTTTAGAAAACAGCTCAATATGTATTTTTTTTTACTATGTTGATATTGTTAAAAGTGTTATTGATATCCATTGTAAATTGCTCAATGGTTCCAGTCTTATTGCTTCATTCGCTGACATTTTCAATTATCATTCAGTAACTTGAGATCAAAGCCACAATTTGCACAACATTTGTAAGTGACAGTTTTAAATGGAAAATATTTCGCATGGCAAACAATTTACAGAACATCTATTGCCATTTGCTGGCAACTCCCATCTACTAACATTTCATGGCAGCACATTGACTTTTACAATTGTCAATGAATTTTACAATTTTCAGCGTTTGTTTTTCTATTTATTTGTATTGTTTTGTGCCATTTTGTCTTTGTCTTTATATCGTGGCTAAATACTCGTGTTGTTTATTGGCTTTGCTTAGTTAGATGCAGCATTTCCTGATATTTCTGGACTTGACTGAATTTGCTGCTGTAATTTGATGTCATGCTTCGTACTTTTCTTAGCGTGAGTCCAAGGAAGATGACATTATTATGGCATGCTACATAAAATCAAAAGAAGTTGAATCTTGAGATCTCCAATACTAAAAAATCAACATTTATGAATAATAAATTGAAAACTTTTTGATTTAAATTTTTTAATCTTTATATATCTTGATTTAAATTTTAAATTAGAACTCGAAATATTATTTACCCAACAAGACAAAAAAATTGTAAACAAATTTGTTAAACGACCTGCAACATTTCATAGAGATCGAACGTGCAGAAAATATTAGTCCACATTCCTAAGTTTAATTGTTACTGCTGATGAGATGTGCTGTTTTTATTATGACCCGAAATACGCGTCAAATTGCAGAAAAGAAGTCGAAATCATCCCCACATGCCAAAAAAACACAAAGAGTTCCATCAAATTTCAGGATAATTTTTATTTTTTCGTGTTTGCTTTGATAGCAAGGACATCATCCAAAGAGAATTCCTCCAAACTAGTCAAACAGTTACTGATGCTTCCTATTTGAAAGTATTACGCCATTTGATGGCTAGAATTTGTCGTATTCGATCATAAGGCTTTCTATCTTCATTTATTTCCCATATGTCGATTATTTCGTATTGTATTCTTTGTATGAACAGAAATCCATTCAATAAATTCAATCAAACCGTTCAATTCAATGCAGTTTTCATGCAATTGAATTGGGTGAATCTTCTTTGGATTGCTGGTCATTTCAAATGTCCTTGCAATCAGAGTATTGTTCCTTTAATTTCTTTGCTTACTTTTTTCAAATTCAATTTTAGCTTTATCAAATGATTTACGTTGCTTTCCAAAAACTACCAACAATTGTGATGTTTTTGACAACAGGCTACAATAACAATGACAACAACAATATCGTTACAAAATGAAATATGCTTTAAGTACACTGAAAAATTTTTGCAAAGAAATGATAGCCCAACTGACTATGAGCTTAAAATTGATATGAGAGATCCTAAACGTGGAACAGAGTAAAAACTTTCCTAGATAAGACTGTTATTAAGAGAACTATTTCGGCACCAAAAACTTCACGAACGAATTATTTGGATGAATTTATTGTTTCACAGTATTTTGTACTGTGCAACTTCTTAAAGTGTAGATGTTAGCAATTGTTTTATTCAATACGAAAGGTAAAGCCGACAATTTGACCTTAAGTTTTTTATGTTAAAAATAGTTCGAGAAAAGCCACGATTTGGTGCAGCGAAAAAAACACAGACAACAAATAACAATTTCACTTATTTTAGTCTTGTAGCAAGTAGAACCTGCAGTATCCTCACTCTACAACCAATACCAACACTTGATTCTCAAATATTTACCCAGCCAAAAGTCAAGTTATGTAAACACTCAAAAAACAGCAAGGATTAAAGAAAATTAAGCACAATAAGAAAAAATAAAAATTTAAAAGAAAAAAATAAAATCTTGGCATACATGACTTTGTGTCCTTATAAACAGAGACACGATACATAAATATCACTGATAAGCTCAAAATATAACTTACATACAATACGTAGAGATAGCATCAACTTTTTGCCACAGTAAATCGGGCAAAATCTCTGGTTCGGCCTATTTACAATACTAGAAACTCGATGTTAAGAAGAGATCCTCACAAAACGGTCTACCAGCAATATGGACAACAAAGTTCATCACTGGCTCTCGGTAATATGACAAACTTCGGGGCCTTTTCTTCTCTTCAAAGTGACAATCTAAAGTTTACTGCAATATTTTTTATGAAAAAAGGAACTTTTTTGCTAGTTTTCCATATAAATATTTTCTGAGCCAGCGCAAATCTTCCAAAATAAATTTTATGAAAACTATAAGCAGTAAGTTCGTTTAAAGCAATAGACTTCATGATCAGTTGTGCTTCACATCAGTGCGCTAGTTATGATGCCATCTAACTTCCGTTGCAAGCTAAACGACATATTGCTGCTTCACACCCATCAACAAAATCGGCCCGCCAACAATTGCTAATGATGATAACGTCCCAAAACGTTCTATCGAGCAACATTAAATAAAAACTTTTTCTCATTTGTCTCGCATGATACTTTGAAAGTTGAAGCTTAACGGCAACGCTTACAAATACTTAACTAATAATAGCATCAATACGCACACACACACTTACACAAACCGAACAATATATAGACAGTTAAATACAACAAGCAGACATGAGACATAGGCTGCATAACAGTTAATTACAAAAGTTTGCCAACACCAATAATGAAAAAAAGAAGAACACAAATAGCCAAGCCAGAAAAGTTGCAGAAATATCAGCAACCAATTGACATTTAGAAAAATGAGAACAACGAGGCAACAGCGTAGACCAAGTGACAGCTGCTTGACAAATGGGTGTGGGGGATGGCATTGGTGAATGTGCAAGGACTGCATTCACGCTTTTGACACTAAAGCGATAAAAATTACCAAATCGCCTGCCTGCGTCAATTAACACTAAATGACAGTTGTTGCGAATTTTTGACATTTAAGGTTAAATACGAAGTCGTGCACTTTCATAGAAACTATTTATAATAAAAGTTTTTATGTTTTATGAGAGGCTTAAGTCTTTACAAACTAATTTTTAATTATAATGATAACAATTTTTAGTGTATTGCGCAACGTAAATGGGCGCACGAAAAAGTGGATGCCATACAGCAAGTGATAACGTGAAAGAAAGGTAGGAAAATTTTATCAATGTTCCAAAGGAACGGAAAAGTCTATTTTAAAGCAGTTTTTATTATCTTCATATTAAATGCAATTGATCCTTATCGCTTAAAACTCATTGCCCAGACAGTACTTTTTTTGATAATGAACGCACAACGCCGAAAAGACGGAGTGGCTTCACATTCGACAAAATTAAGCTTCATTTTCGTTAACAAGAGCTAAAGTTGACAGGAGCTGTTAACATTGGTTAAGGGGATAACGTACTTTTTAACATTGGAAATGTTGATTTCAAGCCTAGCTCTGCTTCGAATAAGTTCTGACATCGGCGAGTTTTTCCGGAGTGCTTTGTGGCAACGAGCCATATGTGTTTGCAATGTGCATAAATAAGATGTTTCAGATTCAGTAATAAAAAATTCTACAGTAAACCAAAAGTCAATTCCAAGAATCAAGCAAGAACATAGGCAGTGGTGACCACTGTCACAAGCAAATGCGGTAACGATAATTATTGATAACGACATGTGTTGATAATTTGCTTATCACATCTGTATACGTGTACGCTTTCTTATGCTCTATAACTTTTTCTTAGGCATTTTATTCGCTTTCTCATTTTTACGCTCTTTGAGCGCCTGCTCGTTCTCTGGGCAGCACCGAATATGAGTGTAGAAATAAGATAACACTGATCATACGAATCGAGAAAAGCTGTCCTCAGTGTACTATTTTTGTTTCCTTGTTCGTTCGCTTTAATTTTTTCCTTAATGATGGCAACAATAACAAAAATCTCGTGCACAGCGCAAAAAAAAACCACAACAATGTTTTATTTTAGTTATTTGTCATAAGAAAATTAACGCATTTGTTGTGAAAAGTCACAAGTGACTCATTTTTCGTGTTTTGCCCATCGCTGCTGTAGTCGATGAAAGAAAGTCAGTTGGCACTCTGCTCCACTTTAATGCAACGTGTTGTCAATTATGTTCGGGCAATAGTCTTCCTATTGTTTCCTAATAAGTGGCTGAATTTTGTCTTAATTGATAGTAGCTTGATGTTCCATTTTGTTCTGCCATTTGTTGTCTCCTTTTTTTGAAATTTTCACAAAGGCTACTATGAGCGTAAAGTACCTTGCACGGATATTTTGTTTAGCTGTTAGAGCTTTCAGATGCTTTACTATTTATAATTGTAAATGAATGTATAAAACTGCTTTTAACATAACATGGAAACGTATGAGCTGCCTGTCTATAAATTCATGGGCCGAAAATAAAATTTATAAAAATCTTTTAAATGTTATTTGAAGAAGCTTTAATAATCATCGTTTTATTTAAAAGCTCAAACACTTTTACACCATAGTCACACAAAAAGGGAATGGAATGTTTTGTTCGTTTTATAATGTTAAAACGTTCATATTTTAACAATCGACATTTTTCTCGTCCTCACAACTGTCACTATTTACTTAACCTAATTTTTAAACTTTTTTTTAACTACATTTCTTTCACTTTTTCTCTTCATTGTTGACTCATGCTGTGATATCAGCATTGTAAAAGACTACATTCTTGTGAAAAAATATTTTTATTTTTAGAGAAGCATTCAATTACTTTCTTTATAGAATGCATGTTTAAATTAAATTTAGATAAATTTTTCAATGATACTGAAGGTGCCCGGAGTAATTTGAGTGCCCAGGACAAAGATTTGCCTCAATGTACCTAAAAATTGTTAGTAAAACTATATGATGAATTTGTTTAAAATGAAACAAAGTTTTATTTCATATATTACAGTTTTCATTGAAACATGAACATGCTATCTCTTATACCAGTGGTTTTTAACATTCTAAGTTGGTTGAATCATTTGACCGTATTTATGTCTTATCACGTGGCACCAATATCGCAATTTATTATTTTATATCATTTTTATATTCAGTCAGAGGTTTCAAATAACCATTATTTTAAAACTCTGATAGAAAAGAGTTTTATTTTTTATTTATTTTAAAGGCACCGATGGGGTTAAACTAACATTCAAATAGCACATGTTCACGTGCGCCAATGCCAATGCATGATTGTTCAACATAAAAATGAAAGAATTCACTTTGTTTGTAACGAAAAAAAAAAAACAAATTTCCAATTAATTGTGCCAACATTACCAACTAGCAATTGTCAATAAAAAATGCGACCGCTTCAGTGCAATAACGTCGTAAAAAAAGACACTAAAAAATGTGGGCATTCAAAACATATTAAGGCCTAAATTTTAAAACAAGTCAACAGTTACTGGGCCAAAAAAAATTGCTGTTGTTTTATGTAAGAAGTAAAAGTTCAATGGTAGAAAATTTGACGAATAGTTCGAAAACAATATATATTTTCATTAAAATCACATATTTATTGATGCACTCATGTGGTGTAGGTACTCATGAATATAGGAAGCATTAAGTTTGTGGGAATATTATATATGGCTTTTTTACGTATTACTTCCTTAGCTGTGAAGTAAATGATGGATATATCGAAAAAAGACGGTTTACTAAAGTTGAGACAGTGACTTTATCGTATAAGTAAAGAATAAGAGGAGACCAAACCATAGCTCGGATTTTCGCTTTGTTGTTGAAGAATTCGAACAAAGTGTAGGATATACTTAAAATTTTGAAAGAGATTGTAAAAATCGAACTAGTTGAAAACTTTTCGAAAGTGTGAAATGGTTAAAAAACATAAATAGGTATGGAAAATATTGAAAATTTTTGAATCAGGTGAAAAACACTGAAAGAGTCGAACAATCATGCAAAATGTTGAAAAAAGATAAAAGAGGTTGAAAAACCTTTTAAGAGGTTGAAAAAAGTCGAAAAAAGCTGAATGAAGTTGAAAAAGTCGAAAAAAATCGAATGAGGTAAAAAAGTTGAAAGAGCTTGAAACAGTTTAAAATGGCTGATAAGATCAGCAAAACATGAAAAGCGTTGAAAAATATTTAAAGAGATTCGAAAAAAGTTGAAAATCTAGAAAAAATTTGCAAAAATACGGAAAATATTGAAAAAAGTAGAATAAGCCATATTTTATTACAATCACTCCTATAGTACACTAAATATACAATATATGTAAGGTTTTGTGCTTGTATGGGAGGTGCCACGCCTACCAATGCGGTCCCGTTGAAGTTCACTTATTTTGAAAAAATATAATAGCAGACATCTCTACATCAAACTTCATTAGGATACCTCCCATAGTGCTCAAAATATTGCATAAAACGTTTTTGAATTGTATGTGATATGCCACGCCCATAGGTGCGCCCACTTCTGTTAATAACATACCTAATTCGTCCTTGATCGTGTGTAGATTTGCTAGAGCAGAAAATACGTGAAACGGCGAAATGTAAGAGAGAATTGCTTTTTGCGTAACCTTATGTGATCAAAGGTTTGGAGACCTATTAATTCAATGCGTCTCGAGACGATTAGGCCCAAACATTTCGTCTTTTTCTTCATCTTCTTTTAACTTATAGATAAAGTTCCTTGTAGTATTTCCATTTTTGGGTGGGTCATGACCCCGAGAACCTACACCTTGTATATGTGCTTGATCAAATGATTTTTTTTTACAAGATTGGGAAGTTTTTTTCGGACTGAAAGTGGCTTTTTTTTTTTGATTCTCTCTCTTTGCATGCGATATTTTTCTGGAACATTTTGGTGAAACGGCTTCATAAGCAGTTTATTGGCTTTTGAATTACTTTGATTTTTAGTTCTAGCTGATGCCAATCAGCAAAGAAATGAAAAATTTCAACAAATTTTAGGATATTGTTACCAAAGATCAATCAGATGAAATTATGCAAACGACGAAATTCACTTCCACTTTAGCAACATCTATGAACGAAATTTCCGCTTGGACTCTCGTACACAATAACTAGTCATGGCAGCATGCATCATGTTATTCACAAGCAACATTATATCCTTAGCAAACTTTCCCTTTAAATCCTTGCACTATTTGTGCATGATCCTGGCGCTCATGCTGGTCATCATTAGTCGTCATCTCTAATCCAGTGTGTCCATTCAAAAGCTGCTGCAGCTTGAATTTAATCGAAATGAGATTTCGTGTGTCACTTACAAAGCAAAAAATAAATTTGTCATTCGAACACGTAAATAAAAGTTGGAACTGCTTTTTTGTACTTTTGCATTGCTTAACTTGTCGCATGTGTCAACCAACAAAACGAAATAGTTGACGCAACAAAATGTAACTTTGGCCAGCAGCGGAAAGCTTAAGATTTAAACAACATACCATAGTATAGTTTTTGGCGCATTGCAGCAAGTGGTACGTTATGTCGTACGTGACAGGATATATTTGTTTGAGATTTTTAGCTTTGAAGGATATCAAGCAAAAGTGGTAGGGTTTTAAATTAACTCAAAAGTATTTTGAGGCAATAAAAACTAAGAGTGAAACAAATAGTTTCATTTTTATATTTATAAGAACATGTTAATAATGCATATTTTGTACTTTACGATATTTTCCGTCTAAGCAGTGACTAACTATCTGAAGACACACAAAATACTTCAATTTCAACCATTTACTGCTAAGTTATCAAAACAAACTTTTACCCTTTCATTCCACTTTGAGCAACTTCTTGCTCCAAAAATAACATAAAATGTTAAACATAATACCACTTGTTTAACCCTTAAAAGCCAGCTGGGTTTCGTATGCCAAAGCACATGTGTCCTCTTTATTTACTGCGTCTGCTGATTTTATAACATCCCATATGAGAAAATGCGTTTCGCAATTAATTTCTATTGAATTTTACTTTGCACTCACACATGCATACGCATCGCTCTAACACATACCTACCAATAGTAGAGGTATATCTACTAACATAATTGCACCATTATCATAAAGACAAAATGCTGGCTAATTACAATAAATTTGTCTAATTATGGCCAACTTTGTGGCATAAAAACTTAAAGGAAATGTGAAAAGTTTTCAAAAGTGACATGCGGTAAAGGAAAAGACTTAGCAGCCGCAGTAGTATGAGTATGTATGTATGCATGTTGAATTAGAAAATAATGTTGAAATATAAATATTATTTGATAATTTGTGGTTTGTTTGAAAACAATATGAGGCAATGGTTGAATTTTTGAGAAAAGAAATTTCAAAGTTTCGTAAATATTTTCTGAAATGAAGCAGAATTAGAACTCAACAAAAATAAAAAAAATTCAAAAAAAAAAGCAGAGCTTATCATAAGTTTTTGTACTTACGATAAAAATCAAAACTAAGAGTTTCGAAATTCAATGCAGGACTTCCTTTCTAAACTTAAACAATCTCAATATAAACGCTTTCAATAAGTTATTAGAAATGTATACAGAAACGACATAAGCGCTGATACATCGTTGCTATCTTGGAAATGCTGAATCATAGACGGTACCGCAGAAGGCATACGAAAATGAAGCGCAACAAAGCGAAAAGTGGATATTAAGAACTCGGTGGTCCAAGCTGAAATCAAAAGACGCAGGCAACGCACACCTGTTTTGAATTAGTATACAATAACCCTCTGTAGCTGGGTTAGTATATTTTTCGCCAAAGCGTTACAAACCATTTTCATATAAGCACATTACTATAGATAACGAAAATGCCAATAAATTGTCGGTGCCAGGGTTTTTGAAAAAAAAAAAAACGAGTTTTTAAATATTTTATATTTTAAGACAGAGACAAAGACCAACTAAAAAAAAAAAATTGTAATTTTTAAGCCAAAAAAACTCGATTCGAGACCACTGTGCAACGGTTGCCAATCATAAGCAATGAAACCGAATAGCTATTCGAATTTTGTTTTGGTTTCACACTCCCAATGAAGTTTTGAGATAAAAGTAGTAGCAGATAATACTGAGATAGTAAAGGGTGTTTTTTTTAGAGGTATAGAGCTTCGAATTGAAATAAAACACAAGAAAATCGTTTTAATGTCCATCAATTTAGCTTTATTGGAAGGATAATTTTATGGCATTAATGTTTAAATATGATTTCGGGCATGTGGCCGCCGCGGCTGGCTCGAGTAAAGCCAATTCCATAGGTCCAATTTTGAACCACTTTTTCGAGCATATGGGGCCGTATGTCGGCAATAACGCCACGAATGTTGGCTTCCAAGTCCCCTAACGTTTCTGGTTTGTTGGCGTAGACGAGCGACTTCACATATCCTCAAAGAAAATAATCCAATGGTGTCAAATCACATGATCTTGGTGGCCAATTGACAGGTCCATTCCGCGAAATTATGCGCTCATCGAATGTTTCCTTCAATAAATCGATTGTGACGTGCGCTGTGTGGCATGTAGCGCCGTCTTGTTGGAACCACAACTCATCCACATTCATGCCATCCAATTCGGGAACAAAATAGTCAGTTATCATGGCTCTATACCGGTCTCCATTAACGGTAACTGACTCTCCAGCATTATTTCGGAAGAAGTATGGCCCAATGACTCCACCTGCCCATAGAGCACACCAAACAGTCAGTTTTTGTGGATGTAATGGCGTCTCAAGGGTCTCATGTGGATTCTCTTCACTCCAAATGCGGCAATTTTGCTTGTTGACGTAGCCATTCAACCAAAAATGAGCCTCATCACTGAACAAAATTTTGCGATGAAAATCAGCATCGAGATCAATCTCATTTTCGGCCCATACACCAAAATCACGACGCATTGCATGGTCTCGCGGCTTTAATTCTTGCACAAGCTGGATCTTGTAAGGTCGCAAGCCAAGATCTTTGCGCAAAATCTTCCATGAAGTTGATGGACAAAGCTCCAATTGCTGTGCACGGTGGCGAATCGATTCATTCGGGTCCTCTTCAACATTTTGCTCTACAGCGGCAATTGTTTCTTCGGTGCGCACTGTTCGACGTCTCTGCGGATGCGTATTATCACATAGAGTAAACGTAGTGCGAAAACGATCCATGGTTAACCGAATTAATTGCTCTGATGGACGATTATGTCGACCATAAAATGGACGGAGCTTGCGGTAAACTTCGCGAACTGAACCATTATTTTCGAAATAAATTTGCACGATTTGCAAGCGTTGTTCTTTTGTCAACCTGTTCATGAAATGGCAAACCAAACTGAACATAAATGATATTAGAGTTGCCAGATTTGACCATAAAATGCCAGTTTTATCTCTATTCGAAAAACAAACCTCTAAAAAGAACACCCTTTAGTAGCAGTAAATAAAACTGGGATAATAGTAGTAGTAAGTAGACTAATTGAAAACAGATACTCGATTTCATTCATTATTCACTAACACTATTACATAGATTATAGATACAAGGCAGTTTGGAAATAGGTTGTTACTAGTTTTATGAATTAGCTTCTATCGGGTGATCCAATTTAATTTTCTTCCATTGTCAGCCATGTAAATTAGACAGTTGTCAATAATCAGGCGTTGTCAAACTATCAGATATAAGTTTACTTACGAAATGGATCGTTGTGATAACGAAGCAAAATTTATTTAAAAGAAGTATTCTTCTTCGATGGTGCACATATCCACCTCTCTCTGAGGAAAATGCTAACATGATTTAGAAGAGGAGAGAAAACAGGCAACGTCATTCGACCGTACTTCTTCAAAAACTATCATAGCAGGAGTGTGACAGTAAATTGCATGCGCTGAAAGCGTATTACTCGTATTTTTGACATGAAAATATTTATTGATTGAACCCCACAACTCACTAAATATCGGGACCAATGTTGGCTGCTTTGGTGGATAAAAAAAAAGTTCAAGGTTGCATTATTTCACATTTTGGTGACGTCAAATGGTCGCAAGATCATGTGGTTCAAGACCGCTTGACATTTATTTCCAGATAACCTTATGTTCACTTGTGTTTGCTCAAAAATAATTTGAAATTTTAAAACTTTTAATAAATTGTTTAATACGAAATTGACGAAATTATTTAATTTGTATTAAATTGGTATGAGATTCCGATTTGTAGCATTCAAATCATATTCATTAGTGAGGATTGCATGAAAGTGGAGAGGTAGTTACTCTAATATTCTGGAGCTTTAACACTGCTGCAAAAATTTCAAATATCGTTCTGCTAATGGAGATCAGGTGTTGGGGACAGTTTTTTCACACTGAATGCGAATCTGGGCTCAAAAGCTGACTATCGCGTTAAGTTTTTAAGAAATCAGGAGTTGAAACCCGTTTTGGCTTCGGGTCACAATATAAGTGTTGTATGCATAGAGTACAATGTACGTTGATGGCCATACATACTAACCATTTTCCAAACAGATTCACATATTGTAACAATCACAAAAAAGGAAGAATAATAAGTGTTACTTAGCGATGTGCGATAAATTCTTCACGGAACACTAAGGTTAGCCTTGAAATCAACCAAAATAAAATTCATCACTGAAAACTCTCCAAAAACTACTAAAAACGCATTTTGTTTAGGGGTTTGAATCCCCATTTGCACGAAGGCTATGTATAATGATTAACTTTTGAGCTCAAATTCGTGTTCAGCGTGTAAAAATCTAAGTCACTTCCCATTAGCAGACTGAAAGTCAAAATTTGTAGAAGCAGTGTTTCGGGTCCACAATATTAATTTCAAAGAAGTATTTTATTTGTGTGCATATACATAAATACGTTAATTTCCTATTTCGCATATTCATTACAATAAAAATTACATAACAACTTCAAATTAAATCACGTACTTGAGACGGTGTCACTAAAATTGTGATGAGATTTGTTTTCATGTTGTGCCATTCTTTGGAATTCATGTGTTAGAGAAAGCTGAGAATATTTATTTTTTATTTAAACAAAATACTCAGACATATGAAAAGAACGGGCGTGTGTTCCTTAAGCAGAAAAAGCTAACTATTAACATGATTACTTAAATTACTACTCGTTTAAGCAAACTCAGAACGAATTTGTTGCATAAAACAAAGAGATTATGTAACTTTATAAAAAAGTTTTAAAACAATTATTTATAAAAAAACCCTTCCACTTTTGCTGTGTAAATAAAATTTCTCACATGTGGTTTTTGCAGCACAAAAATTGTGCACTCAAGTGTTAAATCCATGATGCTCATAAAAAATCCACACATGAACACTTTTTTGCACAAAATGCAGACCAGTGTTATACGTACGAGTCTTATTACTAATTTTTTATTCATTTTTTTTTCGAATGAGCTCAATAATTCGTTGCAATTTTCCACCACAAACTAATTGCTGGAAAATTAAGTTTTGAACTTAATATGGAGAAAATCGGCTTATATTGGTATTTGATATGGTAACAGCAGCCGATGCAGATTGAAAACAAAAACAAATAAAAAAAAATGCCAACATATGCAGTTTACTTGTTGGCTTCGAAAAAGGTTCACCAATCACTGGAAAGGGCAAATATAAACTTGCTGCAATGCCATAAAGAGCTGGCAACATTTGGCAATCAAAAATTTACTTGAAGACTTATGTCATGAATGAATTCTTCGCTATTGGAAGATTGCAGCTTAAGGCATTTTGGTGTGATACAACTTATTGCTACTGCTGTTGCTCGCTATTCTTATTGTTGTTGTTGTTGCCCTAGTAAGATTTACGATTCTCTACATGCAGAAGAAAACAATAAAATTGCGCTTTTGTTGCCAACAAAACAGTTGAAAGCCAACTCTAAATCACAACAAAAATATCAAAACTCGCGTTATGGCCAAATGTAAATATGAGTATGTACTTTATGGGTGCTATTGCACTGAAATTTTTGCAATTTTAAGTGTCGAAAGGATGAAAAATTCTTAAACATATATCGTGCATGAAAAAATGAAACGAGAGAAAAGTGTTTTATGAGAGGAAAAAAAAACATAAAAAGTTTACATCGTTTAAAGACACACAAAAATACAAAAACTCAATTGTTGACCTCCATATGATTCATCGATAGACTATATATGTGGCCATCCAGAGTAAAAATATGAGCCAGATCTATTAATACAGATATGTGTCAGCATCGATTAGATAAAAAAAGCGCCGAAAATAAGCAACTTTGGGGCACTCGCGCTACTTCTATGATCACTTAAAAAAACATTTAACTACTCAGTGATGTTCAAAATCATGATATCTACGATTCTAAGACCCAGCCGATTGAAAAAAAAAATTCGACCCACCCCAATGTGTATGTGTGTAAAGGGTGATTATTTAGAGCAGTAGAAGTTTTTAAGTTAAACTATGCAAATAAATTCAGTTTGAAATAAAAATGGTTTGCCTGAAAGATTACTTTATGAACTTTTTGCTCAAAAAGTATTTTTGGCACATGACTACCATGACTTGTTTTAAAAATTGATGTGCTTAGTTCGGTTTCAGACGGCTCCTGTCAAAAAAACTAACCATGTTGATTTTCAAAGGTTGTTAGTAGTCACTTTTACTTGCTTTTAAAAAAAAGCCTTTGTTTCCTAGATTTTGGAAACTGTTTTAAGCTTCAGTCTATTTCACAGATTTGTTTTATTTGAATTGAATAAAAACCTCTTAGCAATCCTCGAAAAGTTTGGATATAGATGCTCATGAAAACTATTAATCAACCTTCCTATTTTATTCCAAAAATCGGTGATTGAAAAATTTCGCATATTTTCTTATATCACCGTTGCAAGATAAGTTTCGAAATTTCATGCACTCAAGATCAATTTTTCGCTTGGGAAACAAAATTATAAGAATTGATAATACATGTTGAATTTGTCTTTCCCCCTATGTTCCACTTCAGATTTTGAAGAAAACGAAAATTTTTAAAAGAAATAGTAACAAAAAAGATAGGTTTCTGTAGAACCGTAACATGGTACTTTACTTTGGCTATGAAAATAGTATTAATATTGGTACTAAAGTCTGTCCGTCTGTGCCAAAACTGCTTCAAAGCCAAATAGAAACAGTACATTTGAGAAGAAACAAAACTGCAATAACAACACATAGTTCACGAAGCAGCATAATCATAAGCAACGAAAAATCAACCTGCAATTATTGAGGTTTTGCAAAAACTTAACCCTAAGCAACAGGATATTAAACTTTAAAAAAAATAAAAAAGTAAGAATGCAGTAAACTTTGTTAGCACAAATACTTTAGTGTAAAATAGCAATTATTAAAATTGGTTCAGTATACTTCGCGCCAAAGCGTTACAAGCCTTTTTCATAAAAGCAATTTTATATAAATAGATTAGATATAAATACTCTCTTGACTCGTAAGTCAAGATCGTATCGTGGAATGATTTGTGCTGTTTGCCTCATGAAAGTCACAAAATAGTGTCATGAAAGAAATAAGTTTAGAAAATATTATATGTACATACCACTAAGGAAAACATCATGTCACTATAACACAGGAAGGCTTACAAAATATTCTTGAAATTATATTTAAGTATATAATACAAAAAGTGCATTGGGAAAATAATATGTGTGAAGGTATGCCACTAAGAGAAACAGAGGAGTAAGCCAAATATAATGTGCAAATACTGTGATGATCAGGTAAAATGAAAGACAGAATTTGGTTGCGAAAAAATCATGTTTTATAAAGAAATATACCTATTAAACAAGCTGGAATAAACTAAATGTGTCATGATAGACCATAAATTTTTTTTTTATGTTTTATCAATATACTTACTGAAAAAATAATGTATGCAAATAAACATCATAATACAAACATCATGATTAAGCAAAACACAAGCAAATAAAGAAATAAGTAAGCAAATTGAATGCTTTAAAAGATATATAAAAGTTATATATATATTCATATAAATATTGTATTGTGATGAAAATTAGAAGAGTAATGACACATATCAAAGAAAATATTGTAAGCACCAATGTCTCACACTAAAACACAAAAAAGTATGCAAAAAATGTCGTACTACTAGATCACGTTTTCAATCCCAGAAAACTAAGCAGGATTGTTCAAGAATTTTGCAAAAGAAATGGATTCAAATAGATAGGATACATATATGTACACTACTGCAAGTAATAATGTTGAAAACTATGCAGTTATATGTCATTAAGAGACTATACCACATTTTTCATTCGATATCATAATGTAAAAAATATGTCATGCAAAACATAATGCTAGCGAATAGAATACACCGAAGAAAGAACTGAACGCAAAAATATTTCTCATCATATCACATGCTGAGTAATCGCAAATATGTCATGAAAGAAAATTTTTAAACAAAGAAGAATGCACCAAAGAAATTAATAATGAGCTAAAATATTTCTGACCATATCAAATGACAAAGAGAAAGTAATAGCTATATAGTATTACACTAAAAGTTTCATAGGTGAAATATTACACGCAAAAAAAAAAAAAAAAAAAAACAATTATAAATTAATGTTTCTACAAAAATTTTCTTTCCATGTATTCATCTTAATGCTTTCTCTTTTGAGTGGGAGTGCAATGCAAAAAAAAAACATTTTCGTGTATATTTGCGCATTGATATCCTTGCTGCATTCTGCAAATACTGTAACAATTTCTATTTTATGTAAATCACTGCAGAAATCATAAGAAAGAGATCGAATCGAAGACGCGAAATTTTTAAACTTCATTTTGGCATTACCAACAACGATATATTTTGTCGTTTTGCCTGCAATAAATTAGTGAATGCTACATGCATGCGATGGTGTTGACTCAATCTGTTGCAGGAGTAGCTGATTTCGATGCCAACATTTTTATGACCGAAGGCGTGCATCATATGTTTTATTAAAATTTATTTTGACAAATATGTTTTTTTGTTTTTGTAAGAAAACATTTTGCAAAACTTTAAATGAAGCTGAATTGCAGTGATTGCCATTTGAAAGTTCAGCATGTGCCAACAATTTACGATTTCTCAATGATGTCATTTACATGGTGCAGTTTTGACTGTAAAAGTTTGGATTTATTCTTAAATTTTTTTAAAAACTACGAAAAATAGTTAAATACTTTAAGAGCTATAGCGCCGGCCCCTGAGCTCAGGTGGGATCCCAACCAACGCTGGACGCAGATGTGTGAATGTTCTGGGATACTCGTAATAGGAGGCCCTTTTATTAGTTTAATTTTTTCTCTTTTTTGGTCCCCTAGCGCCAAGCTCTGCAAAGTTGTAGCCCGGCGCTGGGGACAGCTATTTTACTGAACGTGCTGTTCATTACAGTGTACTTATAATAAACAGTGTATGGTGATGAAAAACGGCGAAATTATGCAAGGCCAGTCATGTTAGTTTCTTCCATTGCTAAATGGAATCATCAGTGACCTTTGACTGATGAGAGAAAGTTTCTAAGGCAGATATATTTATAAACTACAATTGAAAGCAATACAAAATTTTGAAATTTCAAATATGGCCGACTACATAGCCAGTTTAAATACATATGACCCCTGTTGGAAACCTTTCTCCATAGAACTTCTTTCCGAATGTCCTTAGAGTCTGATTCGAATTTCTGCTCATTTTATAATTTGCAGAATAACAGATAGAATAAATGCTTGGGAACTTTCAAAGGACCTTCAACTTGAATTCATAGCTGTTAATTGAAACAGAACATTATAATTTTGTCTTCGTTTGTTGACACGACAAATTATTTCGCAATTTACAGATGATTTAAATTAGCTCTGAGTTGGGAAATGCTTTAAACTTGAAATTGAGGCGATGGATTTATCTGACTGAATGTTGAACATTACAACTTAACAAATTTCATTCATGAAACATATAGAGCTATCAACCTATTGGCCACCATTTTTACCGGGGCAAACTTTAGCATACCCGTTACGTATGGCGCTCTTATTAGAAGAACCCTAACACTAAGGTAGCAATTTAAATAAATGCATCGAAATCCAATATTGGAATTCAGGCGACACTGGGTTGGTTTGGACAGATGGAAAATTAAGCACTATATTGGTGAAGTTAATAACACAGATTTTGGATATCTATGTAAGCTTTTTGATGAAAAGTCTCGAACATTCATTGAATATATCAATCGCAATAGTAAGCACTGTACTTGATTTACATAACTGCTTTTACTATACTTCATTATTTGTCTCGCCAAATAGTGCCTGTTTCTGACTGTATAGAAATGGAACACATTATTTAAAAGTTTACTCCGATATTTTATATTAACAATGATTTCAGTTTCACTGCTAAATATATGTCACATTTGCTTTTGCTACTTCAGTAACATCATTGAAATAGTTCTATGTTACCTGTATTGTAGTGCCTCGTCTACTTATGTAAGCAGGTACTATTTGTATGTTTTGATTTTATTGTATGAGTTATTTAATTAAATTCTATGAGCCTTAAAAACAATTAAAACTTTTCTTCCACAATTTACTCCTAAGTTTTTGCGGTAAATGCGTTCAACCTGATTTTAATTAACATTAAAGCAAATGCAGCGCGAAAACTAATTTTTGGAATCAGAATTGCGTTACATATTTGTAATGTTTTCGTTGTCTCCAATTATTATTCTTATTATTTTAATTTTTTTTTCTAATTTTATACGCCAAATTGTCACCATATTATGTCAAAATAGAAAGACTGCCATCCTGCTTACAATTTTTCTCTTTTAGCAAGGAAGCTGCTGACTGAATTTTTATTTCATTTTCAATTTATTTCACGTACTCAATGATGAAATTCCTGCAACATCTGCCAATTTCTTTTCACAACGTACATACAAACTCACATAAAAAGGAAAATATATGTATATGTATGTATGTGGAAGAATAGCTTAAACATCAGTCACATTCGGCCTTTAACTCACTTTTTAGTACCTCTCTTACTGATGTAAATACAGATATGTACCTAATCGCACATTTAAAAATGTCTAGGTTTTGAAAAGAAAATGGGTAACCTTTGATTTTAAATGGTATGCTCGTATGTGCGGAAAGATATTGTGCACCTTAAAAAATTGCATCGTTCAAGTGAATCAAATAATTTTTCATAACTCTATCAGCCCAAAAATTTATTAAACATTATTATTAATTTCTCATCAATCTCTGTTCATAAACAGAAATTATAATCCTGTTTGGCATTTTATTTTTAAACTTAAGCCACCGTTTACCTTAAAATATTGGCTTATGAGAAACTCATAAGCTAGTAAGCAGGGAGAAGTGAGATGGTTGGGGTAGTATACATGATTGAAGTTGCATGGGAAGCTGGTTTGCAGCTTTGATAGACCCTTATGGATGTTAATGTGAAAAATGAGCAAAGGCCATTAATTTTGAATTGCCCAATATGATTTAACATAAAAGCCATACCTATTAATTAATTCAATATATTGTTATAGTTATAGTTATAGTTATAGTTATAGTTATAGTTATAGTTATAGTTATAGTTATAGTTATAGTTATAGTTATAGTTATAGTTATAGTTATAGTTATAGTTATAGTTATAGTTATAGTTATAGTTATAGTTATAGTTATAGTAATAGTTATAGTTATAGTTATAGTTATAGTTATAGTTATAGTTATAGTTATAGTTATAGTTATAGTTATAGTTATAGTTATAGTTATAGTTATAGTTATAGTTATAGTTATAGTTATAGTTATAGTTATAGTTATAGTTATAGTTATAGTTATAGTTATAGTTATAGTTATAGTTATAGTTATAGTTATAGTTATAGTTATAGTTATAGTTATAGTTATAGTTATAGTTATAGTTATAGTTATAGTTATAGTTATAGTTATAGTTATAGTTATAGTTATAGTTATAGTTATAGTTATAGTTATAGTTATAGTTATAGTTATAGTTATAGTTATAGTTATAGTTATAGTTATAGCTATAGTTATAGTTATAGTTATAGTTATAGTTATAGTTATAGTTATAGTTATAGTTATAGTTATAGTTATAGTTATAGTTATAGTTATAGTTATAGTTATAGTTATAGTTATAGTTATAGTTATAGTTATAGTTATAGTTATAGTTATAGTTATAGTTATAGTTATAGTTATAGTTATAGTTATAGTTATAGTTATAGTTATAGTTATAGATATAGTTATAGTTATAGTTATAGTTATAGTTATAGTTATAGTTATAGTTATAGTTATAGTTATAGTTATAGTTATAGTTATAGTTATAGTTATAGTTATAGTTATAGTTATAGTTATAGTTATAGTTATAGTTATAGTTATAGTTATAGTTATAGTTATAGTTATAGTTATAGTTATAGTTATAGTTATAGTTATAGTTATAGTTATAGTTATAGTTATAGTTATAGTTATAGTTATAGTTATAGTTATAGTTATAGTTATAGTTACAGTTATAGTTATAGTTGCAGTTCAAAAAACAAAATTCGCTTGATATCAAATCACGCGATCTTGATGGACAATTCCTGATCAACACTTATTGAGATTACATTAAATAGAAGTTTTTTTGTAGGAATTGTCACACATAGAGTTTTACCTTTTCGGAAAAAATTAGTATCTTATTGGAAGTCCCATTATATTCATTCCACAGGGGATATTTTGAGCGATTTTCAATTAATATGGTTTTTTTAAGCAATTCATATTGATGAATTTTTGAGTGTATTCCTTGATAAATCTTGGTAGCAAATACTCGTAAAGAAAGAAAAAACTCACTAGTTTTAACAAAAGAACTTGAAAAATTTTCAAGTCACGATTTGCTCGTTTCGAATTCGTTCTGATTTTTGCTGTTGCTGCTGCTGCTGGACAAATGAACGAATGGACAGTTAATGCACATTTATGCGCATCAATTTTGCTGTAGCTATTGCTATGCAAGAAAATGTTGCAATCGTGTAAAATTTGTAATTTCTGAAATTTTAGCACGTAAGGACATTCATTTCATTCTTCTTTCATGGATGATGCAAGAAAATACAGGAGACAAGTAGCGTTGCCGTCGAGAGAAAGGGTATTTTTCAACAATAAAAGTAAATTTATGTTTATTTTAATGGTAGCAATTTTAATAAAAAATAAGCATCGTTAGATTACTCCCGCAATAACAAGGGAAGTCAAACCTGCGAAGTTAGAATAAATATATATTCACTGAAAGAAACAATACATGAAAATATTAAAATCGCTAAATAGAAGAGTTCTATTAATTTTATTAAGAAAGTAAACCTGGTTTTCATAGACCTATAAGGCATCGGCCTGGAGAAATCATAATATAAAACAATGAGAGCAAAAAGATTCGCTGATATAAAAAATACTTATTTAAACTTCAAAACGGAAGTCAAGTTAACACAGAGACTGTAAGAACTCCGATTTTGTGAGTAACAAGCAAGTCTTGAATATTGCATTATCAGTAAAATTTAAGTAAAATAACAAGATAGTCTTAAGCCAAATGATCATTTCGATTTTGACATTGAATGTGAACTGCCTTACTTTGTAACTTCCAGAGATTTTAAGCCAACTTGCTTCGATATTCTAAAACTTTATCGAGTTTTTTTATCAAGAACATATTCAAACCTTCACGGCTTGTTTCTGATTTTGTATATTCTTTAATACTTATTTGGAGGCCAGACAACTACAGAAAATATATTATCGTATATGATGGAGTTGGTGCAGCATGAATTAGAAGAAGAAACGCTAGAAGTTTTTACATTAGGGCTGCGCGATGAGGATACCACATAACTGGGGCGATTCGAGAATTCTTATCTCTTGATCGTTAGAGTAAAGTTGAAGTTCGAGAAAAAGCCTTGAAGAAGGGAAGCGTTATAGGAATGGCAAAATTGAAGGACAGCTTCGTGTTTCTGTACTAATGGAAATCATCCGATGGAAAAAGTAATCAGAGGAGAAGAACTGATCGGTTGGATCGAAATGCAAGCTATTACATTATCGGGGCTAGACGCAGAAATAATATTTATA
Source organism: Meiosimyza decipiens (assembly GCA_963680825.1). NCBI lineage: Eukaryota > Metazoa > Arthropoda > Insecta > Diptera > Lauxaniidae > Meiosimyza > Meiosimyza decipiens. The sequence continues at coordinate 15,927,250 of OY804261.1, read as the reverse complement.
TATAATATTTCTGTATTTTTCTTTTTTGGTTTTTCCTGAACGATTTTTTTATTTGAGTTCAATTCTCAATAAATAATTATAATAGAACCTTATTTTTTCAATAATTAAAAAAAAGTCATTCACCGAGCATTTGTCCAGCATTTGTCCAGCATTTGTCCAGCATTTGAGATATGCAGATTTCAACTTTCTTTCTCTCCGTGCTTGCTGTGGTCCCCCCCTTATGGGCTAAGTCGAAAGAAATAATATCTGCCATCTTCATACGCTAATAAGATTACAGATCTAAAGCCCAATTTTTAAAAATATTAGGATTTTTTGAAAAAGAGTGCTACAAAATTTTAAATAAGCCCCAATAACTCAAAAACTATGTGTCAATTTAAATTTTTTTTTAACTAATAAGCCAGCTTATTTGAATATCGCTCGAATAATCAGCTTTTCGATTTTTAGAAAAGCTATATTCGTTCACTAAATTTGAAGGAGGATAGCTCTCAACATAATTAGATATCAATATATTCTGCAAAGCTTAAAAAGTTCTACGTAGTTAATAAATATAATATAATAATTTCCGTTATAAGTCATTATCAATTTTTTTTTTCAGCAAAAACCATATACTCATCGTATCGAATGTATATAAATAGAATATTCTAGATGCTGAAATAGGGAAGTAAGTATAGAAATAATTTGAAGGTAAAATGTTCAGAAAATATCAGTTCTTTAATTTAACCTTGTTCACGGCTTCACGTGCAATTAATTCTTCTGCCAACATATTAAAATTATGGTCCAATTTAAAGTAAGAAATCTTTTTATGAATGCAAATTAGTACTAAATGAGCTATACAAAAGAATATGTTTTAATTGTCTTAAATACAATAGATAGGCCCATGACATAATAAATTAACTTGCGGCAATGTTAACATAATAAAATATCTAAGCTTTAAAAATAAAAACAATTTCAAAGTCAATGTCAAAAACTGACTAAATGCCTACAACTCAAAGTAAAGACAAAAGCTCGATTCATAGCGTAATCGTTAATAATGATGGCTTATTATTTTGTGCACAATCAAAAATTGGCATTTGAAAACTAATATATTTTGAAAGAAATAAATTATAATAATTACTGCAAAATAAATAAATCTGCAAAACAATAAGTAATATATTGAATACAATGATGAATAAAATAAAAAAAATTAAATCCGAAATTTAAAAAAAAAATTTGTTAAACTAAAATCATTAAAATTAAAATTATAACAAAAAAATTGCAAGAGAAACTATAAAAATCGAAAAAACATGGTCCAAAAAATGTTTATGGTGAAATTATTCAAGACCAAATAAGAAAACTTGCTCTCTCAAAAGTCAGCACTGAAATTTATTATTCTATTTGATTTAATTTCGTTTTTTTACTGAAAATTGTTTTGATTTTCATTTTGAGCGATATCTTAAATTTGAAAATTTTAAATCGAGCTCAAATTTTGTTTGTGAGTTTTCATATCTCGCAAAATATTGTGTCGAATAAAATTTTATTTTTCGTTACATTTGACGGTGAGTTTTCAATTTGAAAAGTTAAAGTCCAAGGCTTTTGATCAAAGACCAAGGTGGATTTGACGAAATTATTGGAAAAATTTTATTTTCACAACTGACCACAATCTTATTTCGGGAGCTTAAATTTGCCAATTGTTAAGAATGTCAAAGTTAAAGTAAATAGCATATCGATTTTCCCGACGCCCTCAATATGGCCCCAATTACTAAAAGCATGGCTCTGCCTAATGACATTACATTAATTACATCTTCAAAAGGTTATATATTGCATAATAAAATATATACAATTCACAAAAATAAATAAAATACACAGCACATTAAAAACTTGAAACAAAATGTCAAATGACAGAAAAAAAATCTTTCATATAAATTATAAGTTAAAATTCAAATCCAATAATTATGAGCCAAACTATGGCAAACAAATCATTATCAAATTAAGTTTTAAGGTTCAAGTTTACACGCGTCTAATGAACCCTTTACATCGCTCAATTAAGTTGAAATCAAGATATCTACAAGCAAATGTGGGTTAAAAAGTCATAACTTTTCAAGACAAAAACGGAAGTATTAATTTTAAAAAAATATCAATTTTATAATTTACATTAATGCAAATTGAGCATCATTTTTTGCTAGCGGCACTTTTTTTCGTCATATGCTATAAATTAAAATATTGAAAAATTAATTTAGCTTTTATGCAAATAGAGAGACAAAAAATTCACAAAATAGATGTATAGTTTTATACAATGGTCATCATAGCACGGAGATTTAAACATTTGAAATATTGCTTAATATCAAGCTTCTGACTGCTTGAGCAACTTTACTTTATGAAAGAAAAAAAATAAAACAAAGACCTCACTATCATTGATTTTCATTTTCAATGCGATTTGTTGAAAAATTTTCATATAAATATAGCGATCCAAATTTTGAGTTTTATACAACAATTCAGACTTTTGTAGTGTAAACAACATTTGCAAATTAACTAAAGAAAATGGTGGGTTGAAAAAAAAATATCTAAATTTTGTATTGAAACTTTAAAAAAACATTGATTTCTACAAATAATTAAGTTAAGTGAAAAAAATATTAAATGATAAAACATAACAACTTAAATCAAATCAACGCAATGTTAGAATAAATAATAAAAGCTAACATTAATTTAATTTAAAATAAACAGAAAGTGACAAAAACTTCAACCATTCAAATAGAAATACATCATCTGTATAAAATCGGGAATAAACTGAACTGAACGAAACGTATACGTCTCCATATCTATAGCCATGTACTTTAGTCACTTCTTAAAACTTCATTTAATAACATGACTTGGTATCGTAATTAGAATAATAACTTAACAAATTCTCCAAACTCCAGCCGCTTACAATTGTGTTAGCACTCAGAAAAATTAGTTGTCAGCTCTTGTCCATGGCTTGTTCCCCGGGTTAACTCCTACCCAACAGAAGACTCCAAGTAAATCCTAAAACTAGGTGCTCATTTCTCAAAAATTTCAAAAGCTTATTCTTGCAATCAAGCCCATCTCAAGTGCGATTCCAATATTTAATCTGTTCCAATAGCTCTAAGTATCATTATTATTTCCCACCGCGATTCAGAATTTAAAGTACGGATCCAAATAATAATACGAAGTTAAGTCTTATTTATAAAAAAAAAATTTTGAGTACAAAAATCAAGTATGATCTAATATTTCATAAAGGAGACCAAATTAAGAGAAAGAATTCAAATCAAAACTAAGACTTTAAACTTTAAGTGGGGATCTTATTTTATGAAGTCCGAAAACAGCTGTTTTTTCGAAACGTTTATGGTAGGGGTAAAAAAAACAACTGAGCACAACGAAATTTTCGAAATATTTTCATGTAAAATTGAATTTAAAAAAAAAAATACAACATAAAAAAATTTATCGCCTCGGCGTGAAAGATACAGCTCGGTGATTCTGTCTGAAACAAAATGAAGATTTTTATTTTTCACACAATTTTTTTCTAGATGAACTAAGAAAATTCAGAAAATAAATAAAAATCGAACTTGTGAAGGTTTGAAACAGTGTTTTTTTAAATAAAGAGGAAAAATCACTGCAACTCGCTATAAAAATCGATAACGAATAGTTTTTTTACTATGATTGTTTAAATAGAAGAAAATATAATACTGAATAAAAAAAAGTTTGAACAAAATTGTAAAAATTTAAATTTAAGAAATCGAGCTTCAAAGTTTTCAAAAGAAAAACTTTTCAATTCAAAGCAGAATTTCAGTGGGCAGAACAAACGCTTGGCTCCGACCGAAATACTTTGATTGGGCTATATAACTTTTTGTACCTATTTTGGAGTGCTTTAGCTATTGATATATTGAGCAATAAAATAAGTGCGATTTTTCGATACACATTCTGGATCCCCGCTTAAGTAAATCTAAATTTCAATTGCCAAGTATCTTATACAAGCAAAATTTTCTTGCGATATTTCTGCGAATCCATCAAAAAGTTAATAATTTTTGTGTATCCATAAAAGATACTACCTTGAAAAGATGAATTTTGAACAAGTAATCTTCAATAGTCATCTTTCTGACTTAAAATTTTACTCTTATCTGAAAGGACTTCAGAGTTCTTTGATGTCAATAAATAAAAATTCCGAAAGCGAATTTCAAAACTTATTCTTCAAGTGAATTAAATGAAATTTTAATATTCTCAAAACATTTCTAATTCGAAAATTTTTTTTTTATTTAAAATCTATTTTTATTTCGTTATATCTACAGTAAAAAATTACATAAATTTTTTTAAATTTTCAGAAATTCCTTTTGATTTCCTTTGCCCTATTGGCATGTGCATATGCTGATGTCTCCGAATTATCAGGCTATAACTATCAACCACCAGCCCCAGCACCAGCACCTATTCCACAACCTGCTCCCGCACCAGCACCAGAACGTTCGTATATTCCACCACCAGCACCGGCACCAGAACCTATCCCACAGCCAGCTCCAGCACCAGCACCAGAAAGATCTTACATTCCACCACCTGCACCAGCTCCAATTGCCCCAGCACCAATTCCAGCTCCAGCACCAGTAGAGCCAGAACGTTCATACATACCACCAGCAGCACCGCAGCCACAACATCAACATCAACACCAACCTCAACCACAGCCACAACCTCAGCCACAACCTCAGCCACAACCTCAGCCACAGCCAGAGCCCGAGATTGAACAGCACGCTGAAGATGGTTACCGTTACAAGACCGTCCGTCGTGTTGTTTACAGACATCGCGCTTAAGCGATATGTTGTTAGCTAAATTTTGAGTTATGCGTTTGATTCAATATTATTGTTGACCTGTTCTGTTCTATTTTTTTATTAGTTCGTCTATTTGTTCCTGTGGAACAAATGCGTTAACATTTTATACAAGTTTTGTTGTTTTCCTACATAAATAATTTTATTTGAAAAAGATCTTTTTGTCTGCTATTTTTTGGGTGATACAAGGTGTTTTAAGCTTATGGCTCTTATTTTACAGTGAGTTAAGTCTGGTTCTAATGACTTTTACATTCTTATAGAAAAAATATAGCTTAAAAGTTGAGGTACAGGTAAGAAATATACGGATTTCTCCATATTTGTTCTAATTATCGACCGGGTAGATCCAGGCCAAAGTTTTAACCCGTCTGGATTTTCCACTCAGTCTGGGACTTACAACTTTCACAACAACAATGCAACTTTTTGTAGACAAAAAGTCGTTGATCTGACACATATTTAGGAGATAATACATAACCGGTAGTTTTTCGCATTGGCATTTTCTGAGCTTTGAACTTTATACTTCCTCATTGCTGCAAATATTTTAGTATATCAGTGTCATCCAATTGTGTTTTATTTTTGAACAAAGTTCTGAATTGTGAAAAGTTATAATAAAAACATCCCCTATTACAAATTACACTTTTAATTAGCTGTCATATTGTTACTTTATTTAAAGTAAAACCTTTATAATAGGTTTTTGAATAAGTATTGATCAGTTCATCAGAAACATGTGCATATATTACAAGTATTTTAAAGATCAATTTAACATAATACCTGCAATATAGGAGTCTGCCTTCTTATTTGACTTTGGCCTGGCAAAGTTGACAGAAAAAAAAACGTGTTTGTTGAACTGATTTTGCGAAATATATCTTCAGTGACCACCCCATATTATGAGATCTGTTCTATCGATATTATTGACCGTGTTATTTTTTTTGTTTTTAACGCAGCTATAATATAATGCAAAAAAATACATCGTTGTGTACATAAGTATTAGAGATGGGCACTAGCCGGGCTTTTTTTCGTAGCCCGGGGGCCTTTTCTTTCTAGCCACGGGCTCGGGCCTCAAAATCGAGTTACGTCTGGGCTGCGTGCTGGCCCGGGCCTTACCACAAAAGCCTGAAAGTTACAGGACCGAAAATTTCCGTAGATATAAATTTATTGTAATATGTAAATATCGCACTTGGATTCATCTTTCAGGAACAATAGAATACAGATTCTCATTTTGGTGATACGTTAACTTGATGCAAAAAGAGGAGTGCTTGGTGGCTCATTTGACGTCATAAGTCGTATAAATTTGGCGGTTACGGTACCATCTTAAGACTGCTCTGAAACATAAACTTCCGATAAGAAGCCAACTACGCATATTTTTTCATTGTGGTCAGAAATATTGATACAGTTTTCCAAAGCAGACAACTTAAATTTAATTTTAATTAAGTTAAGAACCAGCACTATGCAGTCATTTTTACAACGATTTAATCGTGCACTTTATCCGCTTATTTCCAAATCTAGCATTAAAGGAGATTAATTTCTTATCCGAAGGGACAGAGGGAAATTTAATATCCACTGTTAGAGCAACGTTTCCAGTAGTAGATGGTGCAGAAAAATTGTTTCTGAAAATGTAACACCTAACGCAAAAGTTCATATGTTTTCCGAGTTTTTAGATACAAATTTTCGAAAGAAGAAAATTGCAAAAAAATCAAATTGATATGGAAATCGATTAGTATATTGCTAGGTATGTTACGTCCGATACATCTGTTTTGACATATTGGAAAAATGCCAATGAATTGAAATTGTTGAAAACTTTGGCGCGAAATGTATTGGCTATACCTGTGAGTACGGAAATCTCATACTATATGTTAGTTTCGAGCTTTGAACAGAAAGTGTTCGTGCGGGCCTGGTCTTTTTCAAAAATTTTGATTCGTGTACGTGCCGGGACGGGCCTCAAAAATTAGGTCTGTTAGCAACTCTAGTACATACCTAACAAGCCAAATTTGGCATCACTTCCGTAATAGGAGATTCCCACTTGCATGAAAATCAGCATGGTTCTCATTTATCTCAATTTTGCAGTGCGTTTTCAGAAATAGCTTTCACACTGGCATTTTCATGATTTCGCTGACATTAGCTTTCTATAAGTTAACTTCTTTTCGTTTAACAAAAGCTGAGTCGACATTCAAGAGAGTTTGGATTAACCCTGCACAATCTTGAGAAAAATTATGTTCTGAGTTTCTGACCAAAATTTTTCATCGGCACGACGTCAAAAGTAAATAGTTATTAAGCTACGAATCAAAGTAGCGCACGATTTTCAGCTGATCTATGTACATAATGTGTACATCAAATAATTTTCAATCGATTATCGCTTCAGATACTTTAAATAATTATTATTCGTAAATATTTTTTATGTTGTGACATTCACATTTCTAGTTTTGATAACGCAATAATTACTGTATATTATGGAAATGGTGTTACAACTTATAACAATTCGATTTTTTATATTCACTCGCCAAAATTGACAGGTAGGCAACAATGATAAGCACCAAAATGCGTTTAATTAGAGACTCTGCCTGCCTGCAGTTATTTGCATGGCCAGCAATGTAATTAACAAAGTTTTTCGGGAAAATCACTGAATATTTACGCAGCAGAGTTTTTTTTTAGCTGCTGTCGGTTGTCGCAATGGAATTGCCAGCCAGCCCAACTTTTATTTCAATATTGACATTAGTTGTTATTTTGTTTAATTAATGCGGTTTGTGAGTTTGCGGTTTTTTAGCTGATTTGTATTTATGTTGGCAATTAATTCGAAACTAATTTTTATAATTTTATTTGTTTAATATTTTTTTGTAATGATTTTTTTTTATATCAATGATAGCAAAGATGTCAACTTATATATTGACACTTTAATTATTGCGATATAAACAAAAATTAAGTGTATAAAGAAAGAATTTTTTATCGCTGATCACAGGTTATAGAGTAGAAATAAATAATGGGTTTTGAACAGTCAGTAGTTTTAAGGAAAAGTCTCCATTTTTTAATAGATATTTATATTCCTCTTTAAATTATAAATTAAATTTCTTAGGACCAGTTCTCAATACTTTGGGTCAAGGCAAAAACTACATCCGTTTTTTTGAATGAGCTCCTGTTTTCATAGATGTACACATGTAGGTATTTAGTTTTTCATACCATTGGTTTCTGATGGATTTCAATAGCCTGTTCTGAATATGTGAAAAATTTAATATACCACATCAATAAAATATTTCAAAAATTCAGAAAAATAGAGACTATTAAGAGTTCCATTTTAATTTGCGTAGATTTTATTTGGTATTATAACAAAATAAATTTAAGTATGGGACATTCCAGGTCAACGGGGACAAAGTTCTGCCCAAAAATGTGCGCTGCAGAAAAATGTTTTTAAGGTCTCAAAATCTTCGTATGCTCAAGGGCTTGCATATTCGAATTTCGATATGGCGGCTCCAAAATGGCGACCGGAAGCCGGAGAAAAATTTAGTGTCCAGCAAAAAAAAAGCTTTTAAAGATAAAAATTCTCAACCGATCGGGCCATATCTCGGCTCAAATTTTATTACTGTACCACAGATTATACTCTTAAGTCACCTCAGTCAAGTTCGTTACAATCGTAATCATCGCTTGACAACTCCTTTTTCCTTCCTATATTTTGATCATCAATTACACTCTTGTATCATTAAAGCTCTTTTAAATTCATCCAGCCATCAGCAAACTGTTTGCTTTTACTAACATTTCTTTACCTCTCCTTTTATTCATAGTCAGTGGTATGGTAACTGGATAAGTAGTTTGAATCTCCAACGGGTTATGTTTACCCTTATCAAAATTGGAATAAATTTTACCTGTCCTGTCTTTTTGAACAAACAAAAAATTCCATGGAGATGTGTCGTTTTGTATTAAACTTCGTTTTTTACTCACAAGTTTCACTTGGAAATAGATATTGTTCAAGGTCATAAGTAAAAATAAGCTCTTTTGAAAAATCACTCCTCATTTAGTTACTTCTCAACTTGACAAATAATACCTACAACTAATAATCAGCTTAACCGGAGTCCTCAAGGTATTTGTACATCTCTTTTCATTTCTGTGGGCTTTGTAATAATGTGAAGGGTCATTAGTTGAATTGTTTTGATAAATCTAGTCAATGGAAGACAATGCTTAACTTGCCATGGATCGGGTAGAAAAATCAGTATAATTAACACCAATATAGCTAATCTTATAATCTAAAGTGCCAGTAACAGTTCAAATTAAGCTAATTCACTACTCAAAATAGAGTGTTTTTGAGCTCGGCGAAAAGTGATCAACCTCAAATTGACTTGGTAACGGCCTACTGCTGGTAATTAAATTAATTTTTAATTCAATCGATAAACAATACGAGAAAAAACAAAAGCAATTTTTTTCACTTTAAAAATCAAAATGTATGGTTTTGCATCCAACAAAAACAATTGCAATGACTTTTTTATACAATGATAATTATTAAAAAAAACAATGATAATAACAATAACAACAACAACATGAGGTTGCACAAAGTCAACAAGGCTTAATCTGCACCTAATTAAAGCGTACCGACATATTTGCATGTATTAACTACAGCTGAAGTGTAAGTTTAGTGTCAACAAAAACAGTGTTGCCATTTTTGTAAAATTATTGGTGGCATTGGATCTAAAATAAAACTGTGTGTTATGGTGTAAATGTTCTTTCAGGTGTGAGAAGGAGGTTAATATTCATTCAGAACTTTACAGAACTAGTTATTTTAAATGATAGCATTAAAATAACATCACGCAATATAGGTTTTTTAAAAAGAGGTCTTTAGAAAAACTCTTTTGAAATATGTAAGACTTAAAATCGACACATAGAAAAAATATTGAAAACGAAATTTGTAGAGTTTTCTCCACTTTGTTGCATACCAATAATATTTGCACATTCACAACCCGTTGCGCCTCATAGACCTAAACCAGACATGGGTTCACATAGACATAAGTAAAATGATGTAAGCTACATCGCTCAAAAAAGATTTCATATGTCTTATGTTATAAAATAGCCATCGATCCAAATGACTAAAAGTAAGCCGCATATGCACCATGTGTACCAATTCATTCGGCTAAGTATTTGATGTACCAGAGTACTGTTTCACGGGCGTAATGCTTATCTATGAATTGACTTAGAGATATTGAGGTAAAAAGGTCAAGGTTTTAACTTACAGGCCATAATTTGTGTTAGTATACGTTTTTGATCAAGACAACATAAAATCTGCAAATTTTAGGGTGGCTTTTAATTTTGTTATTTTTGTGCCTCTAATATATTTTCTTTCTACACTAACGCCTATGCCCAATGAAAAAGAAAAAAAATTCGAGAACTTTCTCTGCAATATTACTATAATTGGCAACACTGATGCTAATAAAATGCACGAGGCAAGCGCTTTTCAGGCTTCATGCAAAAGAAAATGTGAAAAAGCATAAACATCAAAAATTATACAATGTTAAAAATGTTACTCCCAGAAACAAGTAAATAAATAAATGAGCTACAAGCCAACAACAAATTAAAAACTCAGGCGTACTTACAGAAATACACAGCCAGTACATGCAGTGAAGGCCATTCGGTTTTAAGTCACGAAAGGATGCGCAAACACGATATGTGTGTATGATGTCAACGTATCGGCGTAATTATATCAACGTATAAAACAAGTGGGCGTGTCATGTTAAAGCTGCCCAGGCGTTGAGTTATAAATAATTGCAAATATAACAAGGTGAATAACGACAGCAACAACAAAAGAGTGACAAAAATATCGATGATGTAGTTGATGATGAAGAAGTCGTTGTTGCTGCTGCTGCTGTACGATGTGTTGCTGATGAACAATGTATTTGTCACCTAGCCAGCACCAGAGAGGACATCATAACAGAATATTCATTTATTTTTACTGCATATTGGAAAAATATGCTGATGATGTTGGTTAGGGGCATTCAAAATCTCCCTATTTTGTTGGCAAGAAATCGGTTACTCATAGCTTTATAAAAGCGGTCAGAACTAAAATAAACAGCGAAAAAATTTAAGTTGGTATTCTATGAGCAGTTAAATAAAACCGCGATTGAAGCGTTTGAAAATTTATCGAGCAGTGAATCTTTAGCTACACAAAAATACTTCTAGCGTTGAAAAAATTATACTGAGCCTTTAAAAATCAAGGAAATGAATTTTATTATTATTTTTAAATTTTTTATAGAAAAAATAAATTTCACCTTTACCTAATGCTCAATACTTTGTGCCTCGAATCTTTAATTTATTTTTTATCATTTTTCAATATTTTTATGTATTCATCATCTGGTTTATTACTTAGAAAGTTATGAGATAATCTTTGTTTGCAAGTACTACTCTAAAATAACTTTGCAAAACACCCTGTAAATCAGAAAGTGTTTAAGATAGACGCTGCTCATATAAAATGTTTTACTAACAATGAACTAGAGAAGCGAATACTAGAGTATAGTTCCTCAGAACCAGACCACTCTATATATATAGCCTGTCTACAACCCACTTTTATGATATATTCTAGGGGTTCGTAGAGATCTATGAGCCTGCTGACTTTTGCTTCGCTACAACCACTTAAGAAACATATGTCGACAAAAAAGTCGATTTTATATAGATCACGGTTCCAGAAAAAAATTTAAATAAAGAATTAGGATACCATAAATCAAGTTGTTTTCACTTTATCGATCGCTCTACCCCAATACATATCTTGTTTGAAAGGTATTTTTTATTAATAGTTAAGTCGTATGTATCGTATGTAGAAGTTAATGTTGCAAGCATTGATAAAATTTTGTTATGGTACACAAGAACTTTGTTCTGAGCTAATTACCCGACCTGACTTAAATATTTTTGTATGTAGCTAATTTTGACAGTTTGATACGAATGTTTTATATGAAACGGTTGCTTATTTTATTATATAATATTAAAATAACCGATTTGATTTCAACTTCACTATATGAGCTGCACGGTCTTTAACGATCACACTTCATTTGACGCATTAATCGACGCTGATTTATCCTTTGCGCCATAAATAAATTAACGAGCGAACGAACAAGCAAATGGCCGACTATTCGTATCTGCCAGTCAGTCAGTTAAGTCAAGCAGGATATCAACGCTTGAATGCAGGTCCTTAGGCTTTATGTAGTTCAATAAGGTACTACATATGCATATTGCAATTTTTAACGTACCATATACATGTAGTGCATAAATGCAAGTGTTGCATACGAGTACATATAAACTTTTTAATGTGATACACAGTTGACGTGCATAAGTTGACACTTTGCTATTGCATATTTATGTGGGCATTCAGTTTTGTGACGTTTTATCGTGACATTGGTATATATAGCTTATAAAAATTGGTTATTAAATTGAATTTGGCCATTTAGAATTTTAATAATGTGCCATATTTTGCAAACATATTTTAAAACAAAAACTTTAATGTTGAGTGTAAAAGTTGAAACAAATTATATGCAGTATTACATCAAAAATAAAACGCATCGGAAGTTTTTGGCGACTTCATCTTTTCCCACATTTGTAGTCTCCATCCGTAGTCTCTTGTGACCTACTTGACTATTTGTTAATTATATGAAAATTGGCTCAATATAACGCATTGGAACGTATTTTCGGTGTTTTAAAAATTTTTTTTTATCTACTAAAGGGTATAAATTTTATTCAAAGTTTCAAACTGTTATAAAAATTAAATTGAAATCAATATTGATAAATGGTTATATATCTCCGAGTCCCGATGCGATAGCAAAATTCTTACTTACCTTCGGTTTTACTAACTCAATTTCTTTAGCACTAAATAGCTGGCATCTAAGATGATTGATTTTTTCTATCATATTGGAGCATGTCTCTACGATTTTCACACACAATTTTTTTTTTGCATTTTTGAAAAGTTGTAACTGAAAATACATAACTGCTTTTTCTTAGAAAGCTGATGATTTTTATTTTTTCCAAGCTAAGTTTTTATTTATAAGCTTTAAACTTTTAAATATTCTAGCTGTGGAAGCTTCTGAAAACACTATTGTTGCATTTTAAAACCTGAATTCCTTTGTTATGCCTTTTGGCATAAAATATATCTAAATTGTGAAAGAAGGCCATCCTCACGATGAATATATAGAGAAATTCCTCGAGAATTTATTCCCTTATCTGTCATTAGAGTCGTAGATATTTTGAGAATGCGATTTTCCGTTCCAGCAGGGAGACTATTTTTCTTCCAATTTTTTCCGAAAAGCTACTACCCGAAGGCCAAAAGAATCGGACTTCTGGCCAATTGTTTTTTAATAAAAAGTGTATAAGATTACAGCTTAAAATGTATGTCAAATGATAGAGGTCAAAGAGCCTAAATATAATAAACAGAATTTCCATGATGAGTCCTGTGCCAAACATGGGTTGCCACCTGATTTTTAGGCCATTTTTTTTTTAGAAAAATGTTCATGATGTAAGATTCTAGTTTGAAATGAATGTTTAATGATAGACAGAAGAGTTGACACCCGTTTTTGGGATAACTTTTTTAGTAAAAAGTGTATGGTGCAAGATTCCAACTTTAAATGTGTGTCAAATGATACACCTTAATGAGCCTAAGTAAAATAAAAGAAATCCTTCCTCCTTACTATGTTTGGTGAAGCCTCTCGCAATTGTCCACATTTGACTCCTTTTGCTCAACTAAAAGATCCAGCAGCTTTTTATTTTGTTAAATTAGACCATAAGAAAATTTTTAAAAATATTTTTTTAAGTACATATACAATGAATTCCAGAATAATTCCCTTCCCAAATTATTATCCATAATTTTACTTTCTAGTCACTTTTTCGCTTCCGCAAAAATTGTTTTTGTGATTAGAAACCAGGTAGTTCCAGAACAAATCCGCGAGACGGTTAATTCATAATAAGACCTATAGAATTATACCAATTTTTGAAGAATTTCATAAAATTTTTCTTACATATCAAGTAATAAAACAATATTTTCTAATTTATATGTTAATATAATAGATAATATATATCCAAAGTTATCAAAATATACAAGAAACAAATGTAAAAAATTTTACAAAATGCATATAATTTGAGTTCTAAAAAAAGAACTGGTTCTTCTATTATGCAACGCCCCTTTGTATAAATTATTAAAAAAAAAACTTGAAATAAATTGCTACTAAAATTTTTGACTTAGCTTGTTATATGCGATTCTATTTGAATTATTTGCTTTCGTATGCATTTCCCTCGGAAAGCTCTTAGAAGCATAGAAATTTTCATTTGTTTGTTTTTTCTTTAACACTTCCTAAGAATCATCGCATCACTTTTGTGTTCCAAATTAATTTTTAACATACCTCAGCTTAGCTGAGCTGCAGCAACCAAAAAATATTTGCATGTTTCTTGCGTCATGAATTTCCCATGTGTTGCTGGGCCCCATATGCAAAATACCAATGGCTGAAAAGGAAGTTAGCATATAGTTATGAAGGAGTCAGTAGTTGTGTAGAAATCCATTTGAATTTTACATCTGCACGTTCAGTCAGCAAGAATTTAGAAAACGAAGAAATCTTTCTTTTTCTTCTAATAAAAGTCTTTAAATTTTTTTTATAGTTTATTTTGTGTTATTCCATGCATATCCTGACTTTCGAATGGCAGCATTGACTGCATAGGCAAAGGTGCAATTTCAAAATGTATGCATGCATTACAATTTGGGGCGTGGTGTGAATTTTATATTTAGGTTGCTTGCGATTGTGAGCTTATTTCATGTAGTGCTACATTATTCATGACTGATGTCGGCATGTTGATTCGATGCAGTTGGTGCAGCGTTTGAGTTCTTTCTATTGCAGCAGCATACCTTCTTTGAAAATTTTTAAAACGTGTTGGTAGTAATCATTTCTTTTTTAACAATAAATGTACTATTTTAAAATTATTCTTTGCTAGTTATAAGATAAAAATATGTAAATTATATGTAGTATTTAAATTGCACAATTAATGCTAATCACCATGTTATTGTATGCCAACTCAACAATCGTTTGTAGCCTTTTATAATTACTTTAAATAGTGAAGCCTCAAATCAAATTCTTGTGTCGTCCATGTATAAAAAAAATAAAAAAAAAAAGTTTTGCCAACAATATCAAAAAACTGTTAGCACAACTTCAATATCTCATCAGATTCAATCAATATCGATAAAAATCTATTTTTGTCTACATAAAACTTTCGTCTCTCCTACTACAGCAACATCTTAAAGATGCTTCTATTACGATTGCAAGTATCCACTTGTTAACCAACTAATAGCTCAAGTGGTGGAACTTCAGCGCGTTGGTCAAAACGAAAGAATTATGACTTTGTTCTTTCATAGAACGACAACATCAACGGACGTACTTCGTCTGAATCAATAAGGAAGCATTGCCCTGCTGTTTGCTTTTCCTGTACAATGCCCACCCATTGCACTAAACCACTACTACTCTCTGTGTGTGCGTGTAAATCTAACGAGAAAAATTTCCACATCATCAGAGCTCATTCCAGACGATAAATTTCATGATATATGAGTGCTTCACTTACTACAGAATGTATGAAAGAGAAAGCATACGAAATGTTGTATCATTGTGACAGAGATAGCACTATAGGCAAAACTTATTAAGCTTTATTTTATGGTAGCATTCTATGCGGTTGGCCCCATTCATTGTCTGGCCAGAAGTCGTCGTTAGCTTGATTTTTATTTTAATTTCAAATTTACAATGCTCTCATTACCATTTACCACTTCTTTAATGTTATTTGTGAGACGATTACCACTCTATTTTTTATTGAAATTGATTGTTTTATTTTACTTTTTAAAACTTGACTTATTTAAATTTGAATATGTTAAAGGAAGCTTTCATTAGTAACTGCTTTACATGAAAATTCTGATAAGTGGGAGAGATCTTAATTGCAAACTGTATACTTTGATCATTTTCGTTCTACTGAAAACCAATATTTACAATGAAATCCGTGCCATAACACTTAAAATTTTGCGTCATGTCATAGAAAATATGTTGAAAGTAGCACGAATGCTGAGAGCAGAATGTTGCTACAATTTACGAAATGTCATCTTTTACTTTAAGATCAATAAACTTAAAAAAATTATAATTTACACTGAAATACAAATGTTTTAAGGATATTGAACTATAGAGATTATTTTCAGCCGACCTGTACATAGATAAATTTAATCAAGTAGGAGTGCTTAAAACTAACCGCCTTGAACCAAAAAGTCGTCCGTTGTGATTGTGATAAGAATTACGACTGCAAATAATGATACGAGTATGACATCTAAGATATCTAAGGCAACACTTAGTGCAATACACTTAGTACCTTGACCAATATAAGAATAAGATAAAAATTCCAAGGAATGCGGAAAGTGTGAGGGACAAAGATTTTTTTTTCAAGTTTAAGAAACTTCTTAAGTTCTCATACTTGATAGCTAAGTTTGTTCTAAATATCGAATAATTAAGCAAACGTCATGAAGATAAAACTGTAATTAAATTATCATAACATTTATAATCGCATTACATTGAGAAAAAGAGCTTTACACAAATGACCAAACCGAAACTCGTAAAACAAGTTACTTCTTAGGTTAATATTGTAAATTTTGATTGTAAAATACCAGCTGATGTTGGCTCATTCATCACTTTATGTTGGTCATTATTTAAAGCTTGAAAGTGTCACCGTTTCTTTTCAGCTCTGGGCCAAATTGCGGAAATGCTTAAAGTTGAAAGTCAACAACTGGTTTTTCTTCGATACCAACCAACAACAACTTTAACCCAATGACTTAAGCTCTGCATACGATAATTTATTTATTTACATGTGGCCCACAATATTACAAAAAACACTTTTCATATTGAAAAACACATACGTATTAAGAAGTTACAACACCGGCAACAACAAAATTCACCACAACAAACTTAACAAACAAACGACTTTTTTCTCCGAATTTCTTCTTCTACCCATATGCTAAGTCGTTTATTTCGAAGTTCTGTTATCAATAAATCTTACAGCAAAAGTCAGATCGGATCAGCAATGTTTCGTTTTGGTTCAGGTCAAAAGTTGAAAATGTCGCCAGTATTGGTGTCTCCAGTGCAAATACTGGAAGGGAAACAATAAATTTTCCAACGTTTGCCACTGATGACACGCATGCACAGGGAAATGCCAACAGAATTAAGGCAAAGGCAGAATTGAAAGCACGAAATTATACATTCACACTACGCTCACCGGCATAATTGCAGTGAAGGACGCACAGCCAGAAGCCAACATAACGTGGCTTTAATTACCAAATTTGCTAATGAACATGAGAGTCCAATCAGTTGGAAATGGAGACACATCGACTGACGGACTGACTAAATGATGGAAGGAGAAACAGACATGAATTTTGTACATCCAAAGAAAATGTTTTTGGTTAATTGAACAGAAAGTGGTTGAGTTAAAAAATTTAACGGGAACAGAAATGAAAAAAAAAAATTATGAAAGGAAAGGAAAAATAGGAATAAGAAAGCTTTCAGTTGTTTTCAAATTTCTTTGAGGTCTTCATTGGCTGATATTGAAAATAACCACTATTTGTCAAAATTTTATTTGATTTTTATTGCATGTAAAAACACTAATTCAAACAATTTTCAGCAAGATTTATCTTTAAGCTAATTTTTCCACATGGAAACCTTGTCGTTTTTGGGTGGTCAGTACAACAATTTTATTCAATTCTTTTAAAATGTCAGAGTTAGTAATAAAAGCTTCAAACGTTATGAGTTTCATTCTGTAACAACACTTCGAACATTAAAAATCATAAAATTTTGGCCAAAAAATGAGTCTCGTTTTGCTTTGGGCAGAGTTTTAATCTTCTCTTTTTTCTTCTAAAGACTATGACTTTTATTGATTTTCTATTTCTGTTTGACGTCGAGGCCTTTTTTTCAAGACTTTGGCTTATGTATTTTGGGTTTATCTGTTCCTTTTCCCAGTATGTTTTTATAAGCAAAACAAACTCACAGCTTTGAATGTCGGACGAATAGACAAACAAATAATTCAACAAGTTCGGGGGCGATGTGATCCGCTCCTTCGATCGCCCCTTCCTTCTCAATATAGCCTTAGCTAATACAAATTAAATTTCACTTTATCGTTTTAGCTGAGCACCCTGTGTGAACAGCAAAGTGACGCACTCTCAGTAGTGTTTTCAGAAGAATTGTACTTTTTTCAGTACTTAGTTACTTTTGTGATAATTTTTTGTTTTTCGTGATTTGTTTATATTGACCTGTGTTCCAAATTTCATATGGTCGTAATTATTTTCCAAAATTTTAAGGTTTGACTTTTTTTTGAAGATAGTCACTCAAGATCTTTTTTTTTGTATTCTAGAGCAGAGATACTCACAAAAAGCGATTCAGGGAGCTGATTACAAGAACATTTAATTGGGTAAAAATCTCAAAAAAAAATTTTTCCAAAAAAAAGTAATGTTGACTAAAAATAATTGCACTCAAACAAAAGAAAACAAAATCAGAAAGCACAAGCTGGAAGAGCAGATGAGTTGAAAAGAAAGTCACACTAACAAAAAAGTACGTTAAAGACCAAATAACATAAGCAAAACCCATGCGACGATAGCTATCCGAAAGTATTGAACTTGAGCAGCGGCAAGAGCTGAACGGCCCTATGGTTTGAAGAAATAATTAAAGTAACAAAATGCGTGCGATGATCTCGGAATAAAATGATTTAGATCGAATAACGGAACAGTATCAAAAAGAGCTCTATATTTTTGTTATTGTTGTAAAAGTTCGAAGAGCTAAACGAGCTTCGAGCTGTGCCTAGTCGTTCTAGCAAGAAAGATATGTTTTTCACACATTAAACTCCAGGGAAATTTTTTTATTTACTTTTCAAGAAACTACAAATTGACCCTCTCTGCACTTCTGCTGCCGCAAAAAGGCAGCAGTTTGAGTTCTGCTTATAGCTCTTTGACCTGCGTTTTATTTTTTTCGTCAAATTTGCAAACTATACTGTGGAACTCTTCATGCGGCAATACACCGGGAATAGATTTGTGAAAATTTTATGGAATCGCTTTTCCCATTCCACATAATCATTTTCGGTTGTAGCAAGAATAGACTAGGGAAGTAAATGGCTAAGAGATGTAAAATATGAATATTACAACAATTTTGTTTTTCAGTGTATGTTTAACTGATTGCATGTTTATACGCTTGGTGTCAGCATTGGCGCCGCTGGCACTTAAATGTGTCAGTGCTGTATGAGCGCCATATTTGTTAAATACCCGCGAAATTTTCCTATCCGTTTTGTAGTTGTGAAATGCCAATGAATATTATTTGAAAAATGAAAAACAAATCAAAAACTAATTACATATTGGTGACAAAAAGTCGTAGTTGCAAATGCAAAAATATTTAAAAAAAGCACTTACCTAATGACGTAAGCTTTAAATTCATTTACAAATATCAAATGACTGAAATATATCCCCCACATTGCCAAATTAAAGCAAGAGTAAAAAGTTTGAAAAGTTTAGAAAAATAAATTATTTGTATTAAACGGATTAAGTGATTTTTTTTTTAAAAGACGTTCATATTTACTTAGATAGGTGGCTCACTGTGTGATCTTCGATCCATATTTATTTCGAACGATAGCTTCCGATATGATTGACCTGTGATTTCGGAAGCAAATGCACTGTACTGTACTGTGTAATTTTATTTTTGAATCTGACAGCAGTGAGTTTAATGTCACATATTTAAAGTAAATTTTGAAACAACCAGCAATCAGTAATTTTGAAATGTTTTCGGTTACAGATGTGAACATCTCAAAAAATTACGTTACGGTAGACATTTTTATTTAAATCATTGTTTTCATCATTGTCAGAAATGCTAATGCAACACATGCAAGCTCTAGCTCCTAGAAGATATCTACGTTTTCTATAATATTTACATTCTTTCCATTGCAAATCAGATTCTTTTGTTTCCATAAGTCCCTATTCCGTTCACGAGATCCACGATTCAATAATATGTACGTACAGTGACTTCAACGAATTTTGCAAATTTTTTGGTGTGGACCGCAATTTTAACTTGATAGCTTTCTAAGTTGTGCCAGATCGAATTCAAACGATGTACCGTAAGTCCAAATTTTTCGAAATCAATGCTTTTAAAAATTAATTTCTACATGCGATCAAAGCTCAAATTTATCTCCTCTGTTTTTATATATATATATATATAATATATATGACAACCGAATTGATGTTTATTCTAGATATCTTTAGCAGCATCATCAATTAACAATTTATTTGTAGTTTCTATTCTTTCTGTAATGCTTGATATCGTTTACCGTCCTAAAGTGACAAAAATTTCTCTAAATCAGCAGTTCAGTTTATCGCTTTAGAACCATATAGACTTTGTCGACTTATTTTTGATCTAAAAAACCTTTGATACGAATTGAAAAAGCAAGCGCACTCTTAACTTTCTCTTAAAAGTTATTTTACGATTTTGTAATGACTTTGAACTTATCAAGAATGTGACTCTGAATGGAATGAAAGTAGCATCGTAATTGCTCAATGCTTCAATGGTTTGGTGCATTGAAATCGGATTTATTTCTGACATTTGTGGAAATATATTGCAACGGTCAGCTGAATGCAGACAGTGAGTTATAATAACTCAATATTTAAACATTTTTGATGCTACAATGAACGAAAGCGTCTTGCCAAAACGCTATCAAGAAACACGCACGCCAATATTCGCACCGAATTACTCCTCAACACGAACAACACATCAAATTCTTTCAAACCAATTCTGCTTTCATCCAATCTGATATATATGAATGAAGCTATCTTTCTAAGCTCAAATCAAGTCAACTTAGTACTGAATGTTGCTGTATGAAGCTATGGTTCTAAGCTCAAATCAAGTCAACTTAGTACTGAATGTTGCTATTACACCTATTGATACAGATTCGAACAATAAAAACTCTTAAAAGCTTAAGGATAATGACAAGATTCACTTGGCGCATAATTTGTCAAATGGCCCAGCTCTAAAACAAAGGTGTCCGATAGAGCTGAAAATTGAACTACTTGTTGGATGGTATTTCTCTCATCAAATACTACTTCCTTTGTACATAGTATATAGACTGAGGTGGATGGGGTACAATTTGCGAACTTTTTCTGCAAAGCCTTATGTATTCTCAAACGTTTGTAACCTTTTTCCAGATGCATAAATAAAAATTTCACCCGCATCGTCGATCAAATGTACAAATTCTAATGAATTTTTCGCTTTTAAAATTGGTGATCTTATAAGATTAGCCTTCTTTTAAAGTTATTTAAAAAAACATCCATTTTTGAAAAAAAATTAACTTTTGATTTTCAAAATTGGACCGCAGTTTTATTTATTTTTTTTTTTTTTTAAATAATTCATCTCAGTCTATATTTGTCCAAATTAATTAATTAATTTTTGGTATAAGAGATACCATCCAATCGGACAACATTTAGATTAATTTCCAGCCACATTAGGCAACTTTTTTTTTTGGTGTTGGGGCACTTCACAAATAATGCCCCAATTTAAAATCCGAAGCGTGTTAGGATGAACCAGTTTAACTTAGGAAAATTTTAGTATGTTGTAGGAAGTGGGCGGCCTTCGGCCGTTACTCGGGGCTTACATCCTCCAATATGTCAAACATTGGCTTCAAAGCGGCCTTTGGACGCGTTTCACTGCAGTTTATCCGACGCCGGTGTGATAGCAAAGCCCGTGTTAGACATAGTATAGTTAACCGAAAACGAATGCCACCGCGAAGCTGACATTGCACTAATTAGTGGATTTAAGCCCTGAGCCGCAGACTAACAGCCTTAACATACTAAGATTTCAAGAAAATCGTGTGTTAGAGTGCTAAAGCAAATAAAAACCCTAGTTCTTCCTAACACATTTTGAATAAACTAGTTTGGCCTATGAAAAACTGGTTTATCCTAAAGACTAGTTTAACCGCAACATATGCAACCAAATACTTTCCATTCTCTTTGACCTATGACTTCATGTTATAGCTATAACTTTACCGCGAGATATTTTGTAGTTTTAAATTTAATCCACATAAAAAAAATATTAACATAAAAACTGCAATGGAAATCGTAATTTAAAGAAAATTCGAAATCTCGAATAAACATAACATGGATTATATAAAAGTAAAACAAGAAAATTACAACAGTAAAAGAAAAACAAACAGTAGACAACAGGGACTTAACGCATAATGCAATGCAATAAAGGTGAGAAATAAAAATATTTTTATTACAACAATACGGGTAAAGAAAGCCCGTCAACAATGGTGGAAAGAAAAGAGAAATAGTAATGAAAATGTAGCTGCAAGTGAAAATGAAAACAGGGCATATACTCGTAAAAAGTAAGATTTGCTTATTTTCAGTGGATTTGTTAAAATTTAAATTGGCCAACGATTTGAGGGTGTTGCTAGGTTGAGATTAAGAGCGTAAGCATAAGCCGAAAGTGGTGGTGGTGTTTCTTACAAACTTTGGCACTTTACAGTGATTTGAATTTAATTCAGTACAAAGTTTTCGTTTTTGCTTCGAAAGTTCAATGCACTGGAAAAAATTTAATCAAATCAGATTTTCAAACTATTCAGCTTACATATTAATGCGAGTGTTAGATAAAAAAAGAAATTCTGCTTATTTATAATAGATTCATTTGCAAAAATATAATGGGCCTTGTCATGAATCTAACGAGAAATTTTCGCTCGATAATTTATTTTCTTGTAGAGAGCGAGCATTTTCAATCATCAATGGCTTAAAATAAATATCTCCTAAGTCGATTTTAATAAATGTAGTGTCATTCTTTATATATGTTACCGGCTAAACAAGTTTTTTGGATAAGCTTATTCCTCCAAAGCGTGTTAGGATGAATCAGTTTAGCCGAAGAAAATGTTAGAGTAAGTGGGCAACCTTCGGCGGCGAATCAGAAACTACATCCTCATATATGTCCAACCGCGGTTTCGTTGCAGCATTTGGTCGGAGTTCACTGAAGTATTTCCGAAGCCTGTGCTGAGCATAGTATTGCGAGCCGCTACCAGACATGCTAAAACTTTAGCAAAATCGAGAGAAAGACCGTTAAAGTAAATAATAACGATGGTTCACTCTAGGCTTAACTGGTTCATACTAACACACTTCAGATGAACTATTTTGGCCCGGGAAAAACTAGTTTATCCTTAAAACTAGTTTGGCCGGTAACCTATGCAACATGGTTCGCAAATTTCCACATCAAAGCTGTAAGAAAACTTATTTGTAAAAAGCTTTATCAAATATTCTTTAATTCCTCTGGTGAAGATGGTCTCTTTGACCCAATTTATTTTGGTCGTATGTACAATTAGAGGAGTGGATGCTCATCTAACTCTAAAGATTTTTGGTTGCTTTCAGTGGGCTTTCCATTTATTGAAAGCTGATCTTCAAAACTTCAATGCCATAAGCACTTGTTCAGCTGGAAGAACTTAAACTTACTGTGGGAAACATAACTTATGTTAAGAAAAGTTCTTATACTGATTTAGCTTAAGTTTTATTTCAGTGTAGCATTCGCAATTACTTTTTTTTTGTCGAGTAACTCTCAACTCAAAAACGCGGTCAGCTAATGTTGCCACCTTTTGTAGTAAGGCCACAAAATAATACAGACTACAAAAATGTGTGCAAAAGTTTAAGCATCTTGAAACGAAGAAAGTGGGGTTGATTTTCTTGATGATTTCAGAGTTTGAAAAATTAATTAAACGAATGTTGTAAGTCTGGTAATTGTATGGATTTAGTTTACTGTTCCTTTGCATATCTCAAGAGATGTTGGTTAAGATTTTGATTAAGTGAATAATATCATATTTTTAGCGCCTTTAATGTAAATCAAGGAAAAATTATTAACATTAATGAACTGGTTTTATGGCTTTATTAAGCTGATGGTGCGAACAGCGAAAAGCCAAATATTTGAAAATCATGCAAGAAAAACACACAAACCGAATGATTGGGCTTATGAACTATAGAACAGCGGAAGCAAGACAATTTTTTATTTTGTTAATGAAACTGATTTACAGTTTATATAAAGTTTAGAGATTTTTTATTGTAGGCAATAAGTTTTTAATTATGTGTTAATTTGAACCTTTACATGAATCGATGTTTAAAGTGGAATTGGTAGTAGTTTTACAGGTCTGACACCTACATATATGTGGATTTACAAGGTCTTACTTCCGTACAATATTTTATTTTTAACAAACGAGCTTATGATATATAAATATTGCTAACATATTTCAATCAAAATTCAAACTAATTCAAACCTTTCGGTGTTGCAGTTGGATATATAGCTTAGTAAAATGGTTTGTAGAAATCATGCAAAAATTGCAAATTATTATAGCTTCTCAAGAGAGTAAAAATTACAATTCAAATTTGCAGAAATCTCTTAATTTTAAAAAAGTTTTTTCAAGCCTGTTCTGATTTCATATCGAACTCACTTCGAAAAAGGAATTGGAAAACAAACTTTATTTGATTAGAAAAAAGGGATATCCGTCATGTTATCACAACTGTTACAGCTCAGGATCAATACTCAGACAGGTTCCTTAGCCAATTCTGGCCATTAGGTTTAGAGGACATTCAACTTCTAAACTAAATCGGAATCAGAACAAGCCTGAGTAATATAATTTTAAGCTGATATTTTTGTTATTTCATAAAGTGACACCAACTGAATTTTTAGTTTAAATAATTTGTTGCATTTAATAACATCTTTAAGCCACATATATCATTCATATTAAAATATTTTTTCTTCTATTTTCAGCGTTTCTTGATAATTTCCTTGGCTTTCTTGGCTTATGCCTATGCTGATGTCTCCGAATTAGGGTATGATTACCAGCAACCTGCGCCACCTCAACCACAATATATTCCACCATCTGCAGATGAATCACATTCTTCAAGCGCCTCAGAATATCAAGCGGCACCAGTTAGTAGTTATATTCCACCACCAGCACCACAACCTATTCCTATTCCTCCCCAACACATCCCAGCTCCTGTTGCTCCAGTAAATACATATATCCCACCACCACAGCCCCAACTGCAACCTCAACCGCAATATCAATCTCAACCGCAATATCAACCACAACCACAATATCAACCACAACCACAACACCAATATCAACCACAACCGCAATATCAACCACAACCACAGCCGCAACCACAACCGCAATATCAACCACAACCGCAATATCAACCACAACCGCAATATCAACCACAACCACAGCCACAACCACAACCGCAATATCAACCTCAACCGCAATATCAACCACAACCGCAACCGCAATATCAACCACAACCACAACCGCAATATCAACCACAACCGCAATATCAACCACAACCGCAATATCAACCACAGCCGCAACCGCAATATCAACCACAACCGCAATATCAACCACAACCTCAACCGCAGTATCAATCACAACCTCAGATCGTCGAACAATTACATGATGATGGTTATCGTTACAGAACTGTACGCCGTAGAGTCTACAGGCGTCGTTTCTAAATGGAACAAACAGTTCCACATACTGACTAGACAAATTTTTTTAGCGAGTAAATAAATAAACATTAAAACTGATACAAATGCTTTGATTTTTTCCTTGCTCGGAGTCCGGAGCTGGGTATAAATAACTACTTTTTGATTGTAGTTATTTGAAATTTGGAACCAACTTTATCAATTTCATAGCAAAACGAATGATTCCTCTGCCGATTCCATGATAGGTATCTTAATTAAGAATTCGAAATTACTATGCCATACCAAGGAGTTGGAATTCGGAACCAACTATTTTAATTTCAAGGCAAATGGAATGACTTCTGTGTTGGTTCCATAACGGGAATCGAAATTTAGAATTTGGAATAAGGTTTTTTAGTTTCATGGTATCTATGATAAAATTTTTGTAGAAATTATTTCTCTCGTAGTCAAATTCTGAAGACATTACCACTCCAAGGGATGGGACTTTAAAATTGAATTTGTCGATTCCATTATAGGAATCATTATTTGGCATTAAACAATTTTATAATAATTTCTTTCCAAAAAATTACAATAAATTTGATTCTTTAAGGAATTGAAAATCGGTTTCAATTGGACATTATTCCAAAACAAATATAGCGATGCGGAAAAGTCGAAAATTAATTTCAGACACCATAAGTGGCGATTTTACACCAATTGATGAGAAAAGTGTTAAATGAGTTTCGAATATCACCATAGGTGACTCGGATATCGTCAGTGCCTATTTTAGTTTCACTTTTGGATTTTAATTCAAAAATGGGTTCTTTGGGGTGCCGGATCCATCTCAAATCAAATCTCAAGTCCATGGTCTTCTTTTTCGCATTGATTCGTGCAAGCATTAACCAAAAGTTTTCTGAAGTTGGTTTCAACGATTGTCCATCTTGGGTGATGTATACGATTCAATTTTGAGCTTTCCACATCCATATTTACAAGTATTTTGATGAGAAAAATGGCATATGGAAATAGTTTTTCAAACCCCTAAAGAGTCAATTTCCTACTCACAGGTCACAATGAAGTTGATATTCCCCATTTTTAAAATTTGAATCCTGTAATGGAATCGACAGACGAATCATTTCTTTCATTATGGACTTTAACTCCATAATTAAATTCTTTGAGCAATAATGCCATTACCCACTAGCAACTCAGAGGCCGACATCCCTTTCCCATAACTGTTCCTTATATATTACGTATATGCCTTGCATCCAACGAGAACCTTAGTTGCAATGCCAATATCCAACAAATGTCAATGCTCCTTACTATTTAGTGTATGGTTTGAACTTTCTTCATTTTGTCTGCATTCCCTTATTGACTACGTATGCTGCCATATTTTCTTATTAGATGTCAACTGCTCCTACGGTGCCACTGTCCTGCATTCTCGATAACACATTGCAAAAATCCAATTACCTTCAAAATAATAAACTTATATCCCATAGATTCTAAAAGCACCGACAACACTGATGCAATGAAAGGAGCAAGAGGGCGACGTCGAACGAAAAATATTTTTCTTTTATCAACTGTTGATAGACTCCGTGGGGAATTAAGTGGCAACAGTACCAGTCGTCCGCTACTCCGAAATGCGTACCCCCACAACTTTGACTGGACTTTATTTTCATTGCGTTTCATTGCCGCCTTCATCTTTTTCTTGTGTTGTCGCACTCATTATTTGCTATAACTATGAAAAAAAAAAAAAAAATAAATGCGAAAAATTATGATTGTAAAGACAAACAAACAAAACAAACTCGCATGTCATCAGCATAAAGAAAAATGTTTGTACTACAATGCAATGCATCCCATTAGGGAAAAAAAATGGATGACTTGCAAATGCTAAGAGTAGGCAATTCGATTTCACAGGCTTTTTAATAAGTAGTAAGTTGAATGTTCTTAAATACGTTTCGTGAAGGTCTAAGGTGCTTCCGAATTATAATTCCCCCATTAGTGTCCTGACCAACGAATAAGTTATCGTCAAATATCTTTTGCAGGGAAACTCAATACTTAGACAAAAATTATACAAACATCCTATAGGAGAATTTTGTCGAAAAAGCTTGTTTCGGGTATTTCTTAGGCGCCAATAGCTATACTGTCTTTCATTACTTATGACTTCTATTTTACACAATGTCATTGAGAATCAACGCCTGTCGCGCACGCTTCCAAGAATAATGAAGAAAAGAAAGTCTTGCGTGCTCACTGCTAAGTGGAAGGGAGAATAGTAGGCCTCCGTCACATTTAATTAAAACTATTTTTTTAATATCGTGCATCTTGCATCGAATGTCCAAAATTGTTAATAACCAGTAACTTTTGAGTGCCAGACAAATTGCATCTCTGTCACTAAATTCCCAAAAACTTATCAACAATTATAAGAAGAAACGTAAGAGCAATGGATCATATTTTGTGGCTGCTAGTGTAGGCTCCGCTAGGCCTACTGTCAGAAGATAAGAATAAAATGCTAAATAGATTGAGGCTGATGTTTACTTTTGTCACGTCTCTGTAGGTATAAAGAGATAAGAATCCCGACAATTTATTTTAAATATAGGCAAGTTAAGTTACGATCGTAAATTAAGTAACTGCACATTTTTATGACTTTTTGGCACATTTTTTTGAAACAAAATAGAACAAAAACACTGGTGAATAAAATAAAAAAAAAGGATTTTATTACTTATTATTTAACTGAGTTCCCTGTTTAGTACTGTGTGCGTCAATACCAAAAAAGTTACATTAAACAAAGATAAATTAAAAAAAAAAAAAAAAAAAGAGTTAAGTCATAGAGTCATACTATGTAGTTTCGTCCGTTGCTAAGCGGAGTCATCAGTGATTCTTAAGCCATTTGGTAAGAATTTCAAGCCTCATATATTCTTTTTTGCAAAGGAAGAAATGAGAACACAAGTTTAGAAATTTTTAAGGCATTTTGCACTGTGTATAGCAAAATTAAACCATTATAAATAGTCAGTATTGCCAAAGTGATGGAGAAATCCTAGATCTTAGACAAAATAGCACCAAAAATATTCTATATTGATCGAAGGCCCACCAATTATATTTTCTTGTTTTAACTAAAATAACTGCAGATTTTATATTTATTCCTACAATCTTGCCTCTGCTCAATGGCTATTTTCATGAGCATCATTAATCTGATGATCGTAATAGATTAAATAATGAATCCGCTAGATGGTTACAAAGCATCAACTATTTCGCAGAAAAGAAAGTTTAGCTTTTTAATTTGCGTGGCACAAAATTTAAGAAAATTAACAACAAAATATTAATAATTGTTTGTTTTTTTTTTGACATTATATATAAAATTCTTTATATTGATTTCAATAAAATAAGTTATTAAATAACAAAAACAAGAACAAGACACAATGTCCAAAGCCATCATCCAATGTACAACACCGGGAAAGTTATGGTGTTGGAATTGCAACAATTATGAAGACAAAAACTTAAAAGTTCATATTGCTTCATCAGCTATCTTTATCACAATACCTAAAATTGGCAATATCAAAAAAGGCTTAATGACCTAAGCTTGTATGTCACCTATTCCCTAATTTCCAATTGGCAACAAAACGTCAGCAAACGGAAGTTGACAAAAGTGTGAAACCGACAAACGAACTTATTAAGAACGAAGTGCAAAATCTTAGACGACGCAGCATTTTTAATTCAATACAAACAAAAGGCGAATGCATTCCAATCCAGAGAAAAAATACAGGACATGCAATTTCAGAAATACAAAAAACGTTAAGTTAAGGATAAAGCAAAATACATTAACCAAAAAAAAAAAAGTTTTTAGTGCAAATACCAAGTGGCTACATGAACTTGATGACGTTCTTTAGTCAAAGAAAAAGAAAACACGATTTAAAAAAAAAGCACAAGCCGTATCTACTACCAGCTGAGTTCAGAAGGAGACGTTATTGGCTTCGATTCCGACCCCTATCGAACGTGGCTTGACATAAACAGTAATTTAGCTGCGGGACATAGAAATGAACAAACAAACAAACGACTCAAGTCCTGCACACTGATCGCTATGTTGCAGAGGAATTGTGCAGGAACAAACATGAATTTATTGAATCCCTTTTTATTGAAAGGATAATTTTTTTTTTTTTTCAAAAGAGTAACGCGACCTGTAGTTGTTGGCAAGGGAAATTAGAAGAAGCGCAGAGAAATTGGAAAAAAGAGACATGCTGAAATAGAAGGAAAGACTGGTTGATTTGTTTTATAGGTAGGAGTTAAACTGTAATTTACACTTTAGAAATGTTTATCAATGCTTCTTGTGGAAACGGTAATACAAGAGTTTTGGTCAAAGGTCGTCTTCAGTAACATTCACAACCTTAGGATCTACGTTTTCTTTCGACAATTTCAATAGAAGAAATCACTAACAACGATGGAACCCAACGGCTCTAACTCCAGATTTAAATACCCAAGAGCCTCAAAGTTTAGAATTCAGAATAAACAAGCCAAAAGTATTGAAAATATAAGCAAAAAATTGATTAATTGCGAAAACTTAAATTCTGATACCTCATCCTGAAAATACATAAGCCGTAGTGATACGTCTTTAAGCTTCTTAGAGAGGTCGAATACTTTTTGCACTCTTCCTTATTTGAAATTTATTTTATTTGTAATTTTTTTATGTAATTGTTTTATAGTACATATATAGTCTTATGTCTTCTGCGCCATCGACAACCCTATTTCCTTATACTTCCTACATTCCTGACCTCGTTTTGGCTTATCGAAAGTATTAAAAAGCCCCATAGCTCGAAATGCTGGAAATGTAGAACGTGACTTTTTGTTCTATACCGAGGATATATTGTCGAAGAACATCGCATAAGGGTATCTGACAAAAACACTTTAGAAGTTTTACAAAACTATCCAAAAATCCTAACTTAGTTGGATGAAATGATGTGAAGCTCATTAAGTTCCACTTTTATCCCAAATGTTGAGCGGCTCTATTTTGCAAGTCCAGAATGGCTCTTCGGAATGGAATAATATCCAATGTATCCAGGCTCTTTTGAAGGTCTGTTATTGTCTGATTGTTTTTGGGATATTTTCCGGATACAGCAGCCGAACGCCTGAACGAAGTACCTACTGATAGTATTTATGTTTGGCCGACATCAAAGTTAATTACATATCACTTGAAACTTCTGGCACGCCTTAAATGTTATCAACTGAGTCCTTGCTCTCTCTAGTGACACCACTGATATATAAACGATAGTAGAGAACATATCAAAATAAACTTAAACTCCTCGAAACCGTCAAGTCACGTCATTTTCTAAATGAAAACAGCTCTAAATATTTTTCAGTGCTTCGGTAAACCGAGTTTATTTTTCATATCCGTCCTCAAATCTACATTGTTTGTGAACGCATTTAGCAAATATTTTTTGGATGTTTTTTTACATTTTTCTTCTTTGCAACTCTTCCCTAGAAAAGCATTTTTTTTCTTGTTACTCCTCAAATATTGGCATATGTTTTTGTTGATTGCCCAAAGGGGATCACTGACAACAGCAAAATAGTGTCTGGACGCAAGCTACTCGTTACGACAGACTCTAGTTAACTGGTTGACTTAAAAAGTCAAAAACAGTCAAAATCAGCAGCACCGCAACTGATGGCCAAGAGCAAAAAATAAGCATGGCTAATAGGGGGATAAAATGCCGCACAAAAAACAATGGCCGCGCTATTTGACCAATGTTTGGTTTTGGCACAACAACAACAACAAATTACTGTTTGGGTCAATATTATTTGGTAAAATTGAATTTGCAAAAGAAAGCGCAGGGAAATTTGTTAATTTTTTTTTTTCGTAACGATTTGTTTGACTTTGAGATTTTCATTACATTCACAATGAAATTGTAAAAAAATTACAAAACAAAAAGTGAAATTGAGTAAAACAAATTGTGACATTACGGTGAAATTGAATTTTTATTTTGAGTAAATATTGATTTGAGAAAAACAGGGGAAATGTTTAAAATGAAAAAGAAAAAAAATTGCTTACAACGTTGAACAACGCATTGCATTTGGTCCTATCCTTATTGGAATTTGTTAGAAAAGCTTTCATCAAAGAGCGTTTTGGGTCTGAAACAGTCAATAAAAATAATATTTTTAGATAATATAACTGGGATCGCCAGAAGCAATAAGCACGTTCTGGTTGAGAAAAATGGCTAAAATTAAATTGCTCATAAAAAATAGGTGCTAATTTTGCTGAGAGATTATCAGAAAAATATTTCTTTCTTATTAATGGATTTGATATTTTTCGTGTCCGATGTCCTGAATATATGCTTAAATATAGATTAAATTAAAGAACTCACGCTATATTCTTATTCTAACAATCCGTAAGTTCCGTAGGTGGCCTTTTTTACGTGAGTGAATTATAAGTTCATGCCTTTTTGAATGAAAAACTGCTTTTTTTCGCAAATAAAAATATTTTTCATCATAGTCTCCTTTTAGCTCAATACGCTTAGCCCAAGGTTTCTCCAATTTGTTTACTCCTTCCAAAAAATTGGATTTCTCAATGCCCTCAAAAGAAGCATTTGTTTGAGCAATAATATCATCGTTGCAGCCAAATCTCTTTCCACCGTGACATTTTCTCGGGTTTGGAAATAGAAAATAGTTACTGGTGACTTAATCCTTTTTGATGGAATTTTGCCATGGAGACTACGCACTTCTCACGCCTGCGATTTGGGAGTAAGCGCGCCACGAATCTTGGGGATAGCTTCTAAGACCCAACTGATCATTTTAAATTGAAACCACAGTGCCATATTTAAAGCCCTTGGCATCAACAATTTCACACTTTTTCACTCTTTGATCGGTCAACGCCATATATTGAATTTTTTCGACATTTTCGGGTGTACTCGTATTAACCTCAATTGGCCGTCCTGAACGTTCAGCGTCACTAGAGCTTGTGCAACCACAACGGAACTCAGTAAACCATATTTTACCATTGAAGTTCATGGTGCAGAGCCCTTATAGTACTATCAAGCTTTTAGTCTTGGTTAGAGTGGCTGATTTTTTTCGCAAAAAATACTGATTTATGAGCACTCGAAATTCACATTTTTCCACTTTTTCCAACAATCATGAGGTTGTATGCTTTAAACACCCGTTGAACGTCTAGTTAATAACAGAAGTGTCTCAAAGTTTGACAGTATTTAACAGATGGTACTTGATGGTCCTAGTGTTGCATTTCATGTAACTACAAGGGAAGTTCGAAAAGTAATAGACTTATTGATGAGCCCCCGTAATCAGACTGAGGTGTCATGAATTTGATTTTATCAAAATTAAGTATGAATGTTGTTTAGTTGGAGTATAAGCCAAGATTGCAAGTCTAACTCTGATTTCACAAATTTTTTGATTTAAATCCTCGTTCGAGCGTAGCTCAATTGCAACCATACACACTTACTCCCTTCTTAAGTACTGATTTTCACTTTTTTGTATTCTAGTTCTCTTAACACATGAATCATTTTTCTTAATCGCCATCAGGCTTTACATAATAAAAGAAATTTTTAAAGCATTTTCATAAGATATTAAAACTACTAGAACTATCAAGGACATACCAGCTGTTGCAAGAAAATTCTAATGAAAACTGCCTATACAAAAAGAAAGTCATTCAAAACAATGAAAAGAGTTGAAAACGATTTTCATTGAACAAAAACTCATCAAAACAATTGAAATTCAATACACAAAAGATTCGTGACTGCATTACAGAATTGCAAGCATAAAAGGACATCGAAATCCTTAGGATTGTTGGTTGCTATTCAAAATTTTTGTAAACTATGCGCTGATGATAATAAAGATGAGATGACGATGACGGTGATGGTGATTTAACAATTTATCAGAGACAATACATAAAATAAAACAATTAAGATTGTGCTAGAGCCGTGTTAGTGGAAATGAAAGAGATTCTAATTATTTAATGGAAAAATTTTTGGAACAAATCAAACATGCAAGCAATTTTTAAATATGCTATTGAATAACACATAAGAGTTTGGTCAGATAAAAACAAAATGAAGATAAAAAAATTTCTAAGGATCTTATATGGGCGTGGCACTATCCTTTTATTTTATCACGTCATTACTCGCAGATTTATTTTTACATACATGGAAAATCTTCATGAAATTTATTGCATACAATAAAATTAAATAAAGACTTTCTACATGTAAACATTTTTAACAAAAAGTAACTGCTGGTTCCATCCAGGATCGAACTGGAGACCTTCTGCGTGTAAAGCAGACGTGATAACCGCTACACTATGGAACCACTTATAATTTCTCTGACAGATAGTTAATAAAAGCGAACACATACTATTTACTATACCCCATTACTAAAATAGGAAAGTATTTTTAGTAAAAGAGATATTCATATACTATTTGTTAGTATTAAATTTTAAATCACATTCAGCTTTTTAGTCCCATTGTATTTTGGCCAATGCATTATTATAAGATAGCGTGGCCGAGCGGTCTAAGGCGCTGGTTTAAGGCACCAGTCTCCTCGGAGGCGTGGGTTCGAATCCCACCGCTGTCAAGTCAAGTTTTTTGTCTTTATTGATTAAGCCTAAAAGTATGCCATCTTTCTTGTGAATGTTTTGCTTAGTGATGCCAGATATTTTCGTTATATGCCCAAGGAGAAAACCAGTTTTCTGATATTGATTAAACATAAATAAATATTAATGCTCAAATATTTTAATTGGTTCATAATCTTAAATTTTTGCAAAAAAAATTACTATCAAGCCAAAATATTTAAAAAAAAAATTACATGGGCTTTTCTCGCCAAATTGAACACCATTTTGCTCTTCGATCTTTAATTAGTTTTTCTACTGGTTGTAGGTGCCGTCCATAATTTCTTAAAATTATTTTTCTCATGTCATGTCAGTTAGCTGGTCTGAAAATAGATTTAACCGAACACCACTACTGCAATTGTGGTAGATGAGAATGGGATAACCTGTTGAAGCCGCGGCTCGGGCACAGGTTCATAACAACCTTTCCAAAAGCGCATTTTTCGATTAAAAAAAAAAGCCATTCGGATTTTGCCTATGCAAAATTCATAGCCAGTTATTGTATTGAAAATATACTCAAGATACGGGAAATGTACCTACTGGATAATGTACCGAATGTTTCAAAAATATGTCCAATACAACAAGTGTACTGAAATCGATATGAATGTACTGAAGTGCATGACTTCCAACTATCTCTTCAACAAAGTAATGTTATAGAAATTTTTCTTTTTTAAAAAAAAAAAAGTGCCTTAACTGTGGTTAATGATTTTATTTTTACATTTCCATTTTTGTCTTGGCAATGAATTTTCCACATAATTAAATTTTATTAAATATTGTACTCTCCAATTTGCTCTCGTGGAAAATAAAACTTGAATTAACCTTTCTTCTGCTACAGTTGTAATTCACCACAATTTAGGGAGCTCTTCGCGATCTGGCATCACTGACAGCTGTATATCAGTTGATTGACAATAGGGTGTCAAAAACTTGTTTACTCATTTAAAGTGATCGTATGCTTAGTTGTTTATTTTTCGAGTAGATTGTATGTCTACTTATTGCTTGTTGTTATGCCAAGTAAATGCGAGTTTATTTTTATGTTTTCAATTTATTGTATTTATTATTTCGGAATACAATATTATTGCTTTTTATTTCATTGTAGAGTTTATAATTCTTGATATATTCATGAAATATTTTCAATAAAACGCATATGCTTGACACTATCAATTTAAGACTATACTTCACAGGATCATTTCTGTAGTCAGTCTTCATATACTTTCATTGCAAAATGAAAGAAACTACACCCGCGATGAGGAGTTACATCGTTTTATCTGTAGCGTGAGGTTTTGAACTTTCATCCGAACTCAACTTTGGATGATTGTTTCTTCGATGATCGCTCGGTAGACACGGATAAAACGACTTCTGAGTGGTGTACAAAAAAATTTTTATTAAATACATTAAATTATTATATTATTAAAGCAAAATAAACTGAGTTGGTTGACAATCAACCAACAATTAGTTAGTTAGATAAATTAGCTTTTTTAACCCTGAAATTGCTAATCGCTTGAAATTAAATTATACTAAATGGATGTTTTTTAATCGGATGTTTGTAAAAATAGCTAATAAATAAAATCCCAAAGAAAGGTAGCTAAAAATTGCTCGCAAAAATTTTGTTTTCTAGCTAAAAATTAGTAGGTATAAAATAAAATTGTTTAGATTTTAAGATTTGGCAAAAATGCTTGCTAAAAAAAATCAGATAGTGCGTGTTGTGCGATTGAGCGGCACCTGGTAACAATAAAATAATAACAATATTAGCTATCAAAAGCATTTTTTGCGTGTGCTATAGAGACGTCATCAGTGGCACTAAGTCGCATAAGAATTAAATCTCATGTGTGCGTGGGTATGTTTTGCTAACGATTAATCTTTTGACAAATAAAATAATTAATTTTTTAAAATGTCAAATCTACGAAAACAGTTGATGAAAAATAATGGAAGCAATGTTATATTGAGCAAAACCTTAAAAATAAAGATGTCATTTTTATTAACACAAAAAAACAAAAAAAAGCACTAAAAAATGTATTACCAATACCTTTCATTATCTGAGGTTTTGAAAAATGACAAGTACTGTGAACTTAAGGTTTAATTAAAAATTAAATTAGATTTTTTAAATATTTTTTTTTGTACCAAACACAGACCAGTACTTTGGCATTCGTTCATTTCCTGCTTACAAAACAGTTGGTAAAGCAGAAATTATTCTTAATTTTTTTTTCAGAAGCTGTCGCTGTATAATAGCCCCGTGCTTCCAGTACCAAAGAAATCACTTCCAGGTAAAACTGAGAAGAGATGGCGTTTAGCAGTAGATTATCGAGGCATTAATAAAAAATTAATTGCGGATAAATTTTCGTTGCCAAGAATTGATGACATTTTAGACCAAATATGAGAAGCCAAATATTTTTCTTGCCTTGACTTAACGTCGGGTTTTCAACAAATTGAACTTGAAGAGAGCTCACAAGACCTGACGTAATTTTCATCAGACAAACGTTATTTTAGATTCAAACGTTTACCTTATGGTTTAAAAGTAACACAAATTCATTTCAAAGATTGATGACCATGGCATTTTCTAGTTTAAAATTATCCTAAGCATTTCTGTAAAAGGATGATTTAGTTGTATTGGGTTGTTTGACAGATTATATGTTAAAGAACTTAACACATGCTTCCGAGATTCGTCGAAAATATAATCAAAGTTTGCACCCTGGTAAATGTTAATTTTTCAGTCATGTAGTGACTGAAATTTACGGATGAAGATATTCTTCCTGATGAGAGCAAATTTGATATAAATTTAAAATATCCAACTCCCAAAAATGCTGTTAAAACAAAAAGATTTGTTGCATTCTGTAACTATTACATGGCGATCCTGCCAGGAGGTAAACAAAAAGTTCCCTTAATATAAACTAAATGAACTACTGACCACGGCCACGCATCATGAAAACGGACACCAGCGGATGCGTACATTGAGGGAAGCTCATCCAACAGTTACATAATTGAGAGTTCGACAACACTTTCAAATCAAATCAGAAGCTATCAAAAATACGTGAAAGAATAAAAAAATTATTTGGTCTAAATCTTAAGGCAAAAAATCACACAGGGTTTTGCTCTCTTCTACAATCTTAAAAAATATCTTTTAAGTGAAATACATTATTTTGACCAAGAAAATACAAAAACACAAATGCGCTGATTTTGGAATATAAAATGATATACATACAAAATGCAAAAATCCATGTCTGGATTCATAGTTCAGGTTTCTCTCACTATCTGGAAATTGTGTTATAACTTTTTGCTATGAAAAACGATAGCAAGCATATAAATTAAAACTGTTCAATCCAAAACAAAGGACTACACAATTACAAACATCTTAATATTAATATGCAATATTCGCAAAAAAGGCATCGAATTGAAAAGATTTAGAGACAAAATTTGAAAAAAAACACTACTTTTATAAAATTTCATAAGCAAAAATAAGCTAAATAATTTTTTCTAAGTGTGGTATAATTTGAAATATGGCTCTAACGAGCATCTTTGCACTTTGAAGCAAAGTAATCTCAGAATCCTAATGTGATGGCATTATTTAATTATTTTACCGAACTCAGAGCACGTAAATCATTAAGAAAAAAATATTTTCACTCATACATGAATATGTATGTCTACTCGTTTCCTTAGAGAAATAAGAGGAAAAATTTGAAATTTTTATTTACGAACATGTGCACTGTATTAA
The DNA here is from genome assembly GCA_963680825.1 of Meiosimyza decipiens. Taxonomy (NCBI): domain Eukaryota; kingdom Metazoa; phylum Arthropoda; class Insecta; order Diptera; family Lauxaniidae; genus Meiosimyza; species Meiosimyza decipiens. The sequence continues at coordinate 15,889,708 of OY804261.1, read as the reverse complement.
AAATTGTAATTGAAAATTGAGTCCTTCATCAGAACATCACCCACATGGGTAGTTAAAAATAGCATAAAATTAAACCATCAGAACATGAAAAATATATTCTTCTTTACATCTGAAAAATAGTTTATGCCACGTACGAATTTTAAGCATGGGAATCATAAAAAAAGTACATATTTTATTACATATGCGCCCTGTATAGACTCCCTTAAGTACACAAAGGAAACTTATACTAATAAAGTCAACTTTTAAGCTTATGATTGCCAACAAGTTTTGTAACAATCAACTATTGTTGATGTTTATAGCAAATTAATGATTTCTTAGGAAAATATGTTGGAAATTTTAGTAAGTATACTTTGGTAAAATAAAATTAAAAAAATAAACTTTATTTTTGTACAGGGAAAAAAAAAGGAACAATAATTCAAAAGTAGTTTTTATTGTACTACACACATAAAGTTGTAGATTCTTAAGCCTTGCTAACGCATAACTAAATACTTGAGGGTTGCAACTGCCTACGGTTGGAAATAAACATTTTATTGAATATTCAAAAAAGCAAATACTTATTTTTAGTTTTGGAGACAAAAATATAAAATCTTGATGTTGAGTGGAAACACGTAAAGTAAGCATGCAAAAAGATTCTTGTCTACGATCATGATGAAACTTGGTGGAATTATTGTAATTATTGACTACATTGAAAACGAAAAATATAGTTGCATATTAAAAGCGAGCTACATAGATTGTCAAACTTAAAAATTATTTGCGAGGCAGAAATTCTCAAAAACTTCAAGCTCATATACGTATAAAACGCAAGGAATAGAACGTCCGTAAGCAAAAGCTTTTGCAGCATTTCTTGTAAGTTTTTTTTGCGTATGTTCAAATAAAAAAAATTAGGCCGGTAAAAAAGAAATATTTTTTCGGAAAGACGAAATTTTCATAAACAGTCAATAATATACATGCCTTCTCCCTGACGATACTTATTTGTTCTTAATTAGTGGATTCATTAGATATTTAAGACAAGGGATCTGAAAAAAATCAAAAGTCCGTGCAGGATCGTTCAAAATCTGAGAAACTCTAATTGCTTTACATTGCATTACATTACATAACATTACATTAGTTACATTACATTAATTACATTACATTACATTTTGCATACAATAATGTCTATAACACATCGTAGCAAATATTTTTGTTCGTTTTATCTTGACCATTCTCCTGTCTGTCGCATATTTTTGATGGTAATTTTTTTTCTCATAGGGTATCACAAATTTGCATCATGAAAAGTCTGATCATTCTGGGAACTGAAATTTCAGTTAAATGGTAGGTGCTCTTAAAGAAATTGTTTCCTCACAAACAGCAAATAACCTTTTTCTCTGTACTGTAGCTGCTAGAAGTTTTTGAAAATTTCCTTTAAAAATAAAAGAGTTTATTTTAACACACCACGTCTTAATAACCTGCTATTAATAACTAACTAAATTTCGTATATTTAATGCAGTTCAACAGAATAACAATCCCACGAAGTTTGCTCAAAATCGGAGGCAAACATTTTTTTGGTTGCTCACTTCGTATATTTTCACTCATTCGCAGCAAAATATTGTGTTTCAACTTTTATGGCATGCGAAATAGTAAAATACACTTCAAAAGTTTTAATGCATTTTTCTTTTGTGATATTCGAGCAAAAAATATACAAACTGCTTTCAGGTAGAGTTCAGTTAAGAGAAAAGTTTTGAAAAATTCGATAACAAATATAAAAAAATAGTGGAAAAAATTAAAAATACAGATGTATATAGTACATGCATGCCATGTATGTATAAATAAAAAATGCATTTCTGTTAACGTGAGAACCTAATAATGGATAGTTGAAAGGAACACAAACTCTAAAGGCACCTATTGAAATTTGCGATGATAACTTCTTCAGGAACTTTGATCAAAATTTTGTGTCCCCAAAAGCTTCCGTTCGCTTAAAAACTTATAGCTCAAATACTCCCTTCGAGTGATAACTTGATCTATTCAAAGTCGTATTTCTATATTTATGCTAATTATTCAGCAGTTCTTCAACGAAAGAATACTTATGAGTAGAAACAACTCTATTAATTGGTAAAGCTGTTATCGGAGTTATCACACACGTTTTTTTTTTTTTTTTGCACCATTCCGATTTTAATGATACTTGGCACAATACTAAAGGGTATATAGAGCAACATTTAGTATTTTTCTGAAGTGCTAACTCAAAAGCAAGTCACAGAAAATTTTTTTGACAATTTTAATGCTCTTAATGCCTTGATTTGATTTTACTTTCCTTGTTTTAGTAGTTTAGAAAATATGAGAGTACAAAGAAAAGTCCGTACTAGAGAATTTTTGTTGAACGCGCCAACTTTGACACGAAATATATACTTATATAGACTACCAGTCACATGCACTACATGTAGTTATACGTAATAATATAAGTTCCTACTGGGGGCACATTCATCATACAAACACGGCTAGACACCTTCATATAGTAAAAAAGGTTTTTCTCACTTTTTTAAATACAATTTTTGCCAAAAATTTAATTTGTAAGTTTAATAATATCCTTTTAAGACTACAGTGCGGCCTCGATTAACGCAACGAATAAAATCGTGACCTGTTGCAATAACCGCGGATTTTGCTATAAAAAAACGTTAGGTAACCGGGTATATATTTCATAAAAAAAACATTACATATAAAACAGCGTCAATCATATTTTATTTGCCTAAGAAACCATTTTTTTAACATTTTTCAATCTTGGGGTATTCACAAACTTTCAATATTATTCCCAGATTTCCTAGGACAAATGCAACACAGAAATTCAAATGACATACGTTGCAATAAGCGAGGTAAAATTTGTTTGAAAAGTTGCACTAACTGAGTCTGAATCTACTCGTTGCAAACATTGAGGAGTTGCATTTATCGAGAGTTGCGTTGACCGAGGTCGCACTGTATATTCAATAAAATAACAAGCGAAATATGAAATTATAGATTTTCATGTGACAGCTAGCTTTTTTCAACTCGATTTTATCCAAAATTTTCTCTTCATTTAATTAATTTTTTATTTTTATTTGTAAATCGATTTTTGCATCGATATTTCTATTTTGTTCTTATCACAAACAAAATCGTTGGTTTTCTTATACAGTGTTTACAAGTTATTTATATTTTAAGCACGTTCCCTTAACTCTGACAGTTAATTTCACTGTATGCTGTTTTTATTTACCGCTCGTTTTTGAAGGTACATTTATACCTGAAAATTAAAGAAGTAGCAATAAAATACTTTTAATTCTTCTGTGTAAAACATTTTTATCATCGAATATCGGACTTCTTTATTTTTTTGAATGGAGATAAAAGTTGTTCTTTATGAATTCAATTGCCAGGAATGTAAGGGTGGCAAGTAGAACTAACAATTGGAAAAATCAATACAATTCAGCTTGTAGGTATAAAAGTGAACATATTGACAACGAACTGTTTACAAAATATGACAATTTCTCTACAGCCAGTATTCTTCTGGACTTTAAGCTGCTTAAAACGGTTCTAAAGTTAGAAATTTCCTATTACAGCAGTATATTGATGCATGTATGTACAAAACCAGTAAGTGACCAAAAATTACATTTCTTTCCATGACTAGTAAATATTTAGCCATGAGAAACCTACCCTGTCTCATTTTTCGAAGGCTTCTTGTATCACCAAATGTTTCCGTAAAAAGCTTGATAGAATTTTCGTGAATAGTTTTTAGCAGTAAACGTTTCAAAGTTTTAACTGTATGGAAGGTAACATTTCCACTAATTAATCTCATTAATTTTCGGCCTAATAAGTTTTTGTTGGACAAAAGTTCCGTACCAACTTCAGTTAAATTTGTTTCAATAGTTCCCATAGGATATCATTTCCAAACTTATGCTTATATGGCAAGTACCACACCGAGTCACCCTAAAAAAAAGTAAATATCACCAATTTTACGTGAAATGGAGAACTGCCCGGCATGTTCAATTTTTGTAAACACATAGGGAAATTTTCTTTTAGGTCAGATTAAGGAAACATATCTCTGAATTCTGTAATTTCATAAATTCAAAGCTCCAATATTTTAAAGCCCTTTTAAATATAGTTTAACGCGCTTTTTAAATGTACTTTGTATTTATTGAAGTAAGAAAAATGGTTACAAAGTTAACTTCAGTTTTAGATGGCTTGTTGCATCATTTATCAGATCATAATAATTTATTTAAATATCTCATTTTAAAACCTACCTAGCAAAATTGTACTGGATTATAATCCTATAGGATTCATTGACAGAAAATTGTCCACGATTCTAAAGCGACTTGAAATAATAACTTATATTCTTTGTTGGTCTGTGATCTAAGACCTCATAATTGAAAAAACCTTTGGAGATCCTTTCTTTTATGTACCGATGATGTACTTCACCAACAACATTTGTGAAGATCGTAAACGACTAGCTGTTATCATTTTAGAATGTGCACAATGTTTTTCAATAGGCACATTTCGATTCCAATTTTGTACTGGAAATCGAAAAGGCTTTTTACCTTGACCGCCATTGAAAAAGTATTAAAATTAACTATTTAAAATCAATTATTACATAAAGAATGTGAAATTTTACAATGCCTCTATGGCATCTTTAAGTCATGTTGAACAAAAAAAAGGTCCTCACTTTTGCCATTCTGGAAAGCCTTAGTAAAATGAAATATATGTCATACATTAAATTTCAAAATCTACACATTTCGATTAACAAAAAAAAGGTACTTATTATAAATCAAAAATTGCGATTATTTTAGTTTTTTCGCTTACTAAAAAAAATAAATAAAAAAAAGTTTATTATTATAAAATTTCCAAATGTGCCGAAAATGTACTGGAACTATGCTAAAAATTCACCAAATGAACTGAAAATGCGGCAAATGTACCGAATATACTGAAAACTTAACGAAATGTACCGAAAATGCCATCACTAGTAGGGTATAGAAATAAACACATATGGCAATACTACTCTTCTCTCTCTCTCTCTTTCTCAGCGCCATGTAAGTTCAACGTGAGTACGTGATCTGTCAAATTGTCCAGTCAACCTTATTTTTTTGTACTTTTATTTCAGTCTGCCAATGTTTTACTTTATAAGAAAGGCATACGTGAGTTATGGTCCCTTACAGCAGATTCTTTTTAAAAAACAAGTTAGAGAATTGTAAAAAAGTTAAATTAATTAAATAATTAGTAAATACATGAGTACAAGCACTTTTTATAAAAATTCAAGGAGATTAAAAAGATATGAATTGAATTGTGGGTACTGCAAAAAAATATAATCCAAATTTAATCTCAGAAATTAATTAAAAATAAGAGGAATGATGCTTATGCACGTTAACATATTTTTCCAAGTTAAAGAATAAAACACACATTTTGGTAATCAGTTGTAATGAAATTTTAAAAATCAAAATATGCACTTGACAGTTCTTGAAAATATGGTAAATAGGGTCTATCCAAGATATTGGGTCTTCAAGCTTGATAGAGGCTTAGAAAACACTTTACTACGATACGTATCAGAGATATTAAAGATACGCCACTAAATCTCTAGGTTAGAGTATAAACGGATACCGGTTTGAACATTTGAAGGCACACGATAATATAGCTTTTTATAAATTTAGAAGACTTCGGTCTATGTTTTTGATAAATTTTTTCAAAAACCCAAAAAATTGGTTGATTTAAAAGAAAATGCTAGCCAAAGTTTCACTTAAAATTATGATGGAATGACCCTAAAAATAATTGTTATAACCGCTCAAAACTTTGAGCAAACGAAATATCAGAGGTATTTGGGAAAATTAACCAACATTGGACTGGAACCCTCAACATTACATGGCTGATAAGACGAACGAATAGAAATAGCCTCAATTGCAGGCTTTCTTCCATGAAAGTTGATATGGGAATCTTATTATAAAAGCGAAAATTTTGACTCGGACACATCGTAAGAATAGAAAACAATATGTACATTCCAAACAAAGCATGACATCGAGCAGAATATTTTCTTTTAATGCTAAGCAATGATTTTTTAACTCAGCGGAACAATTAAAAAGGAAGTTTAAAGTATTCAGCAACGAAGAGTTCATTAAAAATTAACAGTCTTGTAACTTAATGAAATAACAACTCACCAAAAAAAAACTAAGCTTTAACCAATATATACATACGTAATTACATGTTGCAACCGACGCTGTTGCAACACAACGGGCCCATTAAATTGCGGTTAAGTGAAAATAATCACGTACAACAAAACAACGTAGCAACAATAAGCGACATAAAATTGTCATATAATAGAGATGAAATCAGACAAATGGACAGACACACTACGAGAATGGACATGGACAGTTGAAGTCCGTTCTTTCCATTGGCAGACATAATCAATGTCATCCGCATATTCCATGCGGTATCGTTTTCCAGAGCTAAAATCATGAAAAATCTCATTGCATTGCATTGTGCGTAATTATGCCAACTGTCCGGAAAATTAAAATGGAAAATGAAAACAGAAAATTGTGATAAAAAAAAATTTTATGAAAATGTACAATTTAAATTGGAGGAAAATGCGTACGATATAAACGGTAAAAATATGCAATAAGGGTAATTAAATTTATGGTGCTTTCCATATGCGCAGCAACAGCGGCAGCGATGGTGAAATGAAGTTTCCCCTAGTGATAATATCATGCCGAGAAATTTTATTGCTTTTTCGAAATTTATGTGCTAAATGAGCAACAGTTTCTGAAAAAAAAAAGTTATTGAATTTTTTTATAAAATATTTAAAACTTTAATTTTATGCTTAAAAGCTTAATAAGTGAATTTAACTGTGGTAATGGGAGTTAGTTAATGAAAACAGAAATGGTGGTCTTTTTACATCATTCTATCAGGGCCTCGATATATCAACTAAAAGTAGCTTAATTGGAATCATATTTCTATTTTAAAAAAATGACAGAAAAATTAAAACGATAAGCGAATTTACTATAAAAAATATTGACGATTTTTTCGCTTCAGGTACTGGCAAATAAATTTTTTGTCAATCACAAATTTTTCGTTTTCGAGCTGTTTCTCATTTTGATTTATAAGGCTTTCACACTGGCATCTAAAACCTTATGTATTTTATTTATTTCATCAGTGTATTACGGAAGTATACACTATTCAATCTGTTGATTATTTCTCTAAGAAGATCGGCCATGGTTTATACACAAGCAACCTAAGCAATAAATGTCATATTATTAATTTCATACCCAAGTATCACCTACAGGTGGGAGGTACTTCTACCCATCCGGAAGCTAAACTAGATATGGAATAGAAAAAATAATGGAATTTTCGACTCTTATGATCCCAAATAAACGATTCCCAAAATTGTTCGATGCAAAAAAATTGGCAGGTGTAATAAATGTATTTTAAATAAATTTGAATATAAATTTCAAGAAAACCAAAAATGAAACTGCATGTTCTATAGGAAAAGTCATGCACCTTCTGTACTTAATTTAAAATTCACGAAAAACACAAAACACAATTGTTTTGCTCGACTCGACTTCCAGCAAAATTTGCGGTTTTAATAGATGACGCTAACGGTGCTTGGCTCATATCGCTACATGTTCGTTACTTGGGTTGCTTTAATGAAACCACTGCCGCAGTCATTGTTCTTGTTGTTGTTGATTTTAGTAGATTGCAGTCAACATTTGTATTTGTTTCATTTTCTAATTTCGTTGCGGCAAAGATTTTATTTTATCTATTTTTTATACCCTACGCTCAGGTTATATTCCATTTGAAACGCATAGAAGGGAGCATGGCTGGTATAGAAAAATATATATATTCTTGATTTGCGTGACCACCCCCGTCGATTTGGCTATATATCAGGCTGTGTATGTTTGGCCTGTGTGTCTGTGGAAATCACGTTTAAATGAAACCTAAACAAAGTTAGTGTATGGAATTCGGTATACTAGCTTAATCTTTAAGCAAGCTTCTCGGCATTAAAATTGGTGAAATCGGTTTACGGAAACACCTACCGCCTTCACAAATAAAGCATTAGAAATGCTATATTAAGAGAGTAATATGATGTAGTGTAACAATATATTGGATAGGTTCAGGACAAAAAATTCGCGAATTTAAAATAGAGGGCGTGACACCTCCCATATAAACGAAAACTTAAAAACGATTTACTGAAAGAACTATACCTCTCTTTCAAGTAAACACTTCGAAACTTTATCTGAGAAAATTATCTCACGTACCTGTACCTTCTGATACCAAATTTCACCGAAACCTTAGCAATATGTATTACGAAAACATTTTAGGCAAATTTTTGAAAGTGTGCATGGCACCATCTAAAGAAAAAAAACTTTAAAGCGCTTTACTGAGAGATCTATTTCACACAAATACTAGAAATGCTTCGACCTAGCACTAGAATAAAGTGGGTATATTTTGAAAAGAGGGCACCTACTATATATGTAAGTAAAAACTTTGAAACGATGTGCGATCAAATTATTAATTATTCAAGGAATGATACCGTCAAGCTCTCCACAAAAATTAGAAAACTTTTGACGAGGCAATAAGTGAACGTGAATTCTCCCATACAAGTGCAAGCTTCGAATCGCTATACAGAGAGCTATTTAAATAAATTTTGCAAAATTCAATGTGGGAACGTTTAGTTGAACCAAAAACTCCAGGTCATAGGTAACACCCTCGCAATGTTTTTGCTAAAATTTTCTTACCGCAAAAAAATCGCTGAAAGTTTTCGAAAAATTATCATATCAATGAATTAATTTCGCCTGCTTTTAATCCCATAAGCAATAATTGAAGATGTGGCCAGTATACCAAATTTCATTGGAATATCTCGCTTGAAATTCACGGAACGCCTGAAATTCGAATAAATTAACTTAGACATTGCCGCTCATCAAGAGTACGTATATTTTTCTATGCCTGCCCTATATTGTTTAAAGATAAGCAATAAATGTGAAAGAGTAAGCACTTACCCAACATGACCACCAATTTCGCCAAGCATTTGAAATACGCTCTCCAAAAATCCCAACAAAATATTTGGCAACACTACAGCGCAACAACAATAACGAATGCTGTTCACTTAAGCAGCAACAATAATGCACACATACTGTTAAATGATTTTCACGAATTCTATTTCACAAATAAAACAAACACTCCCGATATTTTGGAATCATTAAATTTAATTTTAAACATTTTTTAATTTTTTTTAACCAAATGAAAGCACTTCCAATGAAATTGCATTTCAATTTGCAATGAAAAAGCACAATAAAAAAACACCGTATTTGCACTGGCGGCTCTGCCGACGACGCCGCTTCAACGAAGATTTTGCATTCTTTTGCCTTTTTATTCAAATATTTTATTAAAATTAACACTAAAAACATTTAAGGCAACTATTTTCACTATGTTTTTTGTATTAAATTTTCTTAAAATATTGAAAATGCAAAATTTAGTTTGCAGAAATTTACTAGCACTTTGAAAATGAAATTAAAACTAATTGGTAGACAACTGTCAACTGATTAGCGTTGCCACTTGCTGGATTATAAACAGCTTGATACAACGGAGAACGTTTTCTGAACGCAAACAAATGTGGGATTTGAAAAGGGAACATTTATTTTATAAAAACTGCTATTTGTTTTGCTAAATACTTATTACTTATCAAAAATGTTTTACTGCTAAGCAAAATTTTGAAGTCCTTCAAAAAGTATACATTTTTTAGATGTTTGTTATAAATTTTCTCTTACAATTTGTAAGTTTTCATTTTATTGGAAGATTTTATTGCTTCATTAAAGCTTGGAAAAGTGAGCAGCGGCCTTCAGCACTAAACTATTTATAAGCCATATAATGTAAAATACTGTAAAACGCGTATTACAAATCAGTAATGGCATTTGGGTTTTGTGGAAATGTAATGAAACGAGAATTGAAATGTAAGTTTTAGATGGAAAGTGTTCTTTCTCTTCATGAACATCAAAAATTATCTTAAAATAACTAAAATTCAACCAAAATGGTAACTTTTTCTCATAAAAAAAAGACTTCTACGCATTTCTTAGCTTAATTAAGTAAAAAAATTGTATTTTTTTTTGTACCGAATGTACTACAAACTTGTTAAATCTACTGACTGCGATTTTTCATGAGGCAAATGTACTAAATATTGTAAATATGTACCAAAAATGCCATCACTGCAACAAATGGTATATCATTTTAAAGGAGATAAATCAGATTTCCATAAATTGTTTTTTTTTTTAAATACAGTTAGGTAATATAGGTTTTTTAGCACTTAACGTTTTTTTCAAAAAAAAGTTTGTCGAATTTTCATATAAAATCTATTTTCTGAACTGAACTATTTTCAATTTTACTTAAAACTTGTGTACCCTAATGTTACAGGCATAGAAAAGTATATATATATTCGTGATAAGCGCACCTGCTAATTGATGTGAAATTTGGTACACGAGCTACATTTTCAAATATTGCTCGTAGGATTGAAAATTGGCGATATCCGATCACGGCAACAACTGATGTTATAAGCAAAAACTTCAAAACGCTATGCTGAGAGAATTATATTATATTATATTATATATATATTATAGAATTGATTCGGAAAAGCTCTGAATAAGAACCAAGCGAATTTCCACAATAAGGCGTGGTACCCACATAAAGAAAATGAATTGTTAAATGTTATGGAGCATTTGCTGTGTTTGTTTGGTTAATCAAATTTTCATACAAATGCGTGAACCAGTTCAATTTTTAGTTCATTTGATAAATTTTTTTGTCTGGGCTAGATTTGTAAGCTATTAGAAAACAGATAAAGCACATTGCAATTAGATGTATACACAAACCTAAAATAATCAATTATATATGGCAACTTTGCTTGAATTGGCAGAGTCGGTTGTAGGTTACGCGAGGCCCAATGCATGCAGTGCTGGGTCCAAACCTATACTAGTATACAATGAGGTAAAGTTTGTTTGATTTTTTTGTATGTAGAGGGTGATCTCTGGAAATGCTACTTCGATTATAAAAATATTTCTAATAATAGACAACTACACTATCCCTGAGTAACATAGGCTATATTTTATTTTGATAAAAATAAAGGGCGTTGTACCTTCCATGCAGCAAAAATAGGATACAAATGATATGTGCCAAGCACCTAGCAATATATGGACGGGATTAGATAAGACAATCACTTAAAACGCTATGTCTTGGTTCCTATGCTATCAATAGTTTTGAAATTTGTTGTTAAGATGTATATAATTTATACTAAGTCTCTACCGAAATATGGACAGGAATATGCGACGGGGCGTGGCACTTTTCATATGATTAAAATACTAAAAACGCTACATCTTCACTTCTTTTATAGCAAGAGTCTTCAAATTTCGTTTAAAGATGCTAACCACGTCGCCAAATTTTAACCTGACTAAACGACGAGGCGTGTCACCTTCCATACGATAAAAACAATTAAAACGCTATATCTGGATACTTATGGTACGAGTAGCATGAGTCTTAAAATTTGGAACATGGGCGTATATTGTCTAGTCTATGGACCTCTAGAAATGTGGACACTATAACACAACGGGGCGTAGAGCCTTCCGTACAACAAAAACAATTATATATATTATGCCAAGTTGTGAAATTTGGTGCATGGACCATAAAATGTAAGCTAGATTGTACAACGGACAAAACTGCGGGAACAGCTATAAATAAAGCCACATAGTAAAATAGGGTAAGTGCCTACAATGTTTCTTCAGTGAATTCCATGAAACTTATGGTATGAATGGAATGCATATAATTTATTGAAACTTTGAGATCAAAACATATGTATATTCAAATAAATATTCTAATTTTTACGAAATATTTTCTCGGAAAATAGGGGAATATCAGCTGCCAGCCATCGGATGTCAACATCAGACGTACCAGTTTGCGTACAAACTGGAGGACACAATAGGTCTTCGTAATCTTATAAAGAAAATATGTAGCTATCATTTTTTGAAATTATTAGTGAAAACTTTTTGAGCTAGAGTGTGCATACGTAAATTCAAAAAAGTCGTTTCGCTTAACAACTCATAACATCAGAATGAATTGAATTTTTTATTTGATACGTTGGGAACATATTTTTGAATACTCGTAGTTTTACTAACAATTTTTGAAATTGAACAAAAATTTAATTTCTAAGCCCCTTAACCCTTCATTGCTTTGTTTGCTTCATTTTTTACGACTTGCAAATATTTTGTACAGCTTGACAATATATACAATTTATTTATGTGGTTTTTAGTTATACTCCACAATAATTTTCTATAATATATGAAGCATAATATCTTGAGTCTTGACAATGCATGCAAAAATCAAACTCAAAGGAACAAAAACAATTAGAAAATATCTAATAAGAAAATTTACATAACCAAATTCTGCATAAACAATGTTGATATGGCGTGTGTGTCGCATACTCGTATCCTTGCTCCTTTTTTTCAATATTCCACGCTAAAACTTGCATTTTAATGCAGTGCATTGTTTTCTACTATAAAATTTTATTCCACTCGCATTTATCCTTCAAATTCATTGCATTTCTGCGTTGTTTTCATTTGAATTTTAAGCTCATTTTGTACTGTTCGGATATTGCAAATGCGTAGGAGTGGTGGTTAATAGTTGGATTAACCCATTTTATGACAAACCTGTTTTCCTTAAAATTGTTTTTATCAATTTAATTTGTTCTAAAATAAATCAATAACTTAGATTATTGCTAGAAAATTCCCACGAATCTAAGTAATTCTTTGAGTTTGATAAAACACTCCGCATTCGAATGTTAGTTTTATCGGACACTTCGACTTCAGACATTTGAAGTCAAGGCCGTATCCAGGATTTTATTTCGGGCGGGGTTTTAGATTTGAAATCGATTTGAGGTAGTGTCTATTCCTTGCAAAATCGTTTCTATGTAGTGTCTGTCAAAAAATTTCGGGGGGGGGGGGGTTCTATCCCCTCGCCTCCACCCTAGATACGGCCCTGTTTGAAATCCTCAAAGATGTAATAAAATCTATGACTAATGGATGAATTTTAAATTTATGATTTCACTTAGCACAAACTCTAACGATATGAACTTTTCAAATAATTTTAACTAATAAGCAACTTATGTTACAAAATGGGTTAAAGGAACAAAGCTGCATCCGTTAAAAATGTAAATGTGTTGTCCCTGTCCTTTGTTTTGATTTGATTAAAAATCTAGCAACTACACTTGAAATCAGTTGAAAAAACAAATTGAAAGTAAACAAAGAAGTTGCCCGGAAACGGAAGCCTACATGGGACATTGAAGTCAAGTAGTATGCGTATGCATTTTTGTTATATCAACATGTTTTAAGCAGGCGATTTAAATGCAACATGTGACAGAAACAAATGACAGGCGTTCAGCATAAACTATGGCTAAAATATGATAGCGCAGCGGCATATATTGAAAAGTTTCATTATATAAATAAGGTTTATTTTGCATGATGTTTGAAATTTCATGAAAAGCTTTGGCACTTTAAAAATAAAATCAAATATTTTGGAGTTTTGCTTGATTTCTACCGAATTTGGAAAAGGTTCTTAAATATTTAATCAAAATAAACTTTATTATGGCTAAGATCTCTTTATGTGCATATTTTATGTTTCTTATCTTTTGCGGCCAACGACCCTAATTAGGAAAAGGGAAACGTTTTGATTGCCTTGCAACTGTAGCTATTGATAATAATATTGAGTTCTGGATGTTGGACTGCTTTTGTTCTATTACTTCAATTTAAAACCTTTTGAGTTTTCAAAAGTTTTGCCTTTATCAAAATATTTGGTCTGCAATCGATCTATGGAAATGATCGCTTGAATAAGAAATTTGTTAAGCGCGGAAATATCGTGCACGATGAAAGATATTTGTGGAACATATATTAAGGAAAAGGTTACCGAAGCGAACCTTAGCAAAAGCTAATCAGTACGATTCGATCAGGTGTAATACGGAAAAACTACACACATTAAGTAGAATGGGATTTGGTGGGTCAATCCTACAGATTGAGAGGCATATTAAGCGGCAGATTCATACTTCAGTCTTCGGACTCAACCCTCAGGTAAAAAAATATACCAAAACATCACACGTTTTCGTAAATAGTTCCCAATTTGGATTTTTTTAACTTAATTATAGCTAGGCTTCAGTGGCGTACCGTGCACATCGGGCGCACAGGGCAAAGAAATTTTCCGCTCCCTACCGACAGAAGGATTTGTGTTTTTTGTCATTCGTGTAAAATAAAGGTCCTCACTTTTGATATTCGAAAGCCATAGCAAAATTAAATACCTTTCATTTTAAATTCCAAAATCTACTATTTCCATTTAAAAAAGCTCCGTGCATTTGCCTCTCAAAAACCCTACCGAAATGAGCTATATTTCACGACACCTCTTGATTCTTTTAACCTTTAGTCGAAAAGGAATTGCTGCTGACACTAGTTGGCCTTAATTTGAAAATTCTAGCGCTATTAGTTTTCGAGAAAGCATGTTATCGATTTGTTTATTTCTTTAAGCTTGTTAATATTCAAATTTAATAATTCATTTATGATTTGCTTATAGAGCGACATACTAAAGTACGTCCTTACTTCAAAGCCATAAGAGTTTGATTAAAGTTTGCTCATAGGCGAAAACCATCTGATATTTTGTTCCCGAATTCGTTGAATATGACCAATTAACTATTAAAGCTGTCAAACTATCCGTAAATAATGATTCATCCAATGGCTTTAAGCTATTGGGTAAAATTATCGAAAGTATAAAAGCTCAAGTAGGAAGTTCAAAAATTCCATATCAAATTCCGAACACTACATTTGATACATTCACATTCAACTTTCGACTTCTGTTAAATTTCCGAGTTAAATCTGGCACAGAACAGACCTTATTATTAGGTAATTAAACAGCGTTACCTAACATAATGTTTCAATATTGCGCCTATCGATTGCACATAATTTCTACTATAATGACCTTTACATCTGATCCGATTCCACAGTTATTTCCATGGCCATACTTTCAAACGGAGCAACTACGTCAATTTCATGAAGTTTTCGCCATTTTGTTTTAAATATGTTAGCCAGAATTAAGGTAGATTTGAAAACAATTTCAGAAGCATAAGATTACATACTATGGAAGAGGATATTTGGCTCGTCTTTTACTCACTGTTGAATTTGGTCTCATCATGATTTGATTCTGGGATAAAAAAAAAGTTTTTGTCAAACTTTCATAAGCAAAATGTATAACTGATTTTTGCTGAATATGTTAATTCGCGTATTCTTGAACATAGAAAATATCTAGGTTCGAATCCCAATAGCGGCAAAAAAAAATTTTTATATTTTAATGCATTCATTGCAAGTATTGTGAAATTTTCTGCAATATATTTTTCTCAGTGCTTAAAAGTGCATATTTTTTTCGATTTCGAATTTTGCAAACTTCACGTAATTAAAGAGCAAGTGCAAATATGAAACCACAACAAAAAATGTTTGACAAACTTTTAAATCAATCAAACGGCACATAGAGAGACACACGCACGGCACACAAAGTTTGAACAAAAGGAGAATTAAAACTTTTACTAGAAAACTCCAGTTTCAAATTTTTTTCATATTCTTCTTTTTTTTTTTTTTGATGTAAAGACGTGTCAAGTTTTGCTAAAAAGGACAATAAGGACACATTTTTTTTCGTTTTTTTTTGCTGTTTTGTTTGAAACGAAGCACAAATTACAGGAGAACGTTAACAGGAAACAACGAGTTTGAAAGCAAAGTTTTCTAATACACAAACAGGTAACAAATTGGGGCGCATAATAAAGAGTGTTGCAAACTTTTTCATTTAGTTGCAAGTGTAATTTGTAAAAGAACAAAGAACACAATCAACAAAAAATGGAAAAGAAACAAACAATTTTTTGTTGATTATTTTCATTATTTTGCACTATCAATGTACACATATTTTGAAAGTCGTATAAATTGTAAAATTTCCTTTAAAATATTTTCATAAACCTTAGCCTAACGAGATGACAACGCAAATGCAATTTTCTTTGTATGTTTTAGAAACTTTGTACATCCCACTCAGCTGCTATACTTAACTTCCTCACTTAACACTTATGCTGGCATTTTCTAGCCGTCACTGTTTCCGCTGCGTCTCAAATAGAAGAGAGCGGCAAAGCTTGCTAATATTTACTGCGTTTGAATTTTTAAAATTCTACACACGTTTTGAAAATTGCATAATGGGATAATTTAATATAGATGTCGCCTTTGTCGTTAGCTTCTTCCTCACTTGTTTTTTTTTTTTTTGTTTTCTACTGTCATTTCCCCTCCTTTAGGAAATTGTGTGCGCTTTTACTTGGCTTTCTGACAAAATGTTGCGAATTTCTAATGTACGCTACTACGTACTGTTACTTCCATTATTTTTCTTCCAGCAACAATACATGAAAAAGTCAATGGAGAAAATAAAGTTTTTACCCCCACTTTCAGTCATATTAACAACTTTTGCTAACACTGACATTGTGCTATGCCATGCAGTGTTGCATGTTTTTTTTCGAAATCCACTTGGACGGGATTTATTTTTCAATACCAGTACTTTGGTTGTTGTTGTTGTGTTTAACTTTTTTTTTTCGATTTAAGTTTTGCAAGATTTTGCTGGAAGATTTCAGTTCAGTTATTGCTAGTTTTTGTATTTTGGATAATTTGATAGAATCTGGCGCTCTCTGATAAAGTTCATTTAATGTTTTATAAAACGGGTTTTAGTTAAGCACGACTTTTGTCTTTGAAAATGTTTTAGGACTTATCTCAAACAACATGTGTGCATGCCAAAAATTATTGCGTACTTACATATATACAGATAATAGCATTTTGACTTCCTAGCAAATCATATCACATATGGTAAATGACAAGTCCAAGTCTCATAATTCTCACGATTAACGATGCCATCAAACTGAAAATGAGTTTCAGCGCTGAAAATGATTTTTGGCGAAAAATCAGCATCCATTTGTTATTGCTTCATAGGCCAGATTTCAGTTCTTAAGTCAATTGAACTTAGTAAGCCAGAAAATTTTTTTTTTGGAAGACGCTATAGAGGACTCTCGAAATGTTCAATTCTTGACCACGGGGCCTATTCTCAGCATCACTCTCACAAACTGCTCCAATGTTTTGTGTTGAATGACTTGTTGAAGAGCTGCCATTGTGTCAAAAATTGATGCAGTCTTCCCGAATTTTGTAATAAGTCATTCCACAATAAATGAAGTTCTATTAGTTTTTCAGCCATATATTGTAAAATTGCAAACTGTACCTGCCAAATCTTTATCTTTAAAATATTGTTCACCAATGAAAACGGTTTCGTCTTTCAAAAATTTGTGAAATAGCCGTGGAGTTGAACACTTCAAAGTTTTGCTAAGCTAGAGAAAAGAAAAAAAACCTCGTCAAACTCTTCCCTCTAAAAAATTAAACTCTTTGAGGGGACACATTTTTTTTGGTAAGCCGGTAGTTGGCACGAACTTTTTCACCGATTATGAATGTGGAATCTCTAATATATTTCCAAAAAACTAATTGAGCACACAAAAGATAACCAGCGCAAGTTTGCACAGCAAAATTTTCGCACAAACTTGCGCTACTAATTGTGCAATTGTCACTCTCTTTTCACATACGATTCTCTCAGCAAAATTTATTGTTTACATTTTTCGTATTTGTTACACTCTTTTCGTATACAATTCTCTCACAACACATTGCGCGAAATTGCTTATTTGTATACATATATAAATGAATACCACTACTAAGTATTTTGTTAACTACAGACTAAATTTTAATTATGAAAAATTAAATCAACAAAATTACAATTTTTCTAGAGGACCCAAAAGAAATATTTTTTTGGATAAACACTGTTGCTCAGGCTTTGATCCATTATATAACATGTAAGCGAATTTACTGAATATTTTATTTGATCTTCATAGCACTTGTCTTTCAAAGGACTTGTCTCGTTTGAAAAATGTAAAATACCTCAAGTAGCGCTTTAAAAAAAATTGTTATTGCGAGTTTAATGAAAAATAACACTTTTTTCCAAGCAAGAAATGACTTTCTCAATTGAATTAAATTTAATTTCGACCTTTTAAAAGTGAATTTTGTTTTTTTAAAAAGAAACGTTAAGCTTTAATTTTACTTAACAAAGTTTTATGTTGCCACAAAATCCTATAGAGAGGATAACAAGTGTCTATTGGTAGTGGTAAAATAAAGGAAGTAAATAAAATTCCCCACGGACAAGAGTAGACAACTACAATAACAACAACAGCATCGAATGGCATCAAACAACACTATTGCAATTTCAAAATGTCACCTGACAGGAAGTCATAAAATTTCACACACCCTCACACATAGTTTGTATGTGGTATGTATGCGTATAGCGGACATGCTGCGTCACTACGACGCAAATTGCACAAATTGTCTTAAGTTAAAAGGACAGCAGCAGCCTTGTGCAGAACATAACCATATAGTCAGTGGCTCGTATGCTTAAGAAACTCATAAAATATGCTTAAAATTCACTTTGTTCACTTGTAAGGATATAAAAAGGACGAGCAAAAAAAGTGAGCATATAAATTTGTACAACAACGCGAAAATGCACTAAAACGCACACCAACACAAAATTACTTACATATCGTAGAAAAAGTAATTCTTGCTACCCAATATAACGCAATGATACGCACTGTGGGCAAATATTGAAGCATTTCTCAAATTAGAGTTAGGCTGGGCTTATATATACATATATTTTCATTAATATTTGGACCACTCTTTGATTTTGGAAGAATTTTTGAAATTTATTTAATATTATTTTGCTTCATCTTAATTCAAAATAGATTTATTTTTTATTTTCTAGGCGATTCGGATCCGACTTTCCAAATAACTCTGATAGTTCATACTGGATTCAAAAAAGTTTTAATTTCCTGTCAGAATTAATGACCCAAAGTTTCTGGATAGAAAAATCATAATATGAGATTATTTTGCAGCTCTCATTCACTGTGCGTCAACAGGAAACTATAAAATTACACGCATCCTAACGCAAGTTGTACTTGGCAACGACACCACTCACCGTTTCCAGCGCCCTAGCACCTTGAAACAAACACACATTCGTGTATAAACAGTACAAGCGTGCGTGCAATGCACACGTCTCGGCAATAAAATCTGACAGTTAAAAGTTCTTTACAGCAGCAACGGCGGCTCTAGTGGCATCAAAGGCAGTGGTGGTGGTACCTTTCCTTTCGTATGTCATTGGATTGCAACATGCAGCGGCAGCTTGAAGTTTGCCGAAAATGTTCACATTTGACAAAATGTTACCACAATTTGCCATAATTTAATGCAAGATCCTTTCAATGACACTCGTTTTGCGGTAACTAAATGAGAATATGTAGCAAGACGAGGGTGCAGAATAGCGCTGTAGCGAGCACATCAAATTTGCAAGCTCGTGTCTTGTTTCTTCTTTTGCTATGCAAAGTAATAATACCCCACTATTTGTATGCTAAGCAAATTGTTCGCGTGTGCGCCAAAAATTTGATGGCTTTGAAATTTGCATGTAAATGCAACGAAGCTTTTGCGGAGGACCGCATAGCGCTATTTCTAATTTGACATTTATTTTCAAAATAAGGCAATGGATGCGAGAGCTGCGTGTATTGGCTTACGGGTTTAACAATATCTATCTGTTAATTTTTCAAATTTTTGCATCTTTTACGTATATGCATATTTTCTGAACTTCGACTGCTTTCGAATTTTTTGAGTGGAAAAGTTAAAATAAACTGAATAATTTTCTCGCAAATCACATTTTCTTAAGCTGCCGCCCTCGTCAGAGAAAGAAAATTCTTACAGCGAAACTTTTAATTTCAAAATCCAATATTTATAAACTAAAATAAGCTTGAACACACTTTTCAACAGAATAGCTTTCAGTTACTAAAGAAAATAGATTCATCAATGTTTTAAACTTAATTTGTTATTAAACAAAAGCAAAATTTTATATAATAATGGTATTCATCTAAACGCGCAAAGCCTCAGTAAACTGTGCATGCTGTGTACTTTTGAACCCTGTGCAAACGAACTGTTTAAAATCGTATGGAAAGTTTTTTGAACAAACATCGCCACAATTTTGTTGAGCTACTAATTGTGCAATTGTCACTCTCTTTTTCCATACGATTCTCTCAGTAAAAATTTATTGGCTTTCTCACGTCATCAGCTGTTCGATTTATTAAACAAACTTTTCAATTTATTAAACATGTTTTTTCTTGCTTACAAATTCTTCAACTATCAACTGTTTCCACAAAAAGCTTTAACGCAAAGAAGCGCTGTATGTAACTTCAAAAACAAGACGAGTAGAAAGCCATAACGCGATAAAGCGTTAACGCGCGGTCTGTAACTCCATTTTAAATGTAGGGTATAAAAATATCAAAGCAGTTCAGTTTGAGCTTTTATTTATTTTATTGACCACTTTTTTTATATATATAAATCAAATACGAAAATCCAACTTTACAGTATTGCACATGTTAATCTCTATGCTGTACTGTTGCTCAATTTTCCAAACTTTAATGCAGCAATTATTAAAAGCTTTAATATAATTAAAAAACTCTCGTATATATTTATTATAAATTATTTGAATCTTTTGAACGAAAGAAATCAGACGTCATAAATTTGCTGGTAATATAGCATTCATTCTTTGTAAAAAGTAAAACATTTTTGTTAACTAATAGGTTTTCAGCAAAAGAAATTTTAAATTTATTAAGGAAAATTTTCTCTTTTCAAATCCCACATTCGCTTGCATTCAGGAAGCATTCTCCGTCGTAGTTGCAATCAAGCAGGTGGCAACGCTATTCAGTTGATAGTTCTCAATCATTGGTTTCAATTTCATTTTCAAAGTGAGAGCAAATTTCTGCAATTATAATTGCCTTTTTTAATATTATAAGCATATTTAATACAAAAAAACATAGTGAATATAGTTGCCTTAAAAGTTTTTAATGTTAAATTTAATAAAATATTTTAATACAAACGAAAACAAATGCAAAATCTTCGTTGTAGCGGCGTCGTCGGTAGAGCCGCCAATGCAAATACGATGTTTTCTTTGTTGTGCTTTTTCATTGCAAATTGAAATGCAATTTTATTGAAAATATCAACATTTGCTCAAAAAAATTGATAAATATTTAAAATTACATATAATGATTCCAAAATATCGGGAGTGCTTGTTTTATTTGTTAAATAGAATTTGTGGAAATCACTTCGCTGCGTGAGTGCATTATTGTTGTTGCTTAAACGAGCAGCATTCGTTATTGTTATTGTTGTTGAGCTGCAGTGTTGCCGAGTATTTTGTACGGATTTTTGGAGAGCGTATTTCTAATGCTTGACGAAATTGGTGATCATGTTGGGTAAGTGATTACTTTTTAGCATTTAATATTTACAATAAAATCTCACCCACTTGAAATGATTACCAGTGGGAACGAATACCATATGTAGAGGTTATCTTTTTGTTTTGTACGTAAAAATTAATGCTTGGGCTCTGGTTATGTGCACTACTTACATCCTCTTTTTTTACACCCTTGACATAAAGTAGGCATTGCCAATTATATATATTCTTGGTCAGCATTATCTACAGAGTCAATTTAGTCATCTACGTATGTCAGTCGTCCTGTCTTCCTGGCAAAAGCACATACAATTTTTGTTCATAGCTTGTACAAATTAGCCCATGTTTTTTGAGAGAAACTTTGTTACAATGCATCAAATAACTTCTTAATACGGCGTTTCAATAATTTACTAATTTTGACACAAAAGGACAGACACTCAGACAGACATAATTTATTAGACTTAAGTGGTGACGCATATCAAGAATATGGAATTTTTTACCTTTTTTTGAAAATTCTTTGAAACAAAATACTTCAAAAGCTATAGGTGATATGATAACAACACTCAATTTTGTTGTTGGAAATGCTTTGATTTAATAATAATTTAAATAAATTTATTTAAACATTAATTTTTTTATTTAGAAAAATGTTTCTCAATATATCTTCAAATGTTTCTGAAACTGTCTTCTTTTATTATGATTTTTTATTATTCGCGTTGCATGGAGCAAGTCCGCGTTTTCATTGGAAATAAGAAATCTAATTTTGCTAGGGCTTTCGGTGACAGTGAGGGCCTTTTTAATACAAATAATTGGAGACAGTAAACATCTGATTTTGCTAAGTTTTTCGGGATGTGAAAATTAAATTAAAATAATTAAAAATTTTACATAAATATCTTATTTTGATAGGGTTTTCGGATTGTGAAAGCGAGTATATTTTTTTTAGTAAATGGGTCATTCCATCTATAATGGGCCTATCATTACCCTCATGTCTTTTAAATTGGCTGAAACTTTATTCAGTGATTGGTCTATCATGTAGAAGATATAAAAAAATTCGATAAAATGACCAATATTATTGCTTAAAAAAAAGTTTTAAATTGTGTTCAAAAAAGCTCGTAAGTAAAACGAAAAAATTCATTGATGAATATAAACAAACCAATACAATTCATATTAGCTTTTATATTATTTTTAAGTAGTTGTGTAATAGCAGATGACAAAAAAGTTGCAAAACTGCATAAATGAAGGCCTGAACGGTTTCTATGTGCTAAAAGATAAAAAAATTGACTTTCCAAGAAAACATCAATTTCCCAAATACTCCATCATCGATTTCAGCCTTTTTAGGCACAAAATTTTCAGAACATATAGGAGTACCACCTCTGAAAATTTTATCCATGTTTTTTCACCCTATTTGATTTTACAAGCATTTAAAGCTAAGATTTATGATTTGCAGTGTAAATTGAAACATTGAGAATGAGAGCGAGAAAATTTGAATATTTTGTTATATGTATTTATTTATATTCAGAAAATATTTATTATCGATTCAAGTTTTTTAGAAAAATTGCTGCTTCTGGCACTACAACTAGAACTGAAAAATTTAAGAGACTATACAATCTCAATAAGAACTTTCACTCTGGCATATATATCTATGTATCTCTTAATCACAGCATCCAATCTCTAGAAGAAATAAAGGCCAACATTGAGTGTTAGATCACTAACACCACATCATTGGCTTAACAAGTAAAGTCGGAAAATCTTTCTTAAAGCCGAAATTGTCAATTTTCTTGTGGCTAGGAAAGATTTTTGCAAAACGGAAGGTATATTGATCTTATATGAGAATTTATGTTTTAGAAGTATGAAATCGTATTTCGTTGGCAATGATATCATAATTACTTCATAGTTAATCAAAGAAGTCAGCAAAGAATCAGAAGTATGTAATCCTTAATGGTCAATGAGCATCTCAATGCTGTAAATTATAAAGAATATCAGACGAAAGAATTTAATGCTTTTGTTATGCGTACTCTGGACCTTTAGAAACTTTTATTGAGGGTTTTCAATAAATTTTTTCAGCCTTCTGCCGGCGGGACTTTACTTTAGATATTTAAATTTCTTCTGCCATAAATAGCATTTGTTACAAAAACAAATAAAGTTTATTTTACAATTTTGCATAAAAGGCATTTTTTTGACTTTTTTTGTAATCCTTTGTTGTGAGTATATGAACCAACTTTAAATGCAATTTTTAAGGATTTAATTTTTTGTAGTGGCAGCAGCAGCAGGTACAACAAAAACAACTACAATAACTCTACCAAAGAAAACACTTCAAGGGTAGAGGATGCTAAGGAAATGTTACCTCAGCAAAAGCTTGAAATAAGCGAAAAAAGAGAATAACAAAAAAAAAACATTATTGCATTTCTTCAAAGATTTATGTGATCCTTGAATTTATGGCTAATGTGCAGCAAAATGTGGCGAGTTATGAATTATATAGATATACGTAGTAGCAAAATAAAAGTAAAAATGAAAACTTTATGCGCATTTCCCCCCTCATGTGTCGTGGCGTAAAACTTTAAACTCTCAACCCCAGTTTGCTAAGCACAGTGCAGGATTGAAATCTTCAAAAACAATAAAAAGGGTCACTTAAAAGGTAACCCTTAACATGTGGGTACAAAAGTGAAATGATAGCAAACATTTTTATGTCTTAATTTGATTGTGTTTACATGTGTGCTTACAAAAGCCATTAAAATTGAAAACGAAATTTCTATATGTTGAAGTCGTTTGTATGGCCAAAGAAAAGTGTGTAGCATATTTTTAGGAATTGCGCAAATAGCTGCGGACAAGGCAATATAATATAAGTTTCGGTTATCTTATCTACTATTTATAAAAATTTAAGGTTTTTTGCTCAAGACTGATTTTCTTGGGGCCAAAAACAAATCTCTTATGAAAACATAAAATTTTGAGCAACGTAATTTCAATATGATTTAAAAATAATAAAAATAGCAAATACCTCGAAATTTATTGATATTGAATTTTACACAACGCTTCCAGCGAATGGTTACGTTACGTAGCTTTCTAAGGCGCAAGTTCAAACTAACTATAAGTCATTTCAAAGTTTTGCTTCGATTCCCACTCTGCCAAGATTATTTCAACAAAAATCCAATGTCATCAAATTCAATTTAATTGTAATTCAATTCCAATTATATTTTATTTTAATTCAATTTCAATTCAATTTCAATTCATTTTCAATTCAATTTTATTTCAATTTCAATTCAATTTTATTTCAATTTCAATTCAATTTCAATTCAATTTCAATTCAGTTTCAATTCAATTTCAATCGAAAATTGTATTTTATTTCAATTCAATTACAATTCAATTTCAATTCATTTTCAATTCATTTTCAATTCAATTTCAATTCAATTTCAGTTCAATTTCAATTCAATTTCAATTCAATTTCAAATCAATTTCAATTCAAATTTAATTTAATTCAATTTCAGTTCAAATTCAATTCAATTTATAATTGAATTTCAAATCAATTTCAATTCAATTCAATTTCAATTCAATTTCAATTCAATTCAATTCAATTTATAATTGAATTTCAAATCAATTTCAATTCAATTCAATTTCAATTCAATTTCAATTCAATTCAATTTCAATTCAAGTTGAATTCAATTTCAATTCAATTTCATTTGAATTCAATTTCAATTAAATTCAATTTCAATTCAGTTTAGCCTCAATTTCAATTCAATTTCAATTCAATTTCAATTCAATTTCAATTCCATTTCAATTTAATTTCAATTCAATTTCAATTCAATTTCAATTTAATTTCAATTCAATTTCAATTCAATTTCAATTCAATTTCAATTCTATTTCAATTCTATTTCAATTTAATTTAAATTTATCTTAAATATATGAATTTCCACTCATTTTTATGATATTTTTATATAATAAAAAAAGAACTAAGCATAAGAGTAATTAGTGCATAATAAATTGTCCCATCAAAACTTAGGCCTGACAACAGCGACCACTTGAGTTCACAATCATAAACGTTAACAACCTTATGCAACTTGCAACATTTTTGAGAAAGTTTTCAAGTTTTTTTCTACCTCTACCCGTTCATTCAGATTTTTTTCTGCCACAATTTCATTTTTTCTCACGTTCAATAGCAACAACTTTTGAGCTGATTTGACTTAAGTACCTCATTGCTGGTTGTTTGCCGCTGTTCACCATTCGTTGTTCGTTGCTGTTGCTGTTGCCACTTATGCAAAATGCTCTTCAACTTGTGTTATCCTGCCTGACAAATCGTTTGCTTTGTTGAGTTTTTTCCTAA
Source organism: Meiosimyza decipiens (assembly GCA_963680825.1). Classification (NCBI taxonomy): domain Eukaryota; kingdom Metazoa; phylum Arthropoda; class Insecta; order Diptera; family Lauxaniidae; genus Meiosimyza; species Meiosimyza decipiens. The sequence goes on along the minus strand of OY804261.1, from coordinate 15,864,045 downwards.
GCCTAACGAGGGCGGAAAGGATAAAACTGAAGATGACGACGTTGTCGTTGCCGTTGATGACACAACAGCAACAAGAAGGACGTTGTCACTTGAAACAGTGTTTTAATTGCTGTGAAACAATTAAAAGGTGCAACAGCACTTAATAGCGTGCTGTCGCTACAAAACGAGCAGAGGGTTGCAAAACTAAGTGGAAGTAAAAGAGAATATGATAATGAACAAAAAGGCACAATTGTGGAAAACATGCACAGTTTAGTTTTGAATGAAGTGCAATAAAAATTATTGAATTCAATTTTTCTACACATAATTAATTTTGTGGATACACATTCGGTTAGAACATTTTCGATAAATTTATCACATTACGTCTGATAGTCACACAATTTTTATTATTGATAACGATATTTTGAGAATTCAAGATTTCATGGGGTGTAAATAACGTTGTGAAAAACAAACTTTAATGTGAAATTATTCAAACAAAAATATTTTCTTATAACTCCAGTTAAGTTTTATTAAAATCTTTATCAATTTTCGAGCAATTTCACTTTCTAATTTAACTAGCGCAGACCGTCAAAATTTAGTCTAACCTCTTAGTCAGGAACTAGAATTTTCGAAGGAGTTTGACGCGTTGAATTATGAGGTCAGAATTTCTAAGATGGCTGCGGCTCTCGAGATATTTTTACCTATAAAAGCAAATATCATAATTTTTTGAAATATTTGAGGTTGCTTTAAAAAATATTTGTTTTAAGACCATTAATGGAGTCCGAAAAAAATGCTCTCGCTCTTCTAAAACCTGTCTGGATATTTTTTTTCATCCTTGAAAAGTTGTATGTTGAAATTAAGTAGTATCCCTATGTACAGAGTGTAATGGATGCATTTTTTCTACATCTGCATTACACTATACTGATATTGCTAATTATTTTAGTCCTTATAGCCCCAATGGCTTGAATAGAAAGCCAATATAAATGTGAACTATTTAGTTTTGCTTTGTATTGAAAATGTACGTTAAATACCTTAAATATTTACGACCTTTACCAAAATTTAATATAAAACTGTTAAACATAGTTAGTTGCTCAATTCTTGATAATTTTTGACTTAAATAATATCCTTCTGGTAGAGAGATAGGCCTTCCGATTACCATCCTACTTCTGCTTCGTTTTGTATTATGCCAGCGAATCAATGTTTAGTAAAAGTTTTTTACTTTTCATTATTTTTACATTTTAAATATCGCAAATTTACTGCATAAAACTTAATATGTTCCTTGGGGTTTTGAAACTGTAAGCATACGTTTTAACTCCATTCAACTGCAACTGAATGAGTGTCAAACGAAAATTGCCACCTTGGTGCCTTGGCTTTAGCTGCTTAGTTGACGGAGCAAAATCAACTGTTATCATTTGAGTGCAACAATTTATACAAATGTAAAATTTTCCACACACTTAAACGCATTTCCTTTGTGGCAACAATTCCAATCCGAAAGGTAATCGCACACATGACAGTTATAGTTACTCGAAATTATTTAATATTTTTCGAAAACATCTGAGTTGAAGACAAGAGATTTTTGAAGAGTAACGATTATTTTAAAACCGCTTACTTTCTAAGCTACAACAAAAACCAAAATAGTACTACCACATGATAATAAGAACTTAACAGTCACATGTTGAACAATTGTCCATTTTCTTTATTAAACCTCCAATTTTGTGCACAACTAAAGGAATGCATTTACACACACATGCAAATATATTTCAATGCTTATGGACAAACATTCATGTCAATAGATAACCTGGGTCTTTCTACATACAACAGTTTGAGTGGGAGCTCAGAAATTCCTCTTTACTTTTGGTGTTCTTGGTTTTGCAAATGCAATTCCATACGGGTAACCGCATTCCTACAAGCCGCAATTCTACACGCACTCATAGAAGCACACAAACGCAGGTAAAAACATATGAACACACACCTACGCAAAGTATGGTATTACAAATCCTCATTCATAGCATGAAAATTCCTTGCGGGAATTCATGTTCGTATTATTGCATCAACACCGATGAGAAGGATTTTATTTAATTTTTCACGCTTTTTTGTGCAAATGTGTGTGTGTATGTATTGCTCCTATGCAAATTTTTAGCATTATATTTGTTTGACTGTATGTATAAATGCGTTTGTGCAAAGTGTAAAGCTACTTTGGCAGCTTTGCTCTCAATGGTATATTCGTTTATTTGTTTTTTTTGTTACCTGTGTCTGTCTGTCTATTGGCCCGTCTGTGCTTTAGGTGTTGTAAGATTTTTATTTAAAATTTATAATATTGAAAAGTTGAACCTCCCTACACTTTTTAGTTTTCGTTCACTCGTATCTCGAAATAGTGTAAATAAAACATTTTGCATGTATCAAATTTGTAAGTAAATCCTTTGAGGCAATGATGGAAAGAATGAGCTGATTCTCCTAGAACTTTGCTTTAAACATTCTTAAAGTACGAGACGCAAGTATAAGTTTCAACCAAGTCAGAGGAAAATGTGTACATTTTTCAGTGAAACCTTCAATAGTTTCCTAACAGTCAGTAGATGGACAAAATGTTAAATCGAGTAAATCAGAAACTTCTGTTGAATGGAAGAAGTCTCCAAGGCATTGATAAATAGTGGGAAATTTTGTTAGTTCTATGCGGGTGTGAAATATTTGCTCAGGAAAATGCCACATGCTAACACAAATACCATCGATAATTTAGTGACTCAATGTGGATCTTTGAAAATGCTATGCAGGTAGTTCTAAAAGCCTGAGGTAAGATTTTACCAATGTTGGAACATAGCCATTAACGCAAATCATCCCTGGATAGATTCTCTTAAAAATATCACAAGAAACTATATAGAATGCTAATTAGTATTACTGAGAGAATGTTTGTCATTCTGTAGGCAATACCTGCATGCGATTAATCCTCCTCAAATTGGAGGAAGTTCAGAATCATTTTTAATCTTAAGGTAAGCAGAAATAGTTATTTAGTTTTGTTCCTTTCATTTAAAGCACTAAAAGGACTACGAGACAGTTATAGCAAACAAATGTTTATGAGCGCCTCTTCATTTTCTTCACAACATGAACATCTCATGAGACATCATAACTGCATTTTGTGACATTTTGATAACATTCGTTTCTATACCTTAAAACAATCTTTTAGGAACTCTTGTTAAATGCACTGATTGATCTCTCAATAGACTTCATCTGCTCTATACCTATTTTGGAGTAAGCTTTAATGTGAATTTTCTCGAGAGAGTTAGAAGAAATAGAGGATTTCTCAAAGCTTAAAATTCTGAAACTCAGCACTGTAGTTTTTTCAAACGATTTTCAAATAAGTTAAACCTTTCGCTTACTTGATTCAGACATTGTTATCAAGGCAGAAATTTTTGGGATTGTTGAATTCTAAAAGGCAATAGAACAAAATAATATAAATCAAAGTTATATGTAAGTAACACTCTGAGACGCCATTTTGGTTATGAACTGGCTGACAATTTAAATGTATCAGAAAAGTAATTTTTTACACCTTTTTTGTTTACGAGCTACCCAAATATAACTACTGTATAAAAAATAACAGAGGAACGACGCATACGTCTGTTCATAAACAGAAGTCTCTAATCAGATGTACATCTGTGACGTATTCTTGGATTTATCTTACAAACTTATTAACTTCTTACTTACTAGTCAATATCAAATCGACCATCAAAATTAACTCTCATCTCATCAATTAATGGTTAACATAAACATAGAAGTCAATCGAAAAATTTTTGCAAACTGAGCAAATATTTGCTTTGTCAATGCAGTTAATTAACTTTTATTGATGCTAAATTTATACCGTCGTACATGGAATGAGAAAAACCAAGGCAGTTGTGCTAAAGCACACCAAATTATTTGAAATTTTGGCCAAATTTTATGATTATTGCTGGCAATACTACATTGGAATTTTATGACTACGCAAGTATTTAAGGGATTTCCTATATGAACCGCAGTCTAAGAAAAACAAATTTAATGTACATTCATGTAGGTTACATTGAAAAAATTTATTCCCAAATTGACTTAACTTGATAACAGTTGAAGACTTCGTATAAAGAACAAATGGTATTTTTTTTTTAAGTAAGTTTTCCGTATGGATGACACACACATTTATATCCTGAGGAATTTAAGAGACTCAATTTACATGTTTTTCATTTAGTAATTTATATGAATTAATTATAATTACTATATTACTATAACACATAACACAATATTTTCTAATCCTGCTGCACACATACCAACATCACAATTTTTTTACAGTGTTTTAAATGTAAACACTTGTAATATTGCGTAATGTATAGTACATATGTTTCGATGGTAGCATGGCGTTTGTTACGATAAAAAAAAAAAAAACAAAAAAAAATACCACTTGCACATGAATTCTCAAAACGAGTCCCATGTGAAAACATTTAATTTATTATCAATTCAATGTTGTACGCGCGTTCAATTCATTGAAAGCTGGGAGATGCCTGTAAAAGGTCGTGTCATGAGTATCAAAATGTGTGCCAAATTGTACTTTAATGCTAAAACAAAGAACGTTTTATTGAAATGCCTGAATTCCCTTTCACCAAAAGCAAATAAGAAGATTTCAAGAAAAAACGATAAATTGCTAACGTACATTCGTAGTGTCAGCAAAAGTTTTTATGTCAATGAGAAGTTTTCAACTACATATTCAAATGAATCACCCAGGAGCAGAAATCACAGAGATTTTGAAGAAAAATTATAATGTTCAGCAAAAGATAAGAACTTATCTTGGAAAAGTATTGGCCAATATCGATGTTTCTCAAAGGGGGGAATCGAAGAAGTTCAGAAGCTATGAATAATTAAGAATATGAAAAGTTTTATTTATGAGCACTTCAAGATTTCACAAAATTTCTCAAGAAAACTTTCCATTGGAATATAATGAAGTTTCATAAAAGCACATTAACAAAATAGTGCTTAAACAAGTAGTCCTGGATCATTCTTTAGAAATTAAAATCTCAAATAAGTTTTCAAACGAAATGTTAATAAATTTGATTCTCAATCATCATACCTTCAAAAATAGCGTACGGAAAAATAGCCGTCACACTTCTCATAGAAGCGGAAAACCTCTAGGTCAAATCGAAAAAAAATTCACAAAAATAATAAGTGACCTCTTGATTGAAGTTACAGAAGACGGATCGAACAATTTTGCGTAAGGCTAGTGAAATTTAAGTTCTTTCAGCAAAAATAATCCTCTTAAGAATGCATTGCTTTGAAGAATCAAAGAATTTGCAAAAGTGCTAAGAATCGAGTTATCAAAGTACTTTTTAAAATCTTTGTACTTTGATAAATGCAAATGATATGAAAGCACTTTATTGGAAACTTTGAAACAAAGTAATTTGAAGAAAAATAAGATTTTAAGATTTAACAACTTTGAATAAACGAAGTACGTTAGATATTCAAATTACTTCATAAGAATTGAGAAGTCTTTTGTAATCGATTGCTTTAGTTAAGGAGTTATATACGTACTTTAAGTGACCGAATCATTTTAAAAAGAAGAACTAACTTGACCAACAATTTTCCATAATATCTATCTTAATTCAAGCCTTTTTGCAAGTTAGTTGTCATTACAAATATGCCACCTTTGCTACTACTTTCTTTGGCAATGTCGCAATCAACACAAAACTAAAACGAACTCATCAGTGTGCCCTCAAATGCGTGTGCGACATCAACGTTATCATCAATAGTAACGGCAACAGCAACATCAGCATCACCATCATCATCATCATCAACAACTCCGACGGGTACATTATATATATAAGTGTGAAGTTGGGTGAAACCAAACTGCTCGTAAATGCACCAGGCCGCAGATGGCAATCGATAGAAATTGATGTCTTTGCGACATGTTCGAGTAGCTTAAATGTGCAGGACTTTCGGTTCTGCACCACGACATGGAATTCCAAAGCAAAATTACCAAAAAAAAAAGGTAAAAATTTACCAAGTTTGAGATAATTTTTTGTGAAATTTCTTCCTTTCAGTAAGTGCTGAGTTGAATAAAGTACATAGTAGCGACTGTGTGTATTTAAGCTCTGTGCATTGATCACGTTTTCCGTATACTCGTACATTAAATGACATTAGCTCCAGTATTTTTTATTTCTCTATAGCTAATGTTTTTACCCTTAATTAACTCTTAGTGTTGAGCAGTGTTAAAAATGCATGTGTTCGGTAGCAGTAATCTCATGATAAATGTTAGGATTCGAGCTTTAAATAATGCAGTCTGAAGTAGACTAAAAACAGATTTATTGCATTTTTTTTTATTATTTTTTTTTATGTAAAAATGATTTGATGATGATGTTGGGTCAGAATACGTGAGACCACCAGTGAGTATTGTCGATAGATACAGAAATGTACTAAAACTATCTAACTTCTTGGCACTAAATGAAACACTTTTACTAAATTTAATTCCTGAACTAATTTTTTTGGCATGAAATATAGGTTCATCAGATGCAAATATTTTACTTTTCGACGACCGGCATTTACAGTTGTTTTCAATCTGTTCAAAAATTTATGAGTAGCTCAAAGTGGGTTTTATTCAATGCTTTTTGCTGCGATGTGAGACTTTTGTTTGTATAAGTTTTGCATATTTTTGGCTCCCATTAAAACAGCTAGAAAATATTTTTGCGACGAAAAAGAAAAAATGTTTTTTGAGCTTTTAGCTTTTCATTGCTTGAAAACGGATTTTTTTCTTTGCACTATTTCCAAAACCGTAGTTGTTGAAAAGCATGGTAGTCCTTTTCGGAATTAGTGGGCAAAATTTTCCAATAGAGTGAATTTCTAACTATGTCATGTGAAGCAATGTTGAATTCCATTGATGTCTATATGTCTTTAAGCTTAGAAGCTTATCGGCTTACAATTGCCATTTTGCCGATTTTTTTTTGATACGTGCCCACGATGGCTTCACGTGACTTGACAATATGTACCTCTAACATTGGTTATATATGCACGCTAGGTGTTCAGTCTTAAATTGATAAGATTAAGGATCAAAGCCTGAGAAATAAATACATGGACCTTTTGCTTTTGACATTAATTATATATATCTCATTAAAAAAGTTTATCTGTGCCGGTTAAGAGACCTATTTACGTTTAAGAAACTCACTTTATTGCCTTAACGTCTAGTAATTTTTTGCATTAAGTGATCTTTTAAAGTAAACTTTTAAAAACTTTTTTTTTAATATATAAGTTATTGTGGGAAATCTTGGTATGGTAACCATTTATGACAAGCAAGCACTGTGAAAAAGTTTGTATTATTTTTTGCATATAACTTTTCTTCAAATGAAACACTTCCACCTTAATGCTGCGTCTCATTTTCAAATCAATTTAACATATTTCTAACCGAAAAGAATAGGAAACAAAAAAAATTGCAAGGCGTACCTATTGAATCGCTAGAAAACTTTCTGATAGTGATTTGCATCAAATGTTGTTCGATGGTCACCACCACGTTAGTTTATTAAAAAAACCCGACAGCTGGCGCTTCGGGTTGTTGGATAATTTATTTCAAACGTCAAACGTGAATTCTTATGATATGTAGCATACAATTCCATTTGCGTTCTTCAGCAGATTTCTTGATAGGTGTCATTTCTTTAACTATGAAGTCTTTTCTCGTTAGGAATAAAGTTATTAAAGCAAGCCTGAATATAAGCAATTCATCAAACGAATCCAGTGACGGAGGTAGGGTTATTGGTGCCTTGTTGAAATTCGCATATAAATATAAAAACATACTAAGTAATAAATAACAAAAAAGTTTTTCAGATTTCATTACGCACGTGTCAGGACATAAATACCAAGGACCATTTTGCCGCCTCGAAGCTATTGTTTCGCGGCTACGGCTCTCTTCTCTCCATCCTTGCTCCGCTACTGTAGGAATCAGATTCGACTGTGAATATGTTAATTTATTTTCATTTAAAAAAAAGCAGGTTTCGAATTCACGAAATAACTATATGATGCATTCTGTCATACGGTCAACAAAACATTTTGAAAAAAATTATCATTTATCTTAAGTTACAATTTTGTCAGTCAAATAGTTCTACCAGTCAGGTTGAACTTTTGAGTGGTATAACTTGTTGTATTAACTCTTGCAGCTGTGAACAAGTTCATAAATGCATATAAAAATTACATAATATGTGTTGTAACCGACAAAAATAAGGCATGCAAAGCAACGTGATTCCTTTTTAAATTGTTAAATATTTTAATATTTAACTGAATTTAGTTTCAGTCTCCGTTGCACTTGACAGTAAGTCACATAAAGCTCTTAAATGAATTTTTTTGCATTATTTTTAGTAGTGTCTCTAATGCGGCCCGCATTTTTTCGACCGTCCAGTGAATCAAACTTCAATGAACATCAAGTAATAAGACAACTAGGACCCGTCTATGATCCTCAAGGAATATATACTCGTATTAAGAGTATTTTCGCATCAGCAGGTATTTGCAAAGCAGGATATGTACTGGCAGGAATACATTGTCGTAAAAGGGCTTGAGAAATAGTTTTAAGTTTATAAAAAATATTAATAAGGAGCATTGTTAAATAAGTTCGATTGTGCTGTTGAAAAGAGTGTGCCAATAAGAGCGCCATATTTAGTTTTCGAATTAAACACATTGTTTATATGAAAAAGTACAATATTTTTATCTCATTGTAAAGTAAAAGTTCTGCGATTACGTATGCAACGAAATCTCAGACGAATCCGCACCTCACACACTTTTCCCTTTTGATTGTGATGACCATTTCGGCGAGCGCTCTATGAAAAATAGCCCTGGTCGTGAGCATACCAGGTCCAAGCGAGCAAGGTCTTTTTTCAGTAAATTAAGGTCTTGATTTTACATTCCAAAGTACACAATCAGCTACATGACGAAAGTAGTTGCAGGTTCTACACCCCAAAAAAATACAATATATAAAAGTTATTGGAACGATATTTTATAAGAATATTTGAAACGATATAAATAAAGTTAAAACACGTACGTTTTCTAGATAACTTTATATCACATATTATTTTTTATTGTTTGCTCTAACTCATTAAAATTAATACAAACTTTGCTAAAATGTGACCACATGCGTAACGAAAACGACTGATTTGTTCTGCAAATATTCAAGTTCATCTTCTCATCTGTTGTTGATGTACATTCGGGTTTACCGTATTTAATAAAAATTTGTTTTTATTTGCTCCGTTACAAAAAGCTCTGGATTTTACTATATAAATCTTATTTATTTACCAAATCGATGAGTTAATGCAATAAATTATTTTTGGCATTTCTTAGTCTTAGTTTTTATTTTGCTTGGCATCATTTTCTATTTGGTTTCATTGTGTTAAATAATTTTCTCAGTGTGGCATCTTAAAGTTTTTATGTCTATAAAGGCTGCCACCCCTACCAAGCTCGCAAAGTTCTTGTCCAGAGCTTTTCTTACTAAGTGTGAGAAGTTTGGTTCCATTACCTTAAAAAATTTCCTCAACATAGCGTTTTGAAATTTTCGCTTGCATGGCAGAGCCACGCTCCCTTGACGAAATTCGCTAACTTTCATTCAGCTTCGTAATGCCTGGCAGTCACCGATTTTGTTAAATACAACGAAGCTCAAAGTCTTTGAATGAAACGTGAAGCCGGTTCTTTTCTACGTGTGTGATACCTAATTAACCACCAGCACTCTGCTACGTAATTTAGAAGTGTTCATTGGCAACTGTCTTCGTTTAACTCTGAAAAGTTGCTTGACTTTTAATGTTGAATTGCTCATCATATGCCATCAAGATCCGATTTTCATAAAAATCAGAAAGTGAAAGTGCAAATGGGTTAGGCCTACGTGACGGAAATTACCAACTGTAGTCTGCCAGCAAGTATTAAAGTGGAAGACTGAGTATAAACGTTAGAGCAGGATATACGTGAACCGCGGATATATTGGGGAGAATTGAAAACACTCTTCACTGATCGTGAACGTTGAAAGATTTTTAGTAGAAAGAAAAGAAATAAAGATTTTTAGCAGTGGTAAGTAAGGGTAAGTGGGCGGCCTTCGGCCGCGGATTAGCTTTAACATTCTCCAATAGGTGCAACACCGGCTTCATTGTTCACAGTGCTTTTACATTAAAATTAAATTGCATACTTTCAGGCACACTTTCAACTAGTTTATCAAAGAAAAAACTAGTCTATCCTAAAAACTAGCTCGGGTAGTACCATATACAGTGCAATCTCGATAATTCGTATTCCGTTAATACGAAAATCTCAATAATTCACTCAAACTGTTGCTCCCTTGAAAAATTGGCTTTGATTCGTAAAAATTCCAGACATTTTGGTCTCCTCGCTAATTCGTCTTATTTTTTTTTTTAATATAAGGTCTGGTTAACCTCTCATAAATCGTACAACCTCTTATAATTCGTAAACCAAAGAAAAATTCTATCGAACTGTGGTTTAAAAACAAAAATTAATTATAGTATGCAGCTACGTTTACCGTTCACCTTCTTCGATGGAATATTTTGTGTTTTTCGTGGTCAGCTTGTTCGTTGTTCGTCTATGTGTGAAATGAGAGTGAGAGAGTATGAGTGAGAAAAAAACTGTGTTTATTCATTTTTTTTGTTTCTTTTAACCTCGCTTAATAGAAATTTCGTTGATTCATTTTATTCGTATCATAACCTCGTTAAATCGAATCCTCGTTAAATCAGAAACCCTTATAATTTCTGAAAAATTGCTGGTCCTTTGCGAAGACGAAATATACGTATTCTACTGTACCTCTTTAAGCATTGAGAGCTGTAAAGATAACGTAAAATATGTCTTATAAGTAACTCCGAAACACCCTATGAAACAAAACAAATTGGCGGCGCGCCATTGCATACTTATAGGGTTGCATTTAAATTAGCCTCTTTTGAATAGTTTTTTGGATCGATTTCATTAAAATAGTGTTCTACTTTCTGGTCTGAGTGGGTGTAAAAAGTATATATTGGATTGAAAACGATACTTTCAGCTCTCTCTGGATAGTGTAGTTTTCTTGATTTCTTTTGGTTCTCACAAGTTCTACTCAACCGAGTTTCAAATTTAAAAAAAAATGGTGATTTAGAAAATATTTCTGAACATCTAAGATAAAAACGGTACAGCTGTGGCAACATAAACCAATTTAAAAGTAACAATCTTACCAGCTTAACAAAATAAAATCAACGCTTTATCGTTTGCTAATTATATTAAATAAAATAAAATAAAAAATGATAGAATTAATCATATGATAATGTTTATTTATTGGGAACATAGACAAGTCAATATAAAAAAAATTTTCATCACAAAAATATTTATAGTGTCGCATTAAATATTTATCTCTTCGGTTTATCCTGGAATAGTGTCTACAATGAAAGTAATCCAATTATTGCATTTAGTTTATTTACTATAACAACGAATAATAAGTAGTGCAAGCTAAAGAGGCCTTGGACTAAGTCAAGAAAATTGAAACGAAAGGGAAATATTTAAAAAAAGTGTTAAACACCCTGGTAATAAAAATATCAAAGCTAGTTATAAGAACCTTGGTAAATAAATCGCAAATGAATCCACCATTTGTAAAAATAATACTTACACCAATGAATTCCGTATGGCTCAGGACAACGTGAAAAGAGAGTGATAATTTGGCAATAAAATACAAAATAAAAAACGCGTGAATGATCATATGAGTGAATTAATTGTAGATGAGGTGATTGCTTCAGACAGACAGACAGTTGCTAATTCTTTTAATAAGTTTATTTCTGCAATAGGTAGTGATTATGATCTCAATAGTTGTACTTGTGACTGCTTAAAGGATGATTAATTAATTGTCTTTTTTTAATTTCTAACTCTAGCACAGATGATAGTTTCTCAAATGTTTTGATGTTCTTTGTGTAATATTAAGAAAAAGTAACACTGCAGGTACCTTTCCAGAAGAGCTTAGACAATCTGAAGATATTCTTTTGTTTAAAAAAGGTAATAAAATTATATAAAATAATTTCACTTATTCCTGTTTTTTCGAAGATTTTTGAAAAAGCACTCAAAAAAGAATGATATAATTTTTAAATAAAACGGAATTCTTCAGTGAATGCCAATTTTGCTTTCGAGCATTCATATAAAATCTCTGGCTTAAATGACACAAAAAATTTGTTCGGCTTTTTCCGCCGAAGTCTTTTGGACAAAGTTTACAACTTCGGTCTTAGAGGACCAATTTGTAATTGATTCATATCATACTTAACAGGTAGAAGGTAGTGGGTTCTAAAAGAAAATCTTTTAAATTACTTTTTAGATATAAATATTGGTATTCTTCAAGGTTCTTTTCTCGGACCAATTATTTTTTTAATTTTCAAAAACTCTATTTATTCCCAAAACCTCCCTAGTGAGATTTTAGCGGGTGACATGGCATGTAATTATTAACACGATGGGTTCACTGCTCAATATGACTGCAGACATAAACCACGACCTATTCAATTGGTTTTTAACACATAAGTGTAAAGTGGCTAAACAAACCTAATGCACTTTAATGTTTCAGAAAAGGAGCGTAATTGTTCCAAACTCATATTTCATTCTCCCGAGTGTAAAAAATTTCTGTTTGAAAGTACATGTTGTAAATATATTCTGTTTTGCAAATTTACAATGACACTGCTACTTGGCTGCCATATCATTAAAAAAAATGTTCCAGTTAAAAATTATTGATATGCATGGTATCATCCAAAACTAGTGTGCTAGGGAGGCACTAATTTTATAAGATAAACCCTTTATTAAATTTACAAATGCATGTCAATCGCACCATCTGTTGTCAGAATCGCTTAAGTAGAAGTCTTCCGCTATTTCGAAATCTGAACAGATTGTCCATCAAACATCTATACTTTTTTAAAGTCTTAAAAGTTGTTTTTTTATCAAAAGTGGTTATTTGAAAAGAAAATTTACTCGGGTTACGACCTGATGACAAACTGACTAATTTTGGCTTTCATACCAAATCATTCATCTCAGTATTTTTTGCATTAGTTCTCATCTGTTGCTCCCAGACTTTTTAGCAGCCTTGCTGAATCGCAATCAACGATTTCTTCTAAAAGAGATTAAGTTGTGGTTTTTTAAACTTTTTTTAATGAAATATTTATATTTTGACCTAATTTAATAATAATTTTTTCTCCCATTTTTTTATTCTTAAGTTTTAACGTTAATTTTTAAATAAAAAAATATATTTTCTTCTCTGCGTAAGATTTATAATACATTTTTAAATACATTTTCCTTGATGCGAAGACATAACTTGTTTGTTTATTTTAACTCTATATTTTTAATACTTTTAACTAATTTTATTTTAATAACTGACGTCCCACTCATTCTCTCGTGTGTAAAGTTTTCATCTTAGATTTAAGATAATTGTATTCGCCATTTGTTCTTGGTAACAAACGAGTTGCAGCATTTATCAATGTTTTTGTTAAATTTATATCAATTTAGATTGTAATATATTATATATTTTTTGTATTGTTCTTATAATTAGTACTGATATATTTTTAAGAACAATTTGCATTGATAAAGAAAACAATTGTAATAATAATGAAACAAATTAATAACAAAATCCTCTGAATGTACTAAAAAATGAGTTCTTTATACTTTTCAAAGTTTTCGGAATACGAATCTAATGAAAAAAGTACAATTGTACTGATTAGGGCATTAATGATCACAATAGAATAATCAAACTGTCAAAAGATATAACTAACAAGTAAAAAAGTTATAGTTGGCATCGGCAAAAATTTAATACCCTACACCGCGTTAACAGTAATAGTGCGCGTAAGTCTTAAATTTTTATTAAAAGAATATTTTTTCCATCATACTACATCCTAGCTGGTTTGACTAAGCGCACCCACATTGAATCTGACAATATACACTTAAATTTCTCTCTGTGTAGACGTGTGAAGCTAAGGCTTCGTCACTTTTTGTCTGATGCTTGGCCGAACCATGTTTTGTATTTGTTTGAAAGTCGGCTTAATTACGAGATATGTTTTTTATGTAATTGCGAGGTATGTCTATGGTGTTAGATGTTTAGACCGTATCTCAAATAAAAGTAAGGTCACACTCGGTTGTTGCATTATCTCATTTTCAACAATGCCCAGGCTACCAATTTAATAAACTTAAATTTTCGCATGCTGTCGGATCTCTTAATTTTATTGTTTCTAGATACAACTATCTCAAAAGCAATAGTACTTTTTTTCATAAGCACCACTAGACTGTGGAACCACTTCCTAGTTATCTAAGGAAGGAAACTTCAATAAACAGTTTCAAACCATCTATTTTAAATTACTGTTCGGTTGCTGATTTGCTCTACTTCTGATATAACTTTACTTCTTTATGTCTTTTCTATATTCTTCTATCCTGTTTAGGTCTACATATATATTTTTTGTTTATATAAGCTTGTCATTTTGTAATTTAAGATTAATTATGTTTTCTAAATTATATTATGTTGTGTTAGCTTACTGTATAACCAAATTCAAATTAAATTGAAATTGAAATCACTTCATATAATTCTCTCAGTATTATTACAGTTTATTTTTCTAAAGAGAGTAACACGCCCATCATGTTCATGTCAAGAGCTTTTCCGAATCATTCTTAACTAATGATAGTGTAATAGTTGGCTCCATTACCATAAATATTTAATTTTATCAGTATAACTTTCTGAATATTTTATTGCAAGAGAGATGCCACGCCCTCTCGTCGAAATTCGAAGATTTTTGTTTTTCAAATATTGTCTAAATTTATCCTAGTACAGGGTGTTTTTTTTAGAGGTTTGTTTTTCGAATAGAGATAAAACTGGCATTTTATGGTCAAATCTGGCAACTCTAATGTCATTTATGTTCAGTTTGGTTTGCCATTTCATCATGAACAGGTTTACAAAAGAACAACGCTTGCAAATCGTGCAAATTTATTTCGAAAATAATGGTTCAGTTCGCGAAGTTTACCGCAAGCTCCGTCCATTTTATGGTCGACATAATCGTCCATCAGAGCAATTAATTCGGTTAACCATGGATCGTTTTCGCACTACGTTTACTCTATGTGATAATACGCATCCGCAGAGACGTCGAACAGTGCGCACCGAAGAAACAATTGCCGCTGTAGAGCAAAATGTTGAAGAGGACCCGAATGAATCGATTCGCCACCGTGCACAGCAATTGGAGCTTTGTCCATCAACTTCATGGAAGATTTTGCGCAAAGATCTTGGCTTGCGACCTTACAAGATCCAGCTTGTGCAAGAATTAAAGCCGCGAGACCATGCAATGCGTCGTGATTTTGGTGTATGGGCCGAAAATGAGATTGATCTCGATGCTGATTTTCATCGCAAAATTTTGTTCAGTGATGAGGCTCATTTTTGGTTGAATGGCTACGTCAACAAGCAAAATTGCCGCATTTGGAGTGAAGAGAATCCACATGAGACCCTTGAGACGCCATTACATCCACAAAAACTGACTGTTTGGTGTGCTCTATGGGCTGGTGGAGTCATTGGGCCATACTTCTTCCGAAATAATGCTGGAGAGTCAGTTACCGTTAATGGAGACCGGTATAGAGCCATGATAACCGACTATTTTGTTCCCGAATTGGATGGCATGAATGTGGATGAGTTGTGGTTCCAACAAGACGGAGCTACATGCCACACAGCGCACGTCACAATCGATTTATTGAAGGAAACATTCGATGAGCGCATAATTTCGCGGAATGGATCTGTCAATTGGCCACCAAGATCGTGTGATTTGACACCATTGGATTATTTTCTTTGGGGATATGTGAAGTCACTCGTCTACGCCAACAAACCAGAAACGTTAGGGGACTTGGAAGCCAACATTCGTGGCGTTATTGCCGACATACGGCCCCATATGCTCGAAAAAGTGGTTTAAAATTGGACCTGTAGAATTGGCTTTATTCGAGCCAGCCGCGGCGGCCACATGCCCGAAATCATATTTAAACATTAATGGCATAAAGTTATCCTTTCAATAAAGCCAAATTGATGGACATTTAAACGATTTTTTTGTGTTTTATTTCAATTCGAAGCTCTATACCTCTAAAAAAAACACCCTTTATGTGTAGAAAATTTATCATTTTAAATATTTCACTTATATGGCCGTTAGATGTATTCGTGAACCGATTTCGTCTATTTTCAATCCCAAGAAGTTTGTTCGAAAGTGTAGCCTGAGTGCTAACTTTCATTTAATTAGTTTACTTAGTTTTCCTGCAGTCGTGATTTCTACAGACAGACGGAAATGTTTAAATTGTTTGTACCTGTCACACCTTCTTCTATACGATACACACAAAATGACAAAGTGAATATAAGCTCCGTGTAGAATATAAAATATCTTAAAATTAAATCTACTTTCCTAATTGATATATTGAAGTTATTCCCCTTAATGCTTTCAAAATTGACACCCTAGCTCCGCTACTGTACGAACCACATTCGGTTGTAAATATGTTAATTTATTTTCATTAATTCTTGCAGCAAAATGAAATTAAAGTTAAACAATAGCTGTATTGAAATCCATAATAATAACGCATGTAAAGCAACGTGTCTATTGGAAATACTTTGGGTATATATATTAAATTTGAAATGATTTAAGCCTCAATGACAGTAAAGCTCTTGAATGAAATTCTTTGCAATATACTTAGTAGCATCGCTAATGCATTCCGCATTTTGTAAATCATCTACCTGCCAACTTGGGTATAGGCATGACTATGCAGGACGATGTCGAAAAATAAAGTGATAAGCATTTTTAAGATTATAAAAATATGTAAATAAAGAGCAATGTAAAATTATTCCAATTGTGTTGTTGTATTGCATGCCAATAAAAGCGCCGGATTTAGTTTTCGAATTAAACACATTATTTACATATATGAAAAAGTACAATATTTTTATTTCATTGTAAAGTACAAGTTCTGCAATTACTTATGGAACAAAATGTCAGATAAATGCGCACGATACACATTCTTGCCGTTTTGATTTGGATGAAAATTTCGATGACGTTTGTAGCAATTCCATAGGACTTGTTTGTGGCTTTTGTTTGGTACATAAACACTTGTGCCTTCAAAAAACTTCAAAGAAAAAAGTCACATGGTGTCAGATCACTCGAGTTTTATGTTAAGTTCTGAGCTGCATCTCATTAAACTGTTTCTTTTAAGTGAAACAGTCAAGTTGCACATTACGCGTGCGCGTTAGTGCAACTTAAAGTTATGTTTTTTTTCGCATGTGAATTCGATGTAGTTGATCACGTGCAGCAAGCAAACAAGCAATTTTTCAGCGGAGTGCGCTATGGATCAACTACTACTACGCTGCTGGATCGACTACAGTTGGTTCCAAGTTGACGAAAACAGCACGTGGCATATGTTTTCCTCGCTGAAGAAAGTGTTGAAAGAGTCATCACCACCACCGACAGTCTCATCAGAAGGCATCTGACCATCAGGCTGGATGCCATGCTCCAAGCAGTACAATTCCCAGCAGGCGTTACCAAGTTGGACACCAGCTTGGCCAACATGGATGGAGATACGTTCACGCATTCACACAAAATTAAATTAGTTTTCTTTGATGAAAGTTCGGAGTCCGGAGCAGCCGACTATCAAGCTTCACAAACTGATCCTTCATGAAAATAGAGTAGAACGAATTCAAAAAAATTTTGTGCGCTTTGCTCTCAAAGGCTTAAATTGGAATGACGCCTTAAACCTTCCTCCTTATGAGGATCGTTTAAAGTTATTACGTATGCAGTCTTTGAGCACTCGTAGAAATATTGCGGGTATACTTTATCTGCATCAGCTTGTGACTGGGTCGCTTGCTGCACCAGAGCTTCTTAGTTATATGCATTTTAACACCAATCGTAGGAGTAATCGCCTAATTTCGTTTTTTTTTTTCTCAAATTCAGTTGATATTTTGAGACTAAGTAAGTACTAAAAGAAAATGCAAAATCCGAAAGCCGCAGTTTTTAAATTTTAAAAGTAGGTAGGTATGTCCACATAAATTTATATTTACTTAAAAATTTTTTAATGGATTTTATTATTTTAATTCATTATTTTACATAAGTAGTACAAACACAAAAGTATTCAAAAAATCCATATTCCATTTCCAGGTCTTCATTTGCATCCATATGGATCTGGCGGACAACGTTGTGTTAAAGATTTAAGGCTTTCTGAAACAAAAAAAACAAAAAGTTATTTCATAATATGAATAAGTTTTGCTGGATTATAGAATATGCTAACAAATTATTGTGCAATTTAAGACTTTCCTTTAGTCTCGTTATAAACTCTCTATTGTTTTATTTAGAGTCAAAGTTTTTCATAAGCATTTATTTTTGGTACAGTGATGGATAGATAACATTTTTTGGTTCATTTTCAGTACAGTGGAGGGTGATGATAAGAACTGCCGTCATATCGATTTTTATATGGGAGCTATCACGCGTATTAATCCTATTCTCCTTATTTTTCGTACAGCTGGAGCTATGAGCTACTGGATTCCAAATATTTAATTGAACTTAAACTTGATAACAAGATTCTCTGGTACGCATGTTACCAGAGCATTAATGATGCTTATAGCATTTTCGAACTAGTAAAAAATTATGATAACCTTAAGCTGTGAACCAAATTTTTTTAAAAAGGGTAACGTAATCTACAAAAATAGAAAAGTATATAATACTCTTTTATATAAGCCTTTACGTAAAATGGAAACAATAAAAAAAGAAGTTGAAAAAAAATTGCAAAAAATACACAAAATAGGATCGTTTTGAAGTTCGAACCACTACTTCTTCTAGACAAAAAGCATTAGCACAATTAAACATCACTTCTATTTTAAAAATATATTGCATTTAAAATCATTAAAAAATCTGCACAATCTAGCTTGACATATATATAAAAACAGTTTTCATTTATCTCGAGGACAAGAACTAATTAAGAAAAATGTTTATAATTTTTGGAAACTATGGATTGAAAGCACTAAGGAAAATGATTGAAGAAATCTGCACATTTTTATAGTTTTTTATATTAATTTCACTTTATTTATTACGATTAAAAGTTACAGAGTAATTGTACATTTTTGATTTAATTTTAATATTCACATATCTTTTTGCTTTTCAAATTTATTTTTCTTAGCTCTTCAAAAATAGCTCTTTCCTTCAGCAGTCCTTTCTCTAATCTAACGTCTTTTTTCTTATCCCACGCTTCGTTCAACTTTCGTCCAATTTGTGTTTAAAATGTTGTCCCCCTGTTTTCTTATTTAAATGTTGTCCGTGAAATGCCTTTTAAGGTTATCGCCCACTTGTCATTATAGTCTGTCAGTGTCTAATCCTACATTTTTATACCCTGTTAAGAGGGTACAGCATTCCGTTTGTAACGCTTAGAAAAGGCGTGGCAGTTATAGAAAAAGAAAAAAATTCAGCTTCAGCAGCTGAGTCGATTTAGCCATGATATTTTGTCTGCCTGTCTGTGGAAATCACAATTATGGGAAAACCAAGCAAATGAATTGAATGGAATTTGGCACACAGGAATTGAAAATGATAATGCTTAAGCACGGACACGCCCACCTCCATACAAGTAAAACGCTGTATTGAGAGAGATATTTGAAGTAGTGTTACCAAAGTTCTCAAAAATATTAGGAACAAATTAGAAAATCTGTGGAAGAAACTTTGGTGAATTTCAACTAGAGAGTGTGGCACTTCCCATTCACAGGAATCACCAAAATGCTATATTGAGAGAAATATTTAAGGTAATGAAATCAAATTCTACACAAATATTGGAAAAGCTCTGTAGGAGAACTGAGCACTGTGGCACCTCCAAACGAAATCTTTTAAGCGCTACTCTGAGAGAATCATTTTAAGTACTGAAACCATAATTCACACAAACGCAAAAAAGCTTCTGTCAAGCATCAAAAAAAAAAGTTGGCGAATTTCGCAAGGAGGGCGTGGGATTCTACCCATGAAGACGCTGCACACTAAGATTTAAGACTTACGCTCACTTTTACTTTTTGCGCGGTGTACTTAGGGTATTTGATTTTTACACCTTAATTTGTTTTTGTTTATTGCATGGCAATGTAATTGAATGTTCGGTGCGCTCTTCATAACTTTGGTTAGTGAATGACTATGGCAGAAAGGGTAGAATAATGTTTTTCTGAAGCTCAACTTGTGCATCTTACTGGTTGGCACCTCTTCTTATATGATTTCGCTACGAATCAAATTAACTCTGGGGGCATTCAAGAATTACATAACGCAATTTGGGGGAGGGGGTCTTGTAAGACGTTACGATGCGCAAAAGGGCAGGAGATGGTGTCGAAGAACGCGTTACGTAAAATGGTTTTTGAAGCGAATCTTCTTTAGCGGGGGGTGATTTGAAATTGGTGTGTATAAAGAAACGTTTTCTAGCTAGACAAAGAATCATGCAAGTTTCTACCACTTCTTGTGAGGAAGGCCATTGATCTGTCACCTTCTCTACAAGAGCTTAAGCAAATGCCTTACGATTTTTAGCCCATCAGTACAATCCGACTTCAAGAACAGAATATGTGCAACCTGTAGGGTCTATTTCACATGCCACAAGAGTGTACAAATGCACAGTCATTACGTGCATAGCACCAAGACCGTCGTGCCCAAGACCGTCGTGAAATTACGCTACGGCCTCAGTGACTTGCTGCCAGAAGAGCAAATGAGCTTCTCTGCATTGTGCACCGCTGTGAAACATCGTCTCAGGATGCCGATTGGCTCGACGAAGATGAAGTTGATGCCAAGTAAGTAGATTAACAATTCCGAAACTCTCTTCGTCTGCTCTCCGGATGCCAGTAATGAAAGAGTCTGAGTGGCTGGCAAATCCGTGGACGGAGAAGCAGTAACTTTAACTGAATTATTTTTTTGTTTTCATGCCTACTTATTTGAGTTATGGCTTTATTTTTATATATTTATTTTTATTATATTTATTTAAAGTTTTTTGTTAAGGATATGATTTTATTTTGACTAAAATGTTTTATTTCAGTTAGGTTTCCGTTTCGAATTGCATTGTCAAAGGTTAAAATAAATATGTAAGTTTATTTTAAGAGTTTATTAGTAAAATAATAGCTAAAATAAAAGAATGCTTGAGACAGGGCCAAGTAATTGCTACCGCCAACGCGATTAAAACTATAACGGTACTTTGCGCAACATAATTGTGACTTTTAGGTAAACATGGTAACTTGAGTGTTACGTTATGTTTAAGGAGGTGGAAGGGGTGCTAAAAAAATTTACGGGTGTTACATTGGGGGAAGGGAGGTTCCTAAATCTTCAAAAAGTGCGTTACGTAATACTTTAACGCCCCTATGACATTGGGCTCACTATTTTTTTTAGATTTTTTTTTTTTGTATACGAACATAGTCGATTTCGATGCTAAAACAAGAAAGTTATTTCGTAACAAAGCTTACAATAGAAATACTTACTTCTTATTAGTTTTGAACAACACTTTCTAATAAATTATAAAACTTTTAGGATACATTGACACTAAGCTATTTTTCGGCAGTGTTTATTAACATAGGTAAAGCCCGGCTTACAGCTTGGTTCCAATACAAAGAGACTTTCCACTGGCTTCGGTGGTTTTGTAGTATCTGCCGTATTTACTTGACTATAAATATTCACTATATTTAGCAAAATTATTAAAAAAATTACTACACTTTGTATAAGCAACATTTCTACTTTAATTTTATGAAGCTTCTCTTCAGCTGGAGATAACAAAATTTAATGTTGTCTTTGATAATTCACACTTCAAACTGTTTAAGATTTCGTTTAAGTTTTAATTCAAAGCTCAGCTGGATTTTTTATGATATTTTAATATTTAAAATATTTGCTTTGGTTGCGTAATATGCATACATACATATGGTATGCGCTGCACAATGGTTAAAATGGAACTGCTTAATCCAAAAGTCTGGCGAGAACTCAGTTTTATTCGACTTTTATTAAATGTTTCTCACATGGAACAAAATTCTTGTTTTACCAGTCTAGTGCCGTATATAAAATTAAATAAATTCAATTTTCAGGTTGCGTGCAATAAATGTGAAGTTAGTTTTTAAAAATAACAAAAAAAAATTAGGAATACATAACCATAATAATAAAAACTTGCTTTGCTAAGACTCGAAGCAGTTGCTTCGATTTTTAGCATTTACTTCAATCCGTATGTGCAAAAATAGATTTAAGCATTTGCTATGTCCGAAAACAGCTCTTGATTAAATTGGTGTGAATAAAAAACGTAAATCTTAGCATTTGCCTGAAATCGATCGAATTCCCATGCGTTGCTGAGGAAATGGAACATGACAAAAAAATTTGGTAGGAAAAGTTTATACATATTTCCGTGAGCAATAGGTCCTATCGACTGTATGCACATTTTAATAAAAAAAAGGTCACACATCTATGGCGATGAATACGTTAATCGCAAAAAATGACATCGTTTAAATACAAACATTCAACTTGTGTTGACTTAAAATCTCGTGGGCGCTATTCTCTTCACTAATGAAGGATACCATTTGACGACATAGCTCATGATGTCGTTTCGCGATCCTCAAATGCCAAGTCAAATTAATTGTAACAAAGTCCATACAAAGGAGTTATTTATAATCGAACGCTTGTTTGGTCAACTCAAACAAAGACTACCAATTACAAACTAAAATGCGAATGGTAAAATTAATTTTTTTGCCCTCGTCTGAAGGACGCTCGACTTTTGCAGAGCAAATCCATTCATTTTATCTGTTGTTTTCTAAAAATTTGATGCATGAAATATTTGAATTGGAAGTTTAAAATTTTGAGATTTCAACTATTCGGGTTTGAAGCTTAAAATTTTAAGCAATTGCTTATTAAGAATTTTCGAGCTTGCTATAGGAGGCGGTATTTTATTTATAACAATTTTTAGTAAATGCTGTTTGCATTTACTTTGCTACGACTTATCTTGAAGCAATGGATTTTTTTATCAATACTACCGTATGTAATTCTTATGATTCTAAATCTATTTTTTTTTTTTGCTCTCTATAAGGCAACTGACGCGAAAACCCAAAATGCGCACCGGCACGAACTTAGCGACTAAAAGTTCAAAAAATTTTACAAAGATAAAGTTATTATCTACCAACTCCAATCAGCTGCACTCATAAATTCCTTTAGAAGACAAAAATAAGGATTCTTTCATAAAATATACATATTTTCCTAATTGATCTTTTAAAATTTTATTTAAAAAATAAATTTGAATATGAGAGAAGTTCCTTTCATGACTATTACCTCCTAAATCTCCTGAATCATAGTTTATGTTCATTGTGCTTATTCGCATTGGGTATTTAAAACCTTATGTAAATTAAAAAAAAAACTGAGAAACAAGACATGATGGAGCAAAACAGGTACCAGATACGACATCAGCGACGTCTAATGTATAAGAAATACGTCATCTTCTTATTCGTTTCAACAAAAAAAAATGAAGTATATTTTTTAAAAGCTACACTCCCAAATTTCCACATTGCATATATAAAATTTCTAATATTTTCTGGATATAAATTTCACGAAGACTCTAGATGTCAGCACTGTTAGTCGAAAGATGGTGCTGCTTCTGTTATCCATGCACAATCCCTGTACGTCTGAGAAACTGGCGCTCCAACAGCGCACTTTTACACAACTTACACACAAATGTTCACTTGCAATGGTCTTAAACGAATTGTGACCATCTGCAATATCATGCTGCTCATAAGGTGTCGACAGATATTTCCGTTCAAATTATATGGCAAAACTAGAACACGCATTGGAGTGAAATCGTTAGGGTAGCAGAAAATACCATCATCCCAAATCATATTGGAAACGATTGCTAGAGCAAGAAATATCTGAATCTGGAAAATAAAAAGTTCCGCCACATAAGCAATTTGCTGCTCTTATTTTCCCAAAAAGTCATTTAGTCCGTAGGATGATAATGGAAATGAACGTCAGTCGCCAGAATTGTGGTGGGTCTGGTTGTGAACAGCCGACAATAAAAGTTTCGCTCAATAACTCGAAAAATAAGCCACAAGTAGAAAGTTATGTTAAGGCAGATGAAAACACATCGATTTCATGTCCGAAAAATTATGGTATGACAAGATTTGATCCACTTTCCTTAATCTTAAAATTTCTAATGAATATCTCTACTTTAGAAAAAATAATATTTTTTATTGAAAGTCTTAAATTAACATTACTCGCTGACATCTGAAAACTATATTTTTCAGCCAAAATAACTATTTTTTCTCAAAAAATTTTCGTATATGAAATCGATGTATTTTCATCTGCTCCTAATTCTATGTTATAGTGCGGCCGGCAGTGGTGTCAATTCGGTAGGGCATTGGCCTCCTCAAGGATCTGATACTAATTATTATTCAATACATCAATTCAATAAGACCATCTAATAGTGGTGAAATTATAATTTTCGCCCCCCAAAGGTTTTGAAGAAGTGGCGGCTGGCAGCTGAAAGAAGATGGCGCTGCACTTTTAGCAGCATATTGATTGCTTATAACTAACAGTCGCAAACTGTGGCATGACGTAATCAGTCGTAACGTTGAATATAACTCAAGTGGCACCTCCTGTATAGGTTATTACTTGAAAACGCTTAATTAAGGAAGCTGCTCAAGAACATATTATCGAATTAGTTATAGCAACATTTGGTGATACATATAACTACTGGGCAAGAAGTGAATATTCCATTCCCCTGATAGATATATGATCGCTCTAAGCACGAAGAATTGGACTTTTAGGAATGTTTAAAGGATAAACTTACTGGGATAAGACACTTAAAAAGACCGCTTAATATTTTAAGCTGCTTTTCAAATACATACAATATTTATATGGCAGTTTTTATTAAAAACACCACAAATTTAAATATTTTATGGCTTACAACCGAAAAGTCACATCAATTTTTATGTTTAATAAAGTGCCCTGAAGTGCTTTGCAAATGTGTATAATTGAAACAAGAGTATCACAGAAAAAATTCTGACTCAAATAAAATTTGTTCCATATAAACAATGCTCTGCTAACAGCTTGAAAGACCTGTATCAGCAGAAAAAATACTAGCATTCTTGTGAAATCCCCGACGTAAAAGAAAATCTGATTAGATTAGCAACTATTGACAATGAGAGACATGAGGTTAATATTCAGAGTAAAAGCGCCCGAGCTCGATTGACTTAAACGATCCAAAAACAGCGCGATGGAGAACTCTTTACGATATGCCACTCTACAGAGACGATACAAGAGTAAGGCTAATGTTCTTGCGGCAGACATAAAAAGAGCGGTCTCTATATCATTTCCAAGAGACTTTTACGAAATTTCACCAATCTTTCGTGTGCAGTCAAAGTTATGAACGATAAACTTTGAGTTCGCGTAATTGACTGATGGTAACACAATACGACTTGCAAACACTTCCAATGAAGTATCACTTGTTCCATCCTGCTTTCTTACTATTGAAGGCATACTAATTCTGGACATTCAGCTACTTAATTCTACTAGTTAAGATAATCGATACAAACGAGCACGTACAATTGAAGAAAGTTTGATGAACACAGATATGATTTGCATTATTATAAATTAAAAATCGAAAGTCCTTAGAAAATAAACTTTCATTTTTACAATATACTATGTATTACAAATATATTTCACTTACTGGGATTTTCCTTAGTGGGCTTGCCTGCAATGGGAGCTGTAGCAGTTATTATTAGTAATAAGCTTACTAAAAGCAGTAGAATATTTATTTGTAAAGCCAACATTTTGATGTGAATGCTAAAGCGACATTAAACCTTTGCCTTATATACTCGTATGGTTTCTGCTAAAATAACATATGAAACCGTGAAACTTAAAATAATTCAACAATTCATTGCATTTACCTGGTCATAAAATGTAAACCTTTTTTAATATATTATATAAAAAATATTTATCTTCAGTGTTAACTAAACCGAATTGAATTGTATTGAGCAATAAAAAAAACTTCAGCTCGACGGGGTCTGAAGAGTAAGTAACTCATTACTCAATTATATAGGCTATATATGGTTCTAAAAATAATTTATTCAACTTTAAAACAAAAACAAAATAATTGAAAGCTAATTTAAAAGGGGCGTAGCTCATTAAATTATTTTAAATTTCATTTTAAGGGTGCTTTGAAAATTTCTATCGAAACATTTTATCTCGCTCAGAGTTATAATATTAACAATATATTATTAAAGTATATGTGTAAAAATTTTCTTTTTTGTAACATTTCGTAAATTTTTTTAAAAATATTATTCATTTTTTATATTTATAAATTTAGTATTTATTTTTTATTTTAGTACCTACCTATTTTCATTGTCTATATAAATGCATTTCTTTTCTATTTGTAGAGTCCACATTTGCACGTAAACTCTTACTATTTAAGGAATTGTCAGAATCTCAAATCTTATAATTTTGTAGATAAATATCGGCCTCTTATCAGCTAATAAAATATCTATATCATTATTATTATACTTGCTCTGCCAAAAATATATGATTTTTAAAGTTTCTTTCATGAACATTAAATCGATAAACGATCAGTCCAGATGTCAAATATTATAAAGGGTGTTTTTTTAGAGGTATAGAGCTTCGAATTGAAATAAAACACAAGAAAATCGTTTCAATTTGGCTTTATTGGAAGGATAACTTTATGCCATTAATGTTTAAATATGATTTCGGGCATGTGGCCGCCGCGGCTGGCTCGAATAAAGCCAATTCTACAGGTCCAATTTTGAACCACTTTTTCGAGCATATGTGGCCGTATGTCAGCAATAACGCCACGAATGTTGGCTTCCAAGTCCCCTAACGTTTCTGGTTTGTTGGCGTAGACGAGCGACTTCACATATCCCCAAAGAAAATAATCCAATGGTGTCAAATCACACGATCTTGGTGGCCAATTGACAGGTCCATTCCGCGAAATTATGCGCTCATCGAATGTTTCCTTCAATAAATCGATTGTGACGTGCGCTGTGTGGCATGTAGCGCCGTCTTGTTGGAACCACAACTCATCCACATTCATGCCATCCAATTCGGGAACAAAATAGTCGGTTATCATGGCTCTATACCGGTCTCCATTAACGGTAACTGACTCTCCAGCATTATTTCGGAAGAAGTATGGCCCAATGACTCCACCAGCCCATAGAGCACACCAAACAGTCAGTTTTTGTGGATGTAATGGCGTCTCAAGGGTCTCATGTGGATTCTCTTCACTCGAAATGCGGCAATTTTGCTTGTTGACGTAGCCATTCAACCAAAAATGAGCCTCATCACTGAACAAAATTTTGCGATGAAAATCAGCATCGAGATCAATCTCATTTTCGGCCCATACACCAAAATCACGACGCATTGCATGGTCTCGCGGCTTTAATTCTTGCACAAGCTGGATCTTGTAAGGTCGCAAGCCAAGATCTTTGCGCAAAATCTTCCATGAAGTTGATGGACAAAGCTCCAATTGCTGTGCACGGTGGCGAATCGATTCATTCGGGTCCTCTTCAACATTTTGCTCTACAGCGGCAATTGTTTCTTCGGTGCGCACTGTTCGACGTCTCTGCGGATGCGTATTATCACATAGAGTAAACGTAGTGCGAAAACGATCCATGGTTAACCGAATTAATTGCTCTGATGGACGATTATGTCGACCATAAAATGGACGGAGCTTGCGGTAAACTTCGCGAACTGAACCATTATTTTCGAAATAAATTTGCACGATTTACAAGCGTTGTTCTTTTGTCAACCTGTTCATGATGAAATGGCAAACCAAACTAAACGTAAATGACATTAGAGTTGCCAGATTTGACCATAAAATGCCAGTTTTATCTCTATTCGAAAAAAAACCTCTAAAAAAAACACCCTTTATATGCCCAAAAAAGTGACGTATGTATTCATATTTATCGAAAATATTTGTGAAATTTCGAACTTTGTTATGATTACCGTCAATTGTTTTCTGGCGATAACAAATTAAATTCAATTTGTAAATTAAAGACATACACTCAAAAAATAAACCACCTGAAAATAAGTAAAAACGAGCTTGATTCAAGCAGAAAAGGCCTCGAAAGTGTATCGTGGTGGCAAACTCGAAACGTACTTATTTTAATCCGGAGCGTACTTACTTTCATCCAAAATGACCTTGATTTTATCCGAAATGTGCTTAATTTAAGAATGATTTCGCTTATTTCCGAAATGTTTCATTTTCATCTCATTCCATGCTTAGAATATTTTGTCCTTACCTTAAGCAAGAAATGTTCTTTATTTAAAACAATTTTAATTACATGACTCAACAAAAAATTTTTATTGAGTTATAAAAGAAATTCCTATTAATTTGGGGTATTTTGAAGTTGCTGAATCCGAAAATCGCAGCTTTTCAGCGACTTCAAAAACCTCTAACTGAGTAGTTTCTTTTGCAAGTCAATATCTCCTTTTTTTTTGTTGCGCTGTGGTATGATAAAAAAAAATATCAAAAGTGTTTTATTGCCCACTAAGCAGGGCTGTACTAATTTCACAAATATCTATCAGAAATATGAAATTAAGCAATTAAATATTTTAATAAAAAATATTATTTTATGTTTTAAGTAGAATAATGAACTTAAAACATGTATGAGTTAAATTTTTTCATTAATTAAAAATGCGAACGGGCCAGTTTGAAGTTGAAAAAAAAATAAACTCCATAGCACAAATTTTCATTGACGTCCTAAATGATCTTCACTAAATGATGGATATATCCTGAAAAAGTCATAAATTCTAATTTTCATGTTATCAGGCCCGGAAGACTGGGGCGAAGAATTAGGCTTGGACGTAACAAGCCATCATTTATTATATCGCTTCAGTGTGATATAATACCAATGACCGGTCCGCTCATTTATGTCATAAGTGAAAAACAGCTTTCCACATTTTGACTATTTTGATATTGTTCTAAAATTTTTTAGAATTATTCGGTACTATTCGACTTTTTCAATGATTTTTTTTAATGACACTGTTCAATACTTTTTAACTTTTGCCGTTTTTTTTTAATATGTTTTGATGCTCTTTGGTTTTTTAGTATTTTTTGGCAAACTTTAAATTGCCTAAAGGTCTTATTTTCTTGTTGTACACTCTTAATTAGTAACCGAATTTTCACAACACCTGTTACTTAACTTCGTTGCTTTGACTGCACTTGAAGAAAAAATTGTTTTTTCAAATATATTTTTCAGAAATTGGGCAGGTTTGGTTTGGTTTATTGAAACCAAACCAACTAAACCCGAAATCACGTTTGCATATCATGAAAGTATATTTATATGAAATATATTATATGAATTTAATTTAAAAGTTATGGCATAAAACTAAAAGAGTGTAGTCAATTTGGCGAAGGTTAGTAATTAACGTTTAAGAAGTTCCAATCAAGATCATTAACTTAATTTAATTTTGTCACCGGCTCACGGTCTTTGTAACAGCTTTGTAGCAAAGTTTTGTTGATATAGTCTTCAAAATTTGATTCACTGATATTGTAATAAATGAGTGACAAGTTTAACGATTTCTTTAAAGGTATATTTACACAAATTGCAATTAAAACCGTAAACACTTGACCGATTCGAGCACGACTCAATTAAATTTTAACGTACTGTTTTAAGACCAAACAAAACTCCGTAAATGTTCAGCGATTATTAAACCTTTCTAACTTCAAGTTTCAGCAATTGAGCTGGGAAATGAAATTTGTCCAAGAAAATTTACCACTGTGTAGCGGAGTGACATTAAAGTATGAAAGTGCGCTTCCATAAAAATAAAAACTATTATATATATATATATTTTATTAATTTTATTTTATGATAATAAAGCATTAATAAGCTTTTAAATAGATAATCACAATTTTTGCAAACTAAGCTACAGAATATTTAATTCCCGACTATGAGTACTAAACCAATCTCCGGCAGTGTTTACGTACATATGTATAACCCGGTGGACAGTCTGGTTCCAATACGAAAATACTCTGAACAACATGTTCTTGTGTTGTGGGCTCTGTCACATTAACTTGACTATAAATATTCACAATATTAAGCACAATTAGTACAATTATTAATGCACTTTTTTGTATAAACAGCATTTTTTTCCTCATTTATTGCAACGTTATGTATAATGTTGCGTTAAACAGGTCACGTTCAAGACTGTTGGAAGAATTCGATAACATTTCTATTCAAAGCTAAACAGGTTTTAGATTTTTTTCTTATTAATCGGAAACATGTGTTTTTGTTTTATTAAAGTTACGGTTCGCTGCTCGCTGGTGGCGAATATGTAACGGGTGATTTCGTAAGCGTTTTGTTTTCGATCATTTCAAAACGAATAAAAAATTTTCCAAAGTGAATGAAATTTTTATTTGGAGTGATACATCAATTCCTTCCATTTACTTTTTAAAGATTTATTCATATAAATGTTGCCTGGGGCTACCCTTGGAGTGGTGCATCCATAAGCTTCAATGGCAGCTGTAATGTTATCTACTAGGGCTGAAATTTTCCTTTCTTGTCGCTGTACACGAGAGAACTCACGTAACCGCACAATAAAATAGTCGAGTGGGGTCAAATAGCATGATCTTGTCGGCCAATGGACTGCTCCAAAACGTGGGATTAATTGCTCACAAAACCCGCCTCTCAATAGGTCCATTGTATCACGTGTGGTGTGGCATGTGGCACCGTCTTGTTGAAACCACATGTCAACGAAGTTCAATTCTTCCATTTTGGGCAAAAAGAAAGTCGGTAATCATAGCACGTTACCTTGCTCCATTGATAGTAACGTTGCAATTTTCATTGTTTTTGAAAAAGTATGGTCCAACGATGGCACCGTCCCACAAACCGCACCCAAGAGTGCATTTTTGAGGGTGCATAAGTAGCTCTCGAACTACCTCTGGCTACTCTCCAGACAAAATTAGGCAATTCTGTTTGCTGAGGTACCCATTGAGCCAAAAATTAACTTTGTCGCATTTTTGGCGTTGACACATGTCACGAATCACGCACTTGCTGTCAAAAAACTTTCACTGAAAAAACAAATCGCAAAAAAAATCTCTCTTTGTAATAAAAATTTCAGTATTTTATGTTTTTTTGAAATTATTTTTTTTTTTTGTATTTAAAAAAATTCAAAATTAAAATAAGATCTCTCTTGTGCTGTGCTCTTTATCTTTATCGTGTGTGATCAATAGCAAGTAACTTAAATTCTTTACACAATTTTCTTCAAAAACTATTCCGATTCACAGATTCAGCCGCTATATCTGTTTCCCAGAAGGTTCTACTCCAATGTTTGTCAGCAGACTTTAGTTGATGATTTCCAAAGCATGTGTTCAATACAATTTAATTTTCGTTGTTCGATTTGAAAGTATATCGAACCTTTTCAATATTTAGTGAGCAAACTTTGTGCCACCAAATTAAAAATAAAACTTTTTTTTTAATTTAAAAACCATATAATACGAAACCTTGTAATTCAAATACCGTACGATTCAAATACGAGTCGAGTCAAAAATCGTGCAAGTGCGATGCAAATAAAAGAAAATCGTTTATCTACCCCCATGTCCATTTTAAAAGGCGTTAAATTACTCCGCTAAATATATAATACACAAGTTCCGGACTGTACGTACATTAGTTACGCTAATCTTGAGGTTTCACTTGCTACATGACGTTTTAAAAAAATATCATTGGTGTAGGGAATTTCACAAAATTTTGCGGAATTCTTTGAAATAAATTGGAGGTGAAGGAAAAAATTAGTTTTTCCACACCACATAATTTAAAAAAAAAAACTGTTCGAAGAGCTTGAGCGAGAGCTAAATCTATGATTAGACAAACTACTTTAAAATAAAGATTTAATTTTTCAAATTATATACGGTCTACATTATTTATTTAAGAAAAAGTTTCTATATTGTTAGAAATCGGTCTCAAATATGAAATTGTTAAATCGACGAAGATTATCTTCAGCGTACAGCGTTAATCAAATACAATGGCAATCAAAAATAAAATTAAATCAATACTTTTTTGGAAAATATAATATCGCAATATTTTTACTGCCAGCTATTTGCCAAATGCTCATTATCAAAAGAATGCGGTAGCTAAAATTATGATTATAATAAATGATTATTGATTTGAGTTTTGTGTCTAGCTACTTTCGGAACATAGAGCCTCAAAACTATTATGCTATAAAATGATTAAGTGTACTGTTTTGCAAAGCACAAAGTTTTCTATAATAGTCGTTGATATTCACAATTTACAAAAAATTTATTTTGGAAATCACCAGTAATTAATTTGAACATTTTTCAATGTCTACAAAAACTTATCCAATAAATTCTTAAAATAAAACTGTTTTTTAATTTTATATATCTTTATATTTTTGATCTTCCTTTTATGAGCTAAGAGTTACGTCCCGATATATAGTACATAAATATATATTTATATATGAACAACAATCTTAGAAAAAGAAACGATTTTATTCTAAGCTATTTTTCGACAGCGTCCATTAATTGTACGGACATATCCTTTGTTGCAATCCCTCACCAAAATGGCCATCGGTTGCAATAGTACAATTAAAATAAATGTCATTTTGCGCATAAATGCCAGATCTATTTTAATATACATTATGTTTTGTTGATTTTGTCAATTTTGTTTTGATTTAAAAGTTGTTTGCTTCTATATAAGTATGGATACAAATTGTTTATATTTACGCGTAGCTTAGTTTTCTTTTGATATCACGTTTCAACGTTCACCGTTGGATTATAACTAACTCATCGTGTGTCACTTTTTTATGTGTTTGCATAAAATCCTGAACAATGTCGTGAACAGTCAAGTTCACAGAATCGCATGTCTGGAAATGAGAAATCCTTAAGCACTCATGAGAAAATTTGTGAGTAAATTGCATGTGGAAATCCTACGATATGATGTAATTCTCTGAACACATACGTAATTTTGTTTGAAATACCTGAAAAAATAATATCTGGAAATTTTTGAACAATAAAACTTTATCTCTTTCAATATCCGTCATATTGTTTTTTTTTTTTTTTTGGAAGACCGTAGCTTCATATTAAAAAAAAATGGGAAAAAATGACCAGAACCTTAGTTTCTGAACTTATTCGGTAGATATAGGCATTTGACTATGATTTGAAGCATATGAGCGCCACGGCTATTTTGACCACTTTTCGAGTGTATGGGGCTGTATATTAGTAATAATACAGCAAACATGGTTTTACCTAGCTAGACGTCTTCAAAACAAAAAATAATGTATATTAGACCAAGATGATTTGCTTCTAAAAATTTTTGTAAGAAATAAGCAAGGTACTATTGATGCGCTGAGTCTCAAGCTTATCCATTTTGAAGCACTTGACTGTAGTTACATGTTATACAGATATTAAATTCATAATAAAACAACAGCTTTTGTAGCATTAATTAAGTTAAGTATAGAAGTGGTATAACAAGACATTTGTAATTGCAATTGTTAAAGCCCTCCTGGGATGTGTTTTAAATACGTTTCATCTATTGCAACCTTTAAGTAAGGAAACATACCGGTTTTCTATTGTCATACTGAGTGCACTCGTTAATTAGAAATAAGTTAATAATTGCGATGTGAGCTTTTCATTTCCAATTGAATTAAAACTAATATGTTTTAGTAAAGATATTGGGTTGGGTCGAAAAGTAGACATATTTCTAAATGAAAACTTAGTTAAAGTCATGATAGAGAGTTTGTTAAAAAGTGCAACAAAAAAAGGTTTTACTTTAGCCTTTGATTACACAAATTGGTATATTCTTTCTTTTATGAAAATCACCACTAAGGATGTTTTTGAAGTGAAACTTCAATAGGGTATTTTTGAAATTGTTCAGCCATATTTCTAACCTGAAATAGTGAAATGGAAGATGAAGTTGCATAAAAACATTTATAGGCTCATAGAACTGTAACTGCTTTAATTTTTTAAGAAATTATTGTTGGATCACTAAGCCGATTACGGGGATACTAAAAATTATTCCAAAAAACTTATTTTTTGTAAGGTACGTCGATCCATACCTCATTAACTTAAAGTAACACATTGTGAATATCAACTCGTGATATACAAAATTCTTTGTAAGAAATTGCCCTTAATTCTTCTATAGCATAATAGTTTTGAGGCTCTATATTCCGAAAGGAGATATAGAACTCAAATGAATAATCATTTATCATAATCATAATATTAGCTACCACATACTCCAGATATTGAGGATTTGGCAAATAGCTTGTAGAAAATATTGTGACATAATATTTTTCAGAAACGAATTGATTTAATTTTCTTTTTACTTTTTGATTGCCCCTGTGTTTGATTTAGCCCGTACGCTGAAGATAATCTTCGTCGAATTAACAAAGCCATATTTGAGACCGATTTTTAAACAAAATATAAACCGTACGAACTTTTCGAGTTCTTTCCTAATCATGCTTAGACCATTTCTAAAAAAAGAAATATAGACAATGTGTACTTCTAAAAATTAAATCTGGCTCATGGTAGACTTAGCTTTCGCTCAAGTTAATCCTCGACGAGTTTTTTTTTTGTTTGTGCTTGGATGACATATCTAGTCATACAACTCGTAGTTCCATCTACTGCTCAATATATTCACTACAGATTTTTAAGTGTCAATTTATTGGAGAGCTTTTACGCTTTTATATTATATTTTTCGCATATATAAATGTGAACCCAAGCCAAACAAACTAAGACAAGCCAAAGCTGAACTTTTTTTTTATTTTGTTGAAAGTCTGTGCTCTTGTAATCCTTTGGCTGGCCCACAGAAATCAATTTACTGTAGACTTTCATCAGAACATAAAATACGAGTAATTCACAATTATTTCAATGAGCCTATTGTACAGTAGAATGGGTGAAAAAAACAAACAACAAAGACATATTCACGGGGCATCTCTATCACTAATGAGCCAAGGAAGTGTCTGACTTTGACTGAACAGCTTCCCGGACAGCGTCTTACCCACAACGGGCTGCTAAGTAATAAAATACACAATTCAATCCAAGTGAGTTCTATAGTAAAACTAAGAGCTTTCGGGAAGATATACGAGAACAATGAAAATAAAAACAAAAATAAAGAGTAAAGCTCCAATTAATGCATGTGCATATACTTTTTCCTCTTTAGAAATCCATTTGGAAAGTAAGACTGCCTGACAAATGGGTTGGGGGCTTATTTAAGTTTCGAAATATAGTTGTCTTCACCCTAGAATTCTTAGCTTATCCTCTAAAGTAATAGCTGTAGTTTTCCTCAATCGCACTCAAAGCAAGCAAGAGAGTACACACATAATCAGTAATGCCGAACTCCATGCAAGCAGCTCACATACGGATCATGTAGTCAGTATATATACATATATATGTTATATTGATTTCAAATTGATAGTGTACTGAAAAATGCAGTATTAAAATACTTTATAAATACAATACGCTTTTTATTTAATCAATGGATAGATAAGTAAGGTCGTTAATCTTAAGAAATTTCTTGATACTTTCAAACAAAATGATTACACAGCCGAATCAAAAGAGTGAGCTCTATTACACAATAAAAATATAGACGAAACTTGAATTAGAAAAAAATTTTATTAAAAACAAAAATTAAAAAATATAAAAACATGTTTAATCAGTTCATAATACATATATCAGTTCAGAATATATTTAAATTATGTATTCCTTTATCAGCTTACTTTGTTAAAAATGTTCACTACTTCACTCTTTTGTGACAGTGCTTATTCGCCAATACATAACCTTCTGGACATACAGGTAGAGGTTTTGTTTGCAAGATATTGTAGGGTTTGATTTTGATTGCTTCTTCCATTTCAGTATTTGTTAAGCCTGTAGTATCATTAACATTATCCTCACCATCCATATAAATAATATTTGTTGTTGTGTCAGTCTTAGCCATGTTATCCTCTGCTATAATCTCAACTATATCACTTGAATTGTCCCAATTGGCTTGAACGACATATAGTAAAATTAAAGTTATTGCAAGAAATGTTAAGAACTTAAACATTTTTCTCTGCTCTTTTTTCACTTTATCAATTCCTTTTTGTAAACTTTAATAAAATTTAGCAGTTAACAGTTATAACGATCGTGTTCAACTGATTTGAAAAATTTTCTTTAATTATAAGTCAACTTTTACTTATAATTACCGACTCGATTTTAAGTCTACACTCACTGTCGAGTGCGTACTCAAATTTTCCACAAATGGCAGCAGAAATTTGGAATAACCGAATACTTCAAGTGTACGATTTATTGAAGTGGTCAAATTTTAATGTTAAACTGCTGTAGCAAATGCAAGGTTACAAAAATTACATAATACTAATAATAAACCTAATCACTTAATGAAAGATTTTTATAGTGTAGGCTTAACTCACGCGTTTGGTGAACGTATGTATGTAACGGGTGATTTTTTTGCTATTTGGTTTTTCAGTGTAAATTTTTTGACACCTCACGCTTGGTTCATTATGTGTGTCAATGCCAAAAATGGTCAATCAGGTTTGCCATTTCACCATGAATAGATTTACGGACGAACAGCGCTTGCAAGTCATTAAATTTTACTAACAAATGTCGTGCTCAATGAGAAATGTCTTTCGCAAATTAAAAAATTGAAAATTTTCTTAAGTGCCGAAGCTCATTTTTGGCTCAATGGGTATGTCCACAAACAGAATTGAAATGATCAACTGCTGCTAATGCACCCTGAAAAATGCACTGTTACGTGCGGTTTGTAAGCCGGTGCCATCATTGGACCGTACCTTTTCAAACATAATGAAAATCGTAACGTTGCAGTCAATGGAGCAAGGTACCGTGCCATGATTACCGAATGCCCAAAATGGAACAATTAAACTTGGTTGGCATGTGGTTTCAACAAGACGGTGCCACATGCTATGCGATACAGTAAGACCTATTGAGAGGCGAGTTTAGTGAGGAATTAATCACACGTTTTGGAGCAGCCCCTTGGCCGCCAATATCATGCGATCTGACCCCACTAGACTATTTTTTGTGGGGCTACGTGAAGTCGCTCGAGTGCAATGGTAAACCAGCCACAATTGTAGCCCTGAAAGACAACATTACAGTTGGCATTGGTGATATACCGGCCGAAACGCTGGAAAGAGTATGTCAAAATTGGGGCTTACGGATGAACAATCTCTGGCGTAGCCGCGGGAAAATTTACATTTTCTGTTGTTTTTTTTAATTTTCGAAAACCAAACGCTTAAAAACTCACCCGTTATACAACAATAATTTCATGACTAAATTAGACCAATTCTAACTTTTTCATTAGTGTCACCCAACTTAAAAGAATTAATTTGTATTGGCCTAGTTTTTTACGTTTTATATTAATAATAACCAATAATATAAATTATTTAGAAATTTTCTTAAATTGAGCTCAAAAGATCAAAATTTCAGTTGTATAATGATTGCATGAAAATAAGAGCTAAGTCATGTGAGTGGGTATGAGACCCTATGAGCTGATATGGTCAAGTTGGACCACTCACTCCTATCATATATGCCACTGACTGCCGCACAGTGGTCAAATATCCTGAAAAGATGGCCAAAAGTCGAAAATGTTGTCCGATTTGTCCAAAATTTTGCACACTCTAGTTTTCGAGGCTGCTGATGACGAATTTGATATTGAATTTTCCGAAAACAAAATGGCGGATCCAAAATGGCGGACGACTTTTGAAAAATTACAACTGATTCACTTGAAAAATTGTACACGAGGGTTTTCGAGGCTGCTGATTACGAATTTGATATTGAATTTTCCGAAAACAAAATGGCGGATTCAAAATGGCGGACGACTTTTGAAAAATTACAACTGATTCACTTGAAAAAGTCGTCCGCCATTTTGGATCCGCCATTTTGTTTTCGGAAAATTCAATATCAAATTCGTCATCAGCAGCCTCGAAAACTAGAGTGTGCAAAATTTTGGACAAATCGGACAACATTTTCGACTTTTGGCCATCTTTTCAGGATATTTGACCACTGTGCACCGAAGCGAAATGTGCAACTTTGTGCAGCTGATTTTCACAATACTTATAGAACAAGATATTCTGAATACTAGAAAAAAAAATCTAAGTGGAACTCGGTGGAACTTTTTTTTTAGGCCTTTCCAAAGTTTGTTTTAATTTTCGAAAATCCGGAAAATCATCATCGGTTCAACACACATTTCAAAAACGAAAAAAATTTACTAGCCAATATACGATAAAATATTATAAAAGAACTTACCTTTACGATGAGATTCCATGTTTAAACATGAAAATCAGTTGAGTTGTTGCAAAGCTATTTAATTTTGAAGATAGGCATTTTTCTTCACTAATGTAGCACGAGATGTTGATCGCACGACGGTCACTGCAAAAGTGAGTTACAGAGACAACAGAGGTGCACAGTTTTACACCTATGGTGAAAATGAGTCTCATGAATAGTTCTCAAGATATTCTCATTAAAAAATATATTATTCCGAAACATTTTTTTTTGCATTTTTGGCCAGCTTTTTGGGGTTTTTGACCACTGTGTGCCGGTGAGAAAAAACTTTCAGATGCGCTTATTCTGAGTCTCAAATCTGAAGTCATACATTAAATGAAAATGACACTTTCTTTCCCGAGCACCGATCATTTTTAAATAATAAATACCAATTTTTCCTCTAAATATTGACATTAAAAGTTTTGTTGTCGTTATTGAAATTAGTCACAGAATTCCTTAATAAACTTGTTGTTTTATTTTTTTTTTTTTGGTTTTGTTTCTCATAACCATCCATTAGGTTTCTTATTACTTTACTTACAATCATCACAAGTAGTGAAAAAACCCCCTCACGCTCCCACTTTGTTTACATTAGCGTAAATGTCATTATTTGTTGTCTACTGCGTCTTATTTGCTGAGTTTTTATTTCGTTGCTTATATCTCGTATTTGTTTTTGTTGTTGTTGTTATTTTTATCCCACTCGTAGATGTCAAAAACTCATTGTGACAAATGGAACCACACTCAAAGAGCAGCCAAAAGCACAGAAAACCAAGTGCCCGAACGTGTTTAAGGTGGTGGAATTTCTGATTAGAATGCATTAGAAGAAGATGATAAAGTCGCAGCAACAGTTAAGGCCACAACAACCCACGTAACGGAGTTGGGAAACCAACAAGACGCAACACATTCTACTTTTCTTTCTACCAAAAAAAAAATGACGCTTCACCCATCCCTTGGAATGAAAAAACCAACGCAATAAATGAAAATCTTGCAAGTCAGCACTACAAAAACTAAGAACAACAGTAAAATTACTCATTTTATGCGCGTATTGCTTTGGAAATAAACTTTCAACATTTTGTTTTGCAGTAGCACAACGTAAATAATGAGAAACGTAATGCTTAAAAAAAACCAAAAATAACGAAACGTAATGTAAAAGTTGACTTTTAATTTTTGACTTTTTTAGCATTAGTTAAGCTTTTTTGGACAAAAATACAAAAACGACATATATATATAACGATATGTTGACTCAAACGAGGAAACTCGAAAAATCTCAATCTTGGTTCTCGTCTGACCATTTAAGCTTTCTCCGAATAAATAATTTGAAAATAAGATCTTGCATTTAATAAGTTAAATTCAAACAGAACACCTTTAGTATCAAACTGCTTCGAACAAGTAATGAGCCAGTGAACGTAATATTTGGTACCTATTAGAATTTTACTTTTAAGAAGCAATTTCTGTATCAAAATTGGGCTGAATTGTATCAGTGGGTGTGTCGTCGCCCTAAATTTTAAGTCTAAGTACACCATTTCTCGCAAATAATGCAAGTAATAATGATCAAATTTGACCAGCGAATGTCGATCATAGAAATAATATATTGAACTAAGTGGGCGGATATGTAGAAGTGGGCGTATCATTCTTTTGATTTTGTTTTTAACAATATTCGACATTTTCGTTTTTTGCAATCTCTTTCAATTTTTTCTAACATTGCACGTATTATTGTCGACATCTTCAACTTTGTTTTAACAGTTTCCATGTTTAGTCTTCTTTATAAACTTTTTGAACTTTTTCCAAATGTTTCACAATTTTGTTCACTTTATCAACCTTTTTTAACTTAATTAAATCTACCAAGATTTTTGAATATTTTAACACGAGTTTTTCAACCTCTTTCAATTTTTTTTTTTTTTCAAGTTTTTCAACTCTCTCAACTTTTTTCAAAATTTTCCATACTTTCTCGACTTTTTCAGCGGCTTATAACAGCTTCAACCCCTTTTCAAATTTATTCAATTTTACTCGAGTTTTTCAACTTCATTCAACTTTTTTCAACATGCAATACCAGAAAAATGTTTTTACTTAACAAACATACTAGTAGTTGTCTGATTAGCCTGCTCACATCTTGAAAAGACGCCTATGAAATGTTTTGTAAAACACGTTGCCATGCTGTCCCCGCATTCGCTCAACTATTTAAAAATTGATGAGTGATGCTTTTGTACTTTTTCTAAAGCCCTCATTTTCTGTTAACTTTTAAAGAAGCCCTCGTGGGCTCTTAATCATAGTGAGGACTATTAAATTAATTTTTTTAAAACTCAGAGGAATTAAAATTTTTACAAGTAAAAGTTTTAATTTAAAATTCAATGCATTAGTTTCAACACCGCTTAAGCGCATAAAAAACTGAAGTGACGAATCGAAGCATTTCTTGCTTTCGGTTCCCGATGTCCTCGTCGTTGGTCTCCATGTGATGATCTTCGCACTTGCTATTTTTAACAAAAGATGAGATCTTGCTATAAGAAAGAATAAAACAAAGTTGAACTGAAATTGAAGTAAACATGAAACTGTACAAAAAAAAAAGGATAAAAAAGATTTTGAAATTTGAGGGTATTAGAATGATAGTCACTTTTTTCGAAATTGAGTTAAACCTAAGAATGTGTACCAATTTGTTGTTGTGCTTCATAAGGAGGAGAAACAAACATACATTGTGTACTAATTTGTGTTTCTAGGTCTAGTCTAATAAAACCCTTTGATTTAAAAATTTAAAACGCTTCACATACTCCAGTATCATTATAATAGCCTCAATTAAAGGATATAGAAAGGAGAAAAGTCCTTTTCTATGTAATGAAAAATTATTTGCTTTTAGAACAAATGCAAACTTAAATTTTTAGTTAAATTTCATACTATCTAGATCTTAACTTTTAAAAATTTTCTCACATATTCAATGTGGAATT
This sequence comes from Meiosimyza decipiens, assembly GCA_963680825.1. Lineage (NCBI taxonomy): Eukaryota > Metazoa > Arthropoda > Insecta > Diptera > Lauxaniidae > Meiosimyza > Meiosimyza decipiens. Next base: position 15,822,937 of record OY804261.1, on the reverse strand, counting down.
TTTCTTAAAATGTGTTATTTTTTTGCCTCATTCCTTACAGTGGTTTGAAAATATTTTCAATCGGTCAAAATTTTTTATCGTAAGAGCAAGTGTTTTCATATAATTATTTTTGTTTAATTGGGAACCTAGAAAATTTGATATTGACTCATACAGGGATGCTAAGGTGAAAATTAAAAATTAACGGCCTTACAAAAATATCAAAATATTTGATAAAATTCGAAAAAAAATTTTCGGAAAGGTTGATAACTTTTTTTTTTGGTCAGCAATATTAAATAATTTCTATGAACTTTTTTGTTTTCTTTGCTTGTATAAAAACAATTTTACGCCCCATTAACGGCTTAATGCGGCCTAAAACTTTGGCATGCGATTTACGGCTTGGCCGCTTCAACAACGGCCACTTGACAACTCTGGCCTCATGGCTTCCGATGATATGAAATTTCAGAGTTTAATATTCTGCATATCCACTTAATTACTTTAGAAAAGACTTTTTAAAACTAGCGAGTATCCGAGCACTAATGCAAACATAAATTAGATGCCACCGTTTTTTTTTTGCTTCTCATTTCCGCATTTCTTGCTCTCCCACTCAGAAATTTTATATAAATGTTGCTAAAAAGTTAATTCTCCATTTCGTGTAAATTTTTTTTTCAAAAAATTGTGGTGAATTTCAAGCTTCAAATTCATTTTTCATCACGAAAAAAAGGCTTTCATTGATATTGACGAGACTTCTATATGTAGGCGTATAAAATTTGGAGACAAAGTATAATAAAAGAAATTTTAAAAGCTTTGTTTTCAACACTCTCCAAACGTGTCCTTGCTTCCTATTAAATAATTTTATATAAAAAATAAATCATCTCAAAAATTTGATTCCACATGGTGAATTGTTTAACCACAGTGCGCCAGTTGTCAGTTGAATCCGAATTCGAACACAAAAACAATTTTACTCGCTTATTGAAATAAATTTGCAATTCGTTGAAATATGTGAATATTTATCGAAATTAGTAGTTTTCAGTTCAACTGTTGAATAACAGACGATAGACGTCTTGGTATTTTTTTAGTTCTTTCATTGTGCCGTAGACTTTTTTTCAATTTTGTTTGTTTGTCTCTGTACTTCCTCTTTTGTTCTGCTTCAATCAGGGTATATGAGTTGAAGGTGACGCCAGTGCCAGCGTTGTAGCTGCACGTCTTGACTGCGAAATTGAACTTTGCATCGTCGAAGAAAATGGAAAAACTGTCAGCTAAACAAATGAAAATTTGAAGGAGCTCACAAGTCACGTGCAGAAGAAGAACGCGTCCATGCTTTGCATTCGCTATGGACGAAGAAAAGGAATGAATATCTCGAGTGAAGCTAAATTAAATGCAAACTGGAAAATTCCATTTACTTGACTTAAAGGAGGGGACACAAAACAAAATTGAGCAACGGCGAGAATGCGTACGAATGAAACGCACGTCCTACAAGACAAGACACCAACTAGACGGGGGCAAGATTCGGAGAGTACTCCATCAATTCTATTGTGGAGAAGGATTTGGTGAAAATAATGCAAGGCTAATGATTGATTATGCGACCGGACAAAACGACTGTTGCATGTTCAAAAAAAAAAACATTTTTTGCACGAATATAAAATTTTTTATACCTTACACAGACCGTATATTCACTTTGTCATTCAGCTTGTAACGCATAGAAAGGGGCGTAACAGGTATAGAAAAGTGTAGGTTCATAGTTTTTATCAGGACTAAATTTTAACATGTCCGTCTGTCTGTCGTGATAACGGGAAACTGAGCCAGTTCGGCACGGAGGCTGCAATTTCTATCTTGCTTTCTATCTATCAATTCAATATCAATTCAATTTCAATTCAATTGTTATTCAATTTGAATTCAATTTGAATTCAATTTCAATTTAATTTCAATTTAATTTCATTTCATTTTCAATTCAATTTCAATTGAATTTATATTCAAATTCTATTCAATATCTTTTCAATTCAATTTCAATTCAATATCAATTCAATATCAATTCTATTTCAATTCAATTTCAAATCAAATTCAATTCAATTTTAATTCAATTTCAATTCAATTTCAATTCAATTTAAATTCAATTTCAATTCAATTTCAATTTCAATTCACTTTCAATTCAATTTCAATTTAATTTCAAATCAATTTCAATTCAATTTCACTTCAATATCAATTCAATTATCAATTCAATTTAAATTCAATTTTAATTCAATTTCAATTCAATTTCAATACATTTTCAATTCAATTCAATTTCAGGTCAATTTCAATTCAATTCAATTTCAAATAAATTTCAATGCAATTTCAATTCAATTTCAATTCAATTTCAATTAATTTCAATTATATTTCAATACAATTTCAATTCAATTTCAATTCAATTTATATTCAAATTCTATTCAACTTCTTTTCAATTAAATTTCAATTCAATATCAATTCAATATCAATTCAATATCAATTCAATATCAATTCAATATCAATTTAATATCAATTCAATTTCAATTCAATTTCAATTCAATTTCAAATCAATTTCAATTCAATTTCAATGCAATATCAATTCAACTATCAATTCAATTTAAATTTAATTTCAATTGTATTCCAATTCAATTTCAATTCAATTTCAATTCAATTTCAATTCAATTTCAATTCAATTTCAATTCAATTTCAATTCAATTTCAATTCAATTTCAATTCAATTTCAATTCAATTTCAGTTCAATTTCAATTCAATTTCAATTCAATTTCAATTCAATTTCAATTCAATTTTAGTTCAATTTCAATTCAATTTCAATCAAATTTCAATTCAATTTCAATTCAATTTCAATTCAATTTCAATTCAATTTCTATTCAATTTCAATTCATTTTCAATTCATTTCAATTTCAATTCAATTTCAATTCAATTTCAATGCAATTTTAATTCAATTTCAATTCAATTTCAATTCAATTCAATTTCAATTTCAATTTCAATTCAATTCAATTCAATTCAATTTAATTTCAATTTAATTTCTATTTCAGTTCAATTTAAATTCAATTGCAATTAAATTTCAATTAAATTTCAATTCAATATCAATTCTATTTCAATTCAGTTTTGATTCAATTTCAAATCAATTTCATGTAGCGCAAGATTATATACTGATCGATCAAAATTTGTATGGTTTGCGCCCGTTACGGGTATAGTTTTGAAACAACATCTAAAGCTTCTTGGAAAAAGTGTGTATCCTAAGGAGTAAACGGTAGATTGGCAAGCGATTACACCAAATGAATTGCTCTAACAGGCTTAAAAGATCTCATTAGGGATCAATGAAACTATAAATAAGTACTCTGAAACTATAAGTAAGACTCAGTTGATGAATAAGTTAGAAAATAAATGGGTTATTCAAACATTGTCTGTACCAAAGCGAAATGCAAAGTTTTTCACGTCTTGAACTCCCACTCCAATCAGCAATGCTCACTCCCAGTAACACTCCTTCATTAATTCACAGCACAAATGCAGCAGTGCTTATCTTTGCCACAAAATCCGTTCAGAAGACATTAAATGTTTTTTCTTTGTTTTTCTCTCTCTGCAACGGCAGCATTTCAATTTGCATTTTCTATTTATTTTTCCGTTAATAACAACAATGGCTACCATTTTTGCTTTCATTGCTTGGATATTGAGAAAACAAACTGTTTGCCAATATGCGTTGCAACCATAATACAACAAGCTGCATTGCAACTGCTGTTGTTGCTAGAAAAGCGGTAGACAACACAAAGAAACACCGAAGAAGCTAAACATTTTCTTTCATCAAGCAAATAAATAATCAGACAAAATGTGCAAATAAGAAAAACTTAAAAAATAAATAATGAAACGAGCAAGAATTTTGCAATTATTTCTACAACGAATAAAATACAGTATTCACTCGTAAAGTAGAAAGTTATGGAAATATGTCTTTAAAGAATGTGCATTCAAAAAGTTGATCAAGAACCATATTCATAGTATATGCAATGCTGCACCTTAGTTACTAAGATAATGCTCATTTAAATTCTTATAATTATGTACATTCTACTGTCTTATTAGTTGGTTTACATACATTGTACAGATATAGACTGTAGTTTTTTGTAGTAATGCAGATATATTTCTGATTTGCACTGCAATTGGTTGCAGTTGTCTTTTGTTCATAGAAAATGCTATTTCTATGAGCTTCATTGTTTTCGTTATGAAATGATTTTTAAATTGCGTGATTATTTCGATTGCTAATTTGAAAGAATCCAACGAATATTGTGTGTTTTATTTCAATCGCTAAAGATTAAAGAAGAATGGATTAATGAAAATTAGACTTTGTTCAGGTACCTTAGAGTAAATTAATGATTAGCACCAAAAATTAACACATTAAAATTAGCCGGTTATTCATATGAATGACTTGTTAATAAATATTGTCAATGAATAGCTGAACGAATTCATGTTGATTGCATGAACAATGATTTGAATTAGAGGTGGCGTAAGCATTTGGAAGCATTTGAAAACTTGAATAATACTAGTTTCTTCTATGTATTTTGGAACGTAAATTCCAAAAATGTCAAACATTTTTTTATCCTTAAGAATCATTTTCAAGAGATCCCCTAAAACTCGTTCTTTTGACATTTTTTCAGTTATTTTCCCATACATATCCTCATCAATTTTTATTCAATCCGCGTAAATTGCATGTTATTTGAAAGTTTATTGTGTTTTGTTGCTAAAATTTTATGAAAATACAGGTGATCTAAGTCCAAAAAAATTATTTTGTTTTGTCTCTTTTCCACTCACTAAACTAATTAGCTAACTCACGATTTATTTCAAAATTTTTCTTGTTTCATATTTTTAGGATTTGGGGTGAAAGCCCAATCTTTTTTAAAAATTTTAAGTAAAAATTTGCTCAAGTTGGAAATAAAATGTTGAAGTTATAAAAAAAAATATGAAACATGGTTATTTCTGTATATCTATGTATTCATGATTTAAAAATACGTCATTTTGCTTGAGCTTCTTTGCTTGTGCACCGTGGAATCTGCGGGAATTTGCCATCATGATGACTTCATTTGAAAATTCCTTATAACGCTTTTTAATTAATGCGATGTCCTGGTGGAAACGCTTACCTTTTTGATTATTCTTTGCACCCAAATTTAGAGGAAAAGATTCCAAATGGCTATGCACAAAATGCATTGTTGCCCAAAAATCCATGATTAACGTCTTCGAATGCATTCCAAGCTTCAGCCTCGGTCAAGAAGCTGGATGGCGCAACCTGTCATACTGCGCGCGAAACAAGTAAGTTAGCGTTAAAAAAAAAATATCCAGATGTATTCTCAAGAAATGTTGTTCAAAATCGGCTACCAAAGAAGCTTTGTTGGATTGTAGTGAAATGGCTCCGATACCACGTTGGAGTGTACGCACAAGTATGTCGTTCAAGTATGGAAGAAGTCACGAAGTAGAGCCAACATACATCATGTATCGTATATATGTATTTTAGAATTTATTCAGGAGCTTCAAACTATTGTTTCAAGACCATCACTGATGGTTAGGCAAAAAAAAACTGTTTTTATCTCAGTTTTTTATAGATTCATATTACAAAATTACGTTGGCGAAAAACAATTTTCTAATAAAAAACAATTTCACTTTCAATGAAGACTCTATTATTTACCACAAATATTTCTAAAAAAAACACTTTTTTCTCGACTCACTTGTGTCAAATTTTAAATAGCTTGACATACATTAGCGCATATCTGCGTTTATTTATTAAACGCACCAGCTGTCAAATGCCAGGGGAGGCATTATTTTAATGGTGCCATCATTATTCTAATATATATATTTTTTTTTAAATGGCAAAAGAAAGTTAAGAAAACATACTCCAAATAGGAATATAACAAAAGAAGGAAACATTTTTGTCTACTCACACTAACATCCCTTTGTTAATTTTATTCTTTTAAATGTACATACATATGTACCCTGTGTGCCAGTGTATAAAAATGGCGTCATTACAATTGACATTTTTATATTTCAATTAGCTTTTCATGTAGCTGGAAAATTGTATGTTTCATTTTTCCACTTAAGTGCGTGCACGATGGATACCCGAGCAATTGCCAGAGCATTTGCTTTGGTGGAAGCCGGAGAAAAGAAAAATTGCCAATTGAAATTGTCAAAATTATTAGCTAAAATTGCGCGTAAATTTTTTAAATAATTTCTTTTCTTAAGGTGTTTGTGTAGCATTTAATGAGCAAATCATACCCATGGTTGTTAAGGAATGAAAAAGATTACAAAAACACTAACACTAGCTAATTTCAAACTCACCTTTACAAACCATTTCAATAAAGGTGTGCAAAAAGCACAGAAAAACTAAGAAAAAAACTCCATATGTTATTGGATTATGTATATGGACTTAAGAGGACATATTGGAGCCCTTTCTGATTGCAGAGTCTTACACTCAGAGTAAAATGGCATTGTAGATTTGAAAATTCTATTTCTGACTTGAACGCGCCAAATTAATGTTGAAAATGGTAAAAATATCATTTTGTCCCTTTGCATTTAACAACACAAACAATTTTAAAATCAATTTGAACTTAAAATGTATTGAAAGCAACTTGACTTCGCTCGAAAAAAACTTGAATCCAAATCAAAAAAAAATTTCTTTTCAATTTAAACATAAAGTCACTGATGTTTTCTTTGAGTGTATTTATAAGTGCAACGCATCTGAAGGCCATAAATCTTAATTCATTATGCAGACAGAGTAGAGGTCTGCATAATGAATGGTCTGTGGACCATTTTATTCTTCTTTTATTCACCTCTGCGGTTTTGTGTTTCGATTTGTGGTTTTTGTGCTCAAGGACTGGATAGACTCACAATGTGAGAAATAGCTTGATAGTCCTTCCGAGTGCACTCATGCAGACCTCTAATAAAGAGCAGAAGATACATTTAAAAAATTTTTTACCATTATAAGTTCAGTCGCTACAAAATCTGTAATGTATACTTGCTATTTCTCGGGCCTCCATGTATTTTAATCTCCTTTTTAATAATGCGTATCATTTGGTCGGAGTAATCTTTTATTGATCCAACAAGAAAGCTCTAAAGTATATTTTTTCATGATGCATAAGCTCATTCAAAAAAAGAATCTTTCTGAAGCAAAAATTTAAAAAGTTATCTGTCACTCTAGTAGGGTAAAACTTTCTTAATCCTTCTATACTCGCAATCGGATTACTCTTTTCTTTTGGGTAGTGACTGGCATTTAACAAACAGTTGTCTTAGGTAGCCGATGTTTTTTCAGATTCTCGAAATTCTGGCAGCTCCTCGAAAGACTACAGTATCACTGATATTACCAGTTGTTCCGTATAACTAGTGCTGAGCGATGCGCAGTGGCCGGTATTGCGGAACAGGTTCAATAGTCTTTTGAGAGGAAATCTCTTATCGCACATATGAGCTAACAAATGATGTGTGTAGAATACACAGATATAATTTTTAGGAAGGATATTGTTATGTATTCCAAAAGTAAATTAAAATGTCCTGATCTTCAAAGCAAGTTCACTGTTTTTCACTTTTAATTCGCTTTCTGTTGCCTGGACGGAAATTCAGCGTGTACGAAAAAGTTACAGATAAAATAATTTATTTTATATGAGAAGGCTTTGATAATATCTTTGTCAATATCTCCTTTCTATTGATTTGATTTTCTACAAAAAAAAAAGCCCATACCGTTTTTATGATATCAGGCCGATTGAAATTGAAATCCCTGTGTCCTACACATTTTATTGGTATTGGCTTTGCATCATGAAAACGATAAGTCAGAAGTAGGTTAGGTTAGGTAGGTTAGGTTGCTTGCATATAAAAAGATGCACTCGGAGGCAGTTTGCCCATTGTGATACCATTTATATATAAAAATATTACCTTCCTTCTCTTTAATTTTTCTTATTGAATGGGGATGAACCACCCCACAGCCATTTTGAAGTTGAAGATGCTGGTGAATTCCAACTCGGCTTGTTCCTCAAGACCAACAAAGAACGCAGAACCAAAATATAGTTGGCTCGTTTCCTCATTAGCCTCGGCATTCGCATAGCAGGTGTTTAACCGTGTCATCCTCTTCTTATTCCCCGCAACTCCTGCAGATCTTTTTGAAAGAAGCACCACATTTGGCGGTCATAGGTCCACAGTGGCCCGTCAGTGTTCTAACAACATTCCTTAGCTCTTCTCTTTTGAATCTTAAGAGTTTGCGTCCTTCCCAGATTAAGTTTAAACCATATGTTTCGAGACCTTCTGCATTCGGCGATAAGGTTCCATCTTCTGTTCGTTTGCTCCTTAATTATGCACTCTATCCGAAAGCATAGTTGCACCAGCGGTATCTTAAGGAAGGTCTAACATTTCTGTTGATTCTCCGGTTGTTCTGATCCTATTCTGGCACATTCGTTAAAATCTCATTTCTGGAAATACCCTGATGGCCGGGCACCCAGCGGAGTTCTATAGTATGCTGTCGGATTAAACGTAGTGATTCCCTACAGTTTTCTACACATTTCGACTTCACGATTTTGACATTCAGTACTTTGATCGCTGACAGTCCACACATATGGTAACGATGGAGGGAGTATGCTCCTTGTTCCGTATCATCTGTGCGGCTTGGTCTATGGCATAGATTTCAAAAGTAAAAGCTTCTAAAATTTTTTTTTATAGGAAATCAAAAAATCTATAGCTTTTATCTTTTATAAATTGACTGGTCAATAAGAAGAAGATTCATACAAAGCCATATCTAACCTTTGACCTTTAGTATCATGAAAACTGTTGAATTAACGTTAACAATTTTTATGAGAAATTGCTTTTTCTTTAGTCCTGCGTTAGTTTTGTTTCTTTACGTTGGTTTTAAAGTCTTGGAAACACTCGTTCTGGCTAATGTAGAAGATTACGCTAATACTTACAAGTAAAGAATTTCATACTCGCACATACTTACTACATACTTAGCCAATGAATGCTCGATGCTAGGGTATATTTTCAACTCTTATCCTCTGATATCTCTTGAGCTGTTAACTTCAGTAAGTTTTGGTCATATATCTGAAACAGGATGATCATCATTTATCCATACCCTTCTCTTTTACCAGAGCAAATGCGGTGTTCTTTGACAAATCTTATAAAATTTTTATTTTTTTTTTGTAACACTCGAGAATTTTCTCCAAATGTCAACTGATAAGTAAAACATACATTTTTAAAATTTAATTAAAACTACTAATTTGCGAGAGACATCAATCAATGTTTACAAATTTGCGATAATGTTGTTCCTCAGTTCTGCCGAAATTAAGATAAGATAATGACATTTGATATTGACTTTGCATACCTACTCAAAACCTATAAAGAGCACATGATGTGCCATGAGAAATTTATTATTGTTTAAAGGTATCAGCATGTATTTCGGGCTCAGCTTAACAACAAAAGCCATCGTCCTGTTGACGGTGCTTTACGTCATAAGTGCAGTAGCAGCAAAACCAGCTGAAGATTTTGAGCTGAAGCCTGCAAAAAATTGTGACCCATTGAAATGTCAAGCGCCAAATTGTCGTTGTTCTGGAATGTCATTACCATTGCCGGAATTTCGTGGACATGAGCAGGAAATACCACAGGTCAGTGAGAGACAGTTGATTTTTTGAACAAGAAAATTTGTATCGCATCACTAATTTATAATAATGAAAATTATTTATTTTCGCTTCATCTTTTGAAAATGCAGTTTATCACCGTGACCTTCGACGATGCCGTTAACGTTCTGAATTACGCTCAGTACGAAGAACTGTTTGATGGTCTTGTAAATTCCGATCGTTGTCCAGCACGTGGTACTTTCTATGTTTCACATGATTACACCGATTATACCAAGGTTAATGCACTCTATAATGAAGGTCATGAAATTGCTTTACATTCGGTAACACATGGTCAAGGTACCGAGTACTGGCGTACCGCTGATCTTGAGTTGGTAATGCGTGAATTTGGTGATGAAATCAAAATACTGGAAGCTTTTGCAAAAGTTGATCCCAACCATATACGTGGTATGCGCTTACCATTCTTGCAGCTATCGGGTAATACTACTTTTGAGGCCGCAAAACGTTTAGGTCTTACCTATGATAGTTCTTGGCCTACACAAGAGTATCGCGATCCAGCAATGTGGCCATACACGCTGGATTATCTATCAACGCAAGATTGCCAAATAAGACCCTGTCCAGACGCTGGTATACCAGGTGTATGGATAAATCCTATGGTCTCATGGTTCGATACTCAAGGTTATGGTTGCTCCATGATCGATGGTTGTATATATCCACCAAAAGATGATGTTGATGCACTGTTTGAGTGGATGTTAATGAATTTCAATCGGCATTATGAAGGTAATCATGCTCCGTTTGGTATGTACTTGCATTCAGCTTGGTTCTCACGTGGCAAAAACTATATGTCAGCTTTTAAAAAGTGAGTAATGTGTGACTTATGACGTAGTACATACATACATTATTAATACTTTTCTATAGATTCTTAAATCATGCAGTTACTTTGCCTAATGTTTACATTACTACCGCATCACGTGTTATTCAATATATGCGCCATCCGGTGCTTGGAAAACCTTTCAAAGGATGCTTGAAGAAACCGCGCACCACATGTACTCCAAAGAGTTGTGTTTTGGTGAAGAATTCAACTGGTGAACAACGTTATATGAACGTCTGTGATAAATGTCCTGCTGTATATCCTTGGCTTGATAATCCTTTGGGCTACTAATGAAATTGGATTTCACAAAAATAATTGAAATTAATTTTATCTATGGTATTTTGTGATTTGAAATAAATAATGAGGGAATAAGAAGCATATTTGTTGCATTTTCAATGAGCTCTTCACTTTAACAGGTGGCTCAAGACATAACTTAAGAGTTTTATACATTTTTTAGGCTGAGTATATGCAATATGAAAGCTATAATATATATATATATATATATATATATATATATATATATATATATATATATATATATATATATATATGCCAAAATAGAAATTAAAAATGTCTCGCTATAAGATTTTGGCCATTACCTTCTTCAAAAAAATCTTTTATTATTAGAATGCGAGATTGCAACCATATGATGAGTATAGAAAAAGTCGCTAAAAATTGGCATGACAATCAAAAAGCGAGCAATGATTAAAAAACGAATGGCACAAAAAAAAAATGGGCGTTACTAATTTAATTTTTTTGTTCTGTTTTTAAATCGTTTAAAATTTGACTAAAAATGTTCTTCCTTTTACTATTTTGTTCAAAAAAATTTCTGAAAAAAATATTCAGGTGTTTTGAAATTTTACGCTGAAGTGGAATTTAATGTGGATGATGGGATGTGATATATCAACAAGATCTGACTCCAAAGATAACAGCAAACGAGCTAAGTCATGGCTCAAAATATTCATATTAGCGCTATGGAGTAAATCAATGTTAAAAGTGCGCTGAGTAATGACAATCCGAGGAATGAGATCAAGTTGTGAGAAGTAGTACGTGGTGCCTGAAACGATTTACTTGTTAAAAGTTTCCAAAAATTGATTGACTCTATGAAATGCAGATGTGTTGTTGTAATCCGTAATAATAGCTATGCGACAAGTTATTGCGAAACATTTCATTAAAATTAATAAATGTTTGCAATCATATTATTATACTTAGTTTGCATATTTCTTCATTTAGCTTACGGTCAATGCACTTAAATGCAACTTAAGTCAATGCATTATGTATTATTGAATTTATTTATTTTGTATAATTAGCATTTTATGAATTGCACCTTTTGTTTTGTTTGTATTTTTATAATACTTGCACTTTTTGCTGAGCACTTTCATTATGAGTATATAAATATAAACATAAAATCAATAAAATGGATTGTACACAGAAAAAAATAGTCTGTAAAAATTCATTGGACTTCCGATAATAATAACAGTTTATACAAATAAAAATTACCTTTCGATGTAATATAACCTCAAATACCTTGAACAACTGTGATACTCGCACTTTTAGACTAGAATATCTCAAAAACCAAAAGCGCCAGAGATATTCTGACCTCGGATTTGAATTCAGCACTTCGAAAACCTTTGCAAAAGTATATTTGGGTTGCAGATACTGAGAATTGACAAAGTTTTGTAGAACTGTTTTATCTCTTATGTGACACGTATTGAAATTTTCACAGTTTGCCCTGTAATTTTTCTCTGTCGATAACATGATATTTTCTATAATTATTAAGTATTTTTTGCTAACTAAATTTTTTTTCTTGTCCAAGGAGGAGTGGATATATTTAACATTCTGAAACTGTTGCATTTTAAAGTGTAGAAATATTTTTTAAGTAACTGAGAACGGTTCCTCTACAGAAATTCTAAAATTCAAAACCAAGGACCACATTTTCAGAAGAATCTCAAGAAGTAACCACATGCAAATACTTGAACACAATTAACTGAGGCAATTCTATGTGAAAATTCAAAAGTGCTTACATATGTAAAGAGACATTCATATTGAAAGTGTGTAAAAATGTTCTTCACGTGCTTGTGATTTCATGCCTACCAGACTCTATACCACCTACACTCCATCACCCCAAATTTCAACATAGAGGTTTTACCACTTTTTTTCAACACGTCTTCTTCTTGCTAGCTTTTTATTTTACTTTTAAGCTAATGTTGTTGTACAAAACACTGTGCACGCCCTCAAGTGACGAAAGTCACGTACTTGGGCGTTACCTAACCTCATTTATATGTTTGGCTTTTATTTGTTACTCGTATTCGTAGTAGTACGGTACGTTTGTGTATGACATAGCAAGAAACCTTACTCAGCGCCCAACTCCCATAAACAGTTAAAATGACAAACATATATAAGTACATACATACATACGTACAGACAGTTATGCTCACACTTAAATGGCAAATGAAAATTATATTATACGAGCAGCATCGACTTCGACATCAGCAACAACAACGTCATCTGTGCAAAAGTAGTGTGAGTGGAGTGCCCCCTTCATAAGTGAAAAGCGCCATCTACCGGAAATGCTGTTTTATGGCGTGAATGTCGTTTCTGCTGTTTCTACTTCAAAACGATGTTCCATTTATGCTTCTCATACTCTGCACTTTTACCATTCGGTTGTTACATCGTTTTGTGTATAATGATGGAGGAGCAATCGTCGTTGTTGTCGTACGAATGCTGTATTATGCTGTTGCCCCTACACGAGCTCCGGTATAACGAAGTGAGTCTGTACGATTTAAACGGGTGGTTCGTGCGTCATTGTCTGTGTCTCTCTGTGGAAGATGCTCCATGGTTGGTGCAATAACTGTAATGAAGTTTCATTATGTGAAAGACAGTAGCGTTTGGAGAAAAAGTTTTGCAATCTTTAATGAAATGATCGCGAGATAATGTTCCAAGTGTCGAATTTTAAGAACTTATCTAATTTATTTACTCAGATTAGCACCTAAAACTATGCATTGAATGTTTATTTATTTAGCTCGGTACCTTTCGCTTTTGTGTCAGCTATTTATCTTTCTTTGAATTGCATAATTTTAGGCCCTTACTTAAATGAATAAACCACAATGTGATCAATTCTGCTTTTATTTATTAAAGTTATGCAATTCACAGTTCATTGTAAATTGTGCTGGTAAAATTACAATTTTTAATTTTACAATATTTTACGAGGTGGTAACTTGTGTTGTAATTGTTTCCTATAAAAAATGCAAATTACCACTAGTCGATAAATTTACTATACACATGCCCTTACGCATGTATTTTGAAAGCTTCCCAGCAGGCAATTGAACAAGGCGTTGTTCGGAAAAGGTCTGTTAGCACTGCTGCGATTATAAGAGGCCTTCTCAAAACTAAACTTTCATTTAAATAAAATCATGTGTACTAATTTCTTTTTATTATTATGATTTATGTTTTCATTTACAATCTGTCAATATTAACAATAAGTAAATTTTATAAGTAGCGAAATTTTAATTAGCAGAATAGTTACACTCCATTGATTGTATACTCATGAAATGCTATTATGCCTTACCACAGCAGGCGTGCTATTATGCCTTACCACAGCAGGCGTGCTAGTATGCCTTCCCACAGCAGACGTGCTATAAGGCCTGATATTAGAAGGCAAAAAAGAAGGACTTCATTTCTTTAGTTCATGTATTGCAAATTTTGGTTATTGTCACTCTCTTTTCCCATATGATTCTCTCACCAAAATAGAAATCGAATACACTTTTGAAAATATATGCGTAATGAATGACATTTTTAAATTTATCGACTAGCGGTAATTTGTATTTATAAGGGAAAGAATAACGACACAAGTTACCATCTCGTTAAATATTGTAAGATAACAACAATGTAATTTTACCAGCCCAATTTACATTGAACTGTAAATTGCATAAGTTTGCAATTTATTGCTATGTTAATTAAAAGCCTAAAACTATGCTACAAATGTGCTGCGAATTTTCTTAGTAATATGTGTAAAACTTGTAGCATTTTTCCACAGAATACGATGAAAATATTTTCAAATTTGTTAGGTACTACTGTACCTTAGTAAAGTACTATTGGTTTTTGAACACTTTTTGCCCCATAATGGGAGAAAAGAATATAATATGTCACGTGTGCAAATTCGGTGGATTCAAACAGTCTTAAAAAAAAACACAAAAATATAATTGTATTTTCTAATATATAAAAAGCTCGTATCAAATCGTTGTATTAATTTATAGCAAATACTTTTTCCTCTGAAACTCAGCATTTCTTATTTATTTAACTACAGCGTTTTGAGATATTCAGAGAATTGAATTATGCCAACTGAAATACATTTTTCAAGTATTTGTCAATCAAAAATATTTTTTAAAATGCTGTACCTACTCGCTATTTCCCAAAATATGGTTTCTGAACATATACGGATTTTTTTTTTTTGCTCATTTACGGTGCCAGAGTATTCAACGATTTCGCCACACACCTTATATTGTTTTTTTTTTAATTATCCTTAGCGTTTAAAAAAAAATTTTTTGATTTCTAGAAAAGCACCTTGACTTAAATAGTTGCTTTATGAAAAAAAAAAATTAAAATTCATATGCTTCCATGCCAACAACAAACGCTGTAACCATAATATTACCTTAACTATTATATTGTACTTACTATTTGTGCAAACTATACATAGTAACTTTTTTTCATCCTCTCTCTCTGATGTCCTGTCAAAAGCTTTGATATCATAAAGAAACATGAAAATAACGTGGCATACGCTTCGGAGCAAAAGTCGACCTTTTTATGTTTATTTCGACATTTTGTTTTTTTCCCTAATGTCTCCATCTCAATGCAGATGTTAAGTGGCACATGTGATGCCAAAGCATAAAAATGTCCCTGCAATAGCAACAGTAGTAGCAAAATAGAAGCATGTCCCTTTGCAACTATTTCACATGCACGAACATAATTTCGGACTTTGATGGACTACAAGAAAAATGAGAATAGAAAGAATGAAAGAAAGAAGATAACATAATAAAATAAGAAAGGAGCATATTTTAAGGGACCTTCCAAAAGACCATGTTAGATATACTCGTACAATGATGTGGCTACAGCACGATATGTTACTATCTTGTGTGTGATTACGGTGTTATTGGCGTTTCTGGATGTTAGCCGCAGTATGTGACCTGAGCTGATGTTGCTATACATGAGAGGATAACATGTATGCACAGAGACAATTAAGTAGTGGAAATTATGGACAGGACATTATTGGTTAAAGAGAAATTGCAGCAAGAGATGGATACCACGTGATGCGCTTACATTTTTTAATGTGTAAAAATTTAAAAATCAAATTAATTTTCCATGGAAAATATGAAAAATTTTGTTGACTAGATATCAGATTAAAAGAACAAAATTGGTTAAATTTTAATTCAATTGTTGTCAATATGTAGCATTTTAAATGATTTAATTGTGTAGACGCTAAGAGTGTCCGTGACAGTGGCATAACATGCACAGAGCAAATAACTTATATGCCGCACCTGCCGAACGGAAATTTTGCATTTTTTTTGCTCAACCAAAATAAAAAATTTTCTTTAAATTTGAAAATCTCCACCTTCCAACTACCTATATTCAACTATTTTCATTTGCTGAAAAAAAAGTAATTACTTTCTACTTTCAAAACCACTAAGGAGCTAAAATCTAAGCTGTGGCGCCATCTTTCAATGTTCTTTAACGTGTCAAAATTTGAGCAGAATCGGATGTTTTTTGAATGTCACACGTACATATATTATACATATTTAATATTACTAAAAAGCAGTAAGTATGTACATTAAAAAAAAGTCTTATATATTATTTTCCTGTTGATATATTAAATTACATCCCATTCCATTCCTCTTTTAAGGATTTTTGCTAACTCAACCATTTAAACTCGGTTAAAGCCCACGGTTACCTATAAAGTTATAATTTCCCTTAGTACAAACTTTGCTGTATACAACAGTCCTTCTTCTATACATTACAAATGGAATAAGAAAATGTTAAATACTTTCACCAAACACGATTAGCCGATAAATTATTATATATTAGTAAAAATAATAAATTTCAAAATCTATTAAATGTGCATATAATTTATTTTTTTTTGTCGATTTTATTTTAGTAGCGCCTTCGGAACATCTGACTGTACTCACTTATAAAAAGAGTGACAACTGTTTGTACATTCACATTGCAGATAATTTCCAACTCAATTCGATGATATCATTCGAATAGAAACTATATTTTACGTTGAAATTTGGACAAATAACCTTTAGTCTTTTTCAACAACCTCCAATTTTTCATTTATCAAAAAAAAAAAATAAAAATTTTTAAGCAAAAATGTCCAATCTACGTGTTGCAAAGAGAATTTATGGGCTTATTAAAGAGTCTTTAGGATGGTATTTACAAATTCCACCGTAAAATATAATTTTGATCCGAACGGCTACGTCGAACTGAGCTGAAAAAGTACCTGCAAATATTAAATAATAAGTAGTCCAAGTAAAATAATAGCAAAAACTTAATATACCCCATTTAGATCCAACAATGACTGGGCATCCAGCGTGCTGAACTCGTTCATCGCGTCCACCATCAGTATTTAAATTAAACCAAACTAAAGCTTTTCCCTTTGCAGGGTACATAGCAGCGTTAATTATTGAGAAAACTGTAGCACCACCATGATCCACATCACTCATCTTATAAAAAAAAAATATTGAAGAATTAGAAAAAATTCATTTAGTGGTCAATCGTGGACAGTAAACAGTCGCCGCTGGTGCCGACGAATACGACACGGCTGACTCTTTGCACCCGTATCGATTCTCCCTTTCTCCCCCCGGCTCCACTGCCGTTGTCCACACATCAAAAAATAACAATCTTACATAAATTAATACAGTTGATATACGATTTCCTGGACTAATGCCGTCGATGACCTGTAAAGAAATTATGAACTTATAGTTATGCGAATATAATAATGATGGATCATTGATATAATCATAATGCAATTCGAAATTCCCACCCAGACCATAGTTGGAAACTTGTAAGTTTTCAAATTCGCTTAAGTCGAATCCAGTAAAATCTGCAATTCTTTGGTTTAAGCGATTAGAAACATCATTCTCATCTTCAGTAAACCAGGTTGATTTAGCTGTTCTTGCTTTATTTATAACTTTTTTTTGTTTTAAAATATCATACTTTTTGAATCGCTCTATTCTGGAGCTTGCTAATTCCTTCAACGTATCGATTTCAGAATCACTGATGACATCATGATAAAGTATTATATATGGGTCTAGGTGTAGCTCTTCCACTTTAAATGGAGCCAAATAAAGAAACCCTGATGTTTTGTTGTGGTAAAAACAATGCAGTTTTGATAATTGATTTGCGTTTCTATTGAAGCATTCACTTTCATGTTGAGTTTCCAAATATTTGCCAGATTGCACCTGGTGAATAAATGTTGGCACTTCAATTATAAATTGCAGAGATTAAAACTCTGAAGACGCGTTTTGAATTAATGAAGATTTTTATGTATCTACCTATGCACCTATGTATTCATAATTAATAAAAAAATTTTAAAAAGATTCCATAAAATACCTATATTTATAATTGATATTTTATGTTTGATTTGTTAACATCTCGACCTCAGTGATGGCATTTTCGATACATTTGCGTTATGAAAAATTTATGCGTCAATATATGCGAGAAAGTTTTGGTTCATTCGGTATATTGGACAAATTTTCAGAACGATTTTGTCTGTAAATTTACAACTAACAATATAGGACAACTAAAATATCTCTCACTTAACACTAATTTTGTATTGACCTACAAAAAATTCAAGAAGACTATCAGGTAGCTATGTCAATAAATTGAATTTCAGGCTCCATTTCCCAATATTGCTCAACTGGTGTATTTACTCGTAGCAAATTAACTTTCAGTCGATGATATATCGACTCTGTCAAGATTTTTCGATATATCAAACATTTTCTATAACAACTCAACGAAACATTATTAATTTCACGTATTACAGCAAGAACGTTTGCAGTCACCTGCTTTTCTTCATTTAAAGACTCCTTATTTATGCTAGTGGATAAGTCATAAGAAGTTTTTATTCCTCAAAACATAGTTATTTTTACAAAATAGTGCACTTACACCTCACTAATAAGCCATTAAATAATCATCAACGAAGGAACGTTGCTTTCTAATATTTTTTAAACCATTGGCATTTCAGAAGTGTAGATCAGAAATCTTAAGTTGTTCTGGAAAATTCTTACCGTTTTCCTAGATCACTCTATGATGATTTAGACATTAATCGTGAACAAAATGACTTTCAGGAACGACAAATTTAAGATATTTTGTATGGAAAATATAACACTGACGAAAAACGGCTTACATTTTTCGAAAAATAATTAGTTTTATAGAAGACGAAGAAACCCCTTTTCCGAGCTAGTAATTATCAACATTTTCAGTTCAGACTAACGTTCCTAAAATGTTAGTACTTAAATAGGGTACAAATATTTCATTAGATTTACCTTTTTCGCTGGTGTTTTCGGCTCTGTTTGCTTTTGAAATTCGATTTCAGACTTTTCTCGCAGGAGATTTGCTTTACGTGGGCTTAAATCAAGTGTGTCATTGATAGCTTTTAAGGCATCATCAAATTGGTCTAAGAAATTTGAAAAACCGACACATCAAATGAATTATAAAAATAAATGCTCTTAATAGCCCAACCTATCTTGTTTCTGAAGAGCTTCTGCATATGCTTCATAGATTTTTATCTTATCAAAACCGTGAACTACATTACTATCACTATCTTGGTAAAGATGTAATGATGTATTTAGCCAGATTCCGGAAAGGTTGTAATAATCTTGTGAAAACAGCTCACGTCCGATGCTATAGCAATCCATTGCCGAAAAACGTGAGCTAAAAGAAGAAATTGGAAAATTCTGGAACATTTATTGTCAACCCATATCGATGCTTTGAAAATCATTACTCATATTGCTTTCCATATAAGATTCCTTGGGCCATGTCAGCAGGATTTAAACCATAGGTTTTTTGCAAACGATATATCGCTTCAGTGGCTTCACTCAGATCGTTGCTGTTTGGCGTATCAGCGCGCAGAATTTCTTTTCTCTTGATTTCATCTAAAGAAAAAGAACACAAATAATCACTTTGCGACTATACTAAATTAAAAAAAGGATAAGTTCTGCGACTATTTATTTATATGGAGATCATACTTATTTGTCATTCAGATATTTACAAATGCACCAAAAATCGAAATCTGCATACGCAAAGACATTGCCTCAACACAAAAACGCAAATTTCGAAGGATTTTAAAAAAATTGTCGAGAGAAAGTTTTTAGAATTTTAATTTTTGCAAAAACTTCTGACCCCTACCAACGCTGAATTTTTAGACATTTTTAAATTTTTTAATGATTAATCTCGTTGATATGCTAAAATCTGTGTGGAAGCTATCACCAAAACAGAAAATAATTGAATCGGAAAATATAAGAGAGAATCAAAGGCACTGTCTACTGATCGCGCACATTGAAAAAGTTTTAAAGAGACCCTATGCACCTTGGGTAGAGAGGGGATAAAAGAAGATATGCTTTCGATGAGCTTCGGAAAAACCAACCATATAAAAAAGTAATTTTTAAATTCCTAATAAATTATACACAAATTCCAGGATTTTATTTCGGAGGGGGTTTTGGATTTGAGATTTTTAAAAGCTTATTTTTGCGATCTCCTTGGTTTTTCAGATCGAAGACATATTTTTTCAGGTAACTCACTTTTAAACTTTTTAAACACTATAATGTTTAGTGCAATAAATCGCATTCTCGCAACTTAATTTTTTTTTTGGCAATAGTGCGAAATCACATGGTGTTAAATCAGATGAATATGGTGAATGATTCAACATACAGACTTGATTTCGTGCTAAATAGAATCAAGATCGCGGTATTGGTCGAATTCAGGCCATCAAACGGTGCAATACTTCCAAATAAAATGTTCAAGTAATTGTTTGACCATTTGGGACGAATTCGAGGTGTTTGATGCCCTTGCTTTCAAAGAAAACAATAAACGTTTTCTTGATTTTTGATGGTTTTTTTAGATTCGGCCTTCAGCGATCGTATGCATTCTAAAAATTGTTTATTTCATTTGAAAGTCTTTACCCGTTCTAGACAAACCCAAGCTTTATGCAAAATTTTGAACGTTTTTGTCGCTGTTGTGTAAACTTTTGCATGGGACTGCGCGGTGCTCCATATATATAGAATCTTGGGCGACCCCAAGACTAGTCAAACAAAGTAATATCATGTTTGGTAAAAGTCGCACCGTTGTCGAAAAAATCGGTTTTTTTAATTTTTAGCTAAAAAATGCGACCTTTGGTCAGTCGCTTTGGTACCACAGACACAAATGTAATTCTTTTGGCTGTGGCTCTTTAAAAAATAGATGTTGAATCCTTCAATGTGTTTTGCTCTATATTTTCAACAAACTTTAAGCTGGTGTGGTGTGAAAAAAGAGTACGACAAGCTAGGGGACCAGCTTGTTAAAAACAAATTCTATAATGGTAAAAATATAAGCTATAGCTTTTATGGTTACAAAGTTTTTGCTATTTTAGTGGCAAAGGGGGTGTTTGTATGGAACTTGAATTTTAAGCAAAATCAAGTCAATTTCGAATTTTATTTTATTATTTTATGTATAGTTCAACACGTAAATGAATTGAACTGATGAACGAAATGTCATAAAACTGACCAATTAAACCAATTTGAATTAAAAATTTAGGGCTTGTTCAGAAAAATGCAAGCTTCAAAACGATAAATAATTTTAATTGATGTAGCTTCCATTTGCTGAGATAATACTTCAGTACCGGAATCATTGTGTATATATTAGTCAATATGACGTGTGAGCTTGGTGATCATCACAAATTTTTTCAAAGCGCAGAGCAAGGCAAAGTATTGTCGCTCTCATTTCTCGCTCCACTTCCACGGGTGTATTAATTTCAGTTTAACAAAATAAATCTACCATTCCAATGTATCATGGGTACTCTAACTTAACTAACAGTCCGTGCGCTCAACGCACACATATTGTAAATCAGCTGATCAGAGCTCACAGTATTTATAGCACATTTTGGAGACTCCAAGCCATGTATCCAAAAAGTTTAGTTTCCGGAGAAGGGAAAATGAGAGGGCCTCCCACGACCGCTGTTCACCACACGTACACTTAGGAAACCCCTGTATTACACTATTAAAAATACCTTAAGAAATAAAAAAAGACTGAAATGAGTTGCATAGGAGGGCTTTTACTTTAGCTAAAATAAATATGAAGGAACTTGAAAATATAGTACATATCACCAAATATTATATGTCTTAGCGATTGTCCAAAATAAAATGTAATCTTCGAAGGCTCTTCGCTGTAAGCAAGTATATGACTTTATTTGTGTTACTCTCAATGCCCCGATGTACTGACATTAGTACCAGCCCAGTCAATCTGTCCTTACTCATTGAGCTACGTAAATATGTTTTCACATGTTTGAATGTTGAAAATGACCTTTCAAGAGTGCACGTTGTAACGGGTAAAATTGGCAAAATTTTGAGAAGCTTATAAGTATTTAGAATACCTTCCTCATTACAGTTTTTGAGGGCTTTAATTGCGCAAGTTGAAGGATTTATCACAGGGAGTTCATGCCAATTTTTTGCTCTGCTTGTAGGGAATCCTGTTCAAAACATTTCTTATAACAAGCAAAATTTAAATTTTTCAAGTTTAATCTGTTTATCCCACATACTGACGTCACTAAAACATGGAAATTAGCTAATACAGATCGATGATTATTAACTGTTTTTTGCAGCTGATCAAAAAATATTTTCAATATCTGATGACCTTTAAGTGACTGACTTACCTCTTTGTTTTCACAAAATCGTTTTCATAAAGTGTCTGTCCTTTTCAGAAATCGTTTTTGTATAGTTTATTCCTCACAAAATCAATTTTACGTAGTGTCTATCCTATGCAAAATTATTTCTTTATAGTGACTGTCAAAATATTTCCGGGAGTGGGAGGTTCTATCCCCTACCATACTCCCCTGGCTACGGCCCTGTCAGCACATATTTTTGCAAAGCGTGGCACAAGGCACTAACTTTCTTTAACATTAAGTGCAAAAAATACTGGAAATATATTGAAAATTTGTTTTGTGGGCCTGTGTTATCCACTATTTCTTACAGCTGATCAAAAATCATTTTCAAAATCTGATGACATTCATTTCAGACAATTTTTTTCCAAAATCGTTATCATATAGTGTCTGCTATTTGCACAAAATTGTGTTTTTATGGTGTATTCTTCATAAATTCAATTTTGCGTAGTACATATTCCTTGCAAAATCGTTTCTGTAAAGTGTCCGTCAAAATATTTCGGGGGACGGGGGGTTCTATCCCCTAGCATCCCTCCTAGATACGGCCCTGCACAAATTGATAATAATTCCAAAAAAGTGGGGTGTGTTATATTAACGAATAAAAACCGGACAGAAAATCAGGCTCAAGAAGAGATATAAATTGCTAGAAGAAACGTAATTCGTTGTTGTTCTGTGTTTCTTTATTTCGAATAAGCAGATTTCTGATTTTGGTGTGTTTCAAAAATCCAAAATATATTTTTCAACACAAGTTACATTTCTCTAACTTACCTGATCCTACTGAACTTTGTTGAAATAGTTGCCAGCTTATCCAATCTTCATGTAATCTGCGAATTAACGCATAGCTGTTTATAGGGTTCGAGAGATACTCCTCGGGATTTTTTTCAGACTTTTGGTCTTCAACGCGCATTTCGGCGACAGCACTTTAAATTATATTTGGAATAATAGAATTATATTATGTCGAATTATGTTAGATTTATTGATACCCGCGAGTAACTGATCATTTTCTTTCCAGTAGAGAGGTATAGTTTGCCATCGTGTCCAGTAACTCACGTTCCGTCTTCAACAGTACTTCCATGCCAGCAATGGAAGATGAAAAGTATCTTTTGCCATTGGTGCTCTCGCAGTGAACCATTTGAAGGAGAAACGCATATGCTAGAAACGTTGCTGTGATCTTTGTTTTTGAAAAATATGCAGGTGAACTCAGTATAATCATTTTTAAGCGAATGTAGTTGAAATATACGATACTGGTGAAGTAAAAGGGTTATAACAGCCAGCAGTTCTTATATTTACTACCTCCAACAATAGAAATAGTTTTCACCTAAACCTTCGTTGAAACATCTTTTGTTTTCTGTATTTCTTCGATAAGTTTTGCTTCTGTCGCTCTACCTCGAAAGTAATAGAAAAATAGATTATCTCTACATTGTTGTTATTAAAAAAAAAAAAAATCAGGTAACGAAAATGCAGAAAGTATCACGTTTAAGTTAACAAATTTAATTCATAAGTGCAGGGTGGCTACATAAAGATATTGAAAATGGATTATAGGTTCCACAGATTAACATCTTCTAAAGCTCTAAACTCTAAACGTTTTTGAAGCGCATAAGGTTAATTCAGTTCTCCGATTCATTAAAATATGTGTTGTTGGCAAACTTTTCAATAAAAATTTTTCTTTATGCAAGTTATGACTAAAAAGTTTGTTGAAATATTGGGCGATAATATGACTTAACTTGGGCCTTGTGTGGTATGAAAAAATTGTCGGCACAGAAACTACTTTTGCAATTAATACTAAAAGTGCATCTTAAGGCACGTACTCGTTTATCAAACAAAATTTCAATATGAAAGAGTACAAAAATTAAGAACAATTGATAATACGAGTTGTTCAGTTGAAAACTTGTAATTTAATTTGTATTGGATTTGTAGGCGAAGTGGCGTATTTTTTGTATGATAAACCCGCTAAAAAGCCAAAAAAAAAATAAATAGCCAAAAATCTCTTTAAGTATTTTTATTCTTCAAGCTTGATTACCGGTCTGTCCCATCGCATCTTGAAAAATCTTCTCCACTTCTCCTACTTTTTGCATTGCGCATATTCTAAAATGGTAAAAACGTTCTTATGGTAATCGAAAGTGCTTATCCAAATTTTGCTAGGATTACTCTCATAGTACACTAAACTAAACTTTTTTGCTTGTATGGGTAGATGCCACACCCATCTCTACTATCGCGCCCTCTTTTGGTCATGAATTACCTTATAAAGCAAGTTTAACTACTTTATTAAATTTCATAATAATTACGTTAATAGTTATGTTATGAAAACATTCACCGTGTGATTTTTTTGCTATTTGTTTTTTCAGCGTACATTTTATGACACTTCACGCGTGGTTCCTAACATGTGTTAACGCCAAAAATGCTCAGTAAGATTTGCCATGCAAGAAAAACTTACTATCATTAGAACTTCTTCGGAAGAATTAGATCTATAGAAAGCATGTTCCATTCACAGATAATGCTTCATGATGGGCAAATCCAGCATAAAAAAGTGGATAACTTTGCTTACTTGGGCAACGTAATATCACCTGATGGCGGTGCTAATAACGATATCCACGTTACAATAAATAATGTGAGGGATACCTTAACTCAGCTTCGTAAAGTCCGTGAATCCGTTGAATCAAAGTGTTTACCAGCAACCGAATTGTGCAGGTTTGATGTTGAATACTTTCACAAAACACCATATGCCGATAAAATAACTTTATTTAAATGAAGATAATATACATTAAAATATGTCTAATATGCATTTAACTTATTTTTTTTTTCGTTGAATTTGTTTAAGCAGCGCCTTCGGAACATCTGACTGTACTGTCTTATAAATTGAGTGCTTACTGTAAGTTTAAATCGCAGATAATTTCCAACTCGATTCGATGATATCATTCGAATAGAAATTTTATTTAACTTTGAAATTCGGACAAATATCCTTGAGTCTTTTTGAGCAACAGGGAATTTTTACAAGTGCACGTATATCCAAAAAATTTTGATTCAAAATGTCTTTAACTGTACAAAACATATAGTGTTATTAAAGGAAAATGTATTTTCCCTAATCCGTGTTGGGAAAAACCAAAACTGATTACACTTCAGCTGAAAAAAACCAATCGCAAAAAGCATTAACGTGTTTCCGCCTTTAGGATGGTGTATTCAAATTTCAACGTAAAATAAAATTTCGACTCGAACGGCTTCATCGAGCGGAATTGAAAAAATACCTGGCAAATAAAAGGTAATAATTATTCCAAGCAAATAAATAGCAACAATTCAACTTACTCCATTTAGATCCAACGATGACTGGGCATCCAGCATGGAAAGTACGTTCATCTACTTCACCATCTGTATGTGAGTTATACCAAAATAAAGCACTTCCCTTTTTAGGGTACACAGCAATGTTAATTCTTGGAAAAACTGTAGCACCTCCATGTTCCACATCACTCATCTTGTAATTAAATTATATTATGAAGAATTAGCAAAAATTTGTTCAGTGGTCAATATATAGGCTAATTGTAATCAGCTTTATTTTAATATGGCATTTGTCTGCCTTTCTGTGCATTTTCAGATACCTATGCTTGAAATGAGCACAATCTAGTTTATGGTATAATTCAAGATACTGAGATGCTAAATGATTTTTATTGAATAATAACGCAGTTATACCCTACCCTTTTATTTTAAACCATTATACTAAAAAATCGAATGTGTGTTGAAAAATTCGATAAAAGTCTGAAATACTACTTAGTGTTGCCTGTTCGTTAACGTTACTTTCCCGCCAATTCACTCCCGTATAGATTTTGCCCATACCTACCATGTAGTTGTTCACATATCAAAAAGTAATAATCTTACATAAATAAGTACAGTTGATATACGATCTCCTGCCTTACGATTTCCGTCGAAGATCTGTATTGAAATAATGAACTCAAATCATGTAAATAAAGTGACTTCAATGCCATACGTACTTCTGGTGGAATACTGAAATAATCAAAATGCAACTCCACATTCCCACCCAGACCATAGTTACCAACTTGTAAATCTTCAGATTCGCTTAGGTCTAATCCAGTAAAATCCTCAATTCTTTGCTTTAAAAGTAATGTAACATCATTCGCATCTTTAGAAAGCAACGTTGTTTTAGCGTTTCTTGCATTACTTATAACTCTATCCATTTTTGAAACATCATAAACTTTGGATCGTTCTAATCTGGAGCCTGCTAATTCCTTTAATGAAGCGATTTCAGAATCACTGATGACATCGTGATAAAGTACTACATATGGATCTAAATGTAATTCCTCCATTTTAAATGGAGCCAAATAAAGAAACGCTGATGTTTTTTTGTGGTAAGAGCAATGCAGCTTTGATAAATTAGCTTTTTTAATGAGGCATTCAGCTTGATGATTAATTTCCCAAAATTTGCCGGATGGCACCTGATGAACGAAATTATAAACTTTTAAATATTTATAACAAAGATTTAAAATTTAAAGAAATTAAATTAAAATTAAAATTTAAAAATGTTATAAAGGTAGTGTTTTTTATGATCGGTGATGTTGCGAAAGGTCAAAAATCTCAAAAACTTGACATGCAGGGGTGATTCCAATTCCATGTTTGGATGTTTCATAATTTTCTACGCCAAAAAGTACTAGTCTGTGTTGTATCTTTTGTTTGTTATTGATAATCTAACATACCTTACGACATACTGTTAATTTATAGCAATTATATATTTTGTATGCCTCGTATAACTCTCATTTATCACTAATTTTATCTTGGCCTTAGGTGGTTTTGTCAAAAACGAATAGACTCGTTTTCCCAAAACTGTCGATTTGGCAGAAGAACTCTCAGTTGATGATATATCAACTTTGTCAACATTTTTCGACTATTTCAATATTTTTCGACATTTGTTGCATTTTCTATACTAACCTAACAAAATGTCATTAAATTCACAAAACACGCGCTCATCTACGTTCCTACATTTAAGGCCTCCCTAATTTTGATAGTTGATAAGTCTTAAAAAGATTTTAATATCTAAAAACCATGTCGATTTTACGAACTATCTAATTTACAACACACTACGGAGCTATCGAGAAATCCCCATCGAACAAACGTTGTTTTCAGACTTTTCTTAAACCATTCATTTTTCAGAAACATTGATCATAAAAACCTAAGTAAAAGGAAATTTTTATAAAAATGTAGTAAATAATTTTTGAAGATTACCATTTTGGTATAAAATGTCTTCAGTTTTGAGTACCTTGATACAAATGAACACGTATTTTATTTGTTTTATTAAAGATTTGCAGAAGTGGGTGACGTAAATAAATAAATTTCAAGTTCTACAAATAAAGGATATTTTGTATGGAAACGTTAACACTGCCGAAAAATTGTAGCTTCTCAAATTTGGTAAACCAAATTTCGGAAAAATAATTGATCTAATTATCATCATCATTACTTATTATCAAAATGTTCAGTTAAAACGACACTCCAAAAAATGTTAGTAATCCGGTAGAGTGCAAATATTTCATTAAATTTACCTTTTTCTCTGCTTTTTTTGGCTCAGTTTGCGTTTGGAATTCAATTTCAGACTTTGTTCGCAGGAGATTTGCTTTACGTGGGCTTAAATCCAGTGCATCATTGATAGTTTTTAAAGCATCATCAAAATGATCTAAAATATTTGAAAAACTGACCCACTTTAGTAACTATGAAAATAAAGGCTGTTAATAGCCAAACCTACCTTGATTCTGAAGAGCTTTTGCATATGCTTCATAGATTTTTATCTTATCAAAACCGTGAACTACATTACTATCACTATCTTGGTAAAGATGTAATGATGTATTTAGCCAGATTCCGGAAAGGTTGTAATAATCTTTTGAAAACAGCTCAAGTCCGATGCTATAGCAATCCATTGCCGAAAAACGTGAGCTAAAAGAAGACAAAGGAAAATTCTGGAACATTTATTGTCAACAAATATCGATGCTTTGAAAATCATTACTCATATTGCTTTCCATATAAGATTCCTTGGGCCATATCAGCAGGATTTAAGTCATAGGTTTTTTGCAAACGATATATCGCTTCAGTGGTTTCACTCAGATCGTTGCTGTTTGGCGTATCAGCGCGCAGAGTTTCTATTCTATTGATTTCATCTAAAAAAAGTTAAATTAGAAGTAGAACCAAAATAGACACACTTAGACTAGAAAATACATATTATGATAGGAACATATTCTGCTATTTTTTACTTATAAATTGATCATATTTATGATTCAGAGTTTTACAAATACACCAGAATATGAATTCTGTCCACGCAATAGCGTCGGTTTAACGTTTTTTGACTTGATCACAATAATTACAGCTTATTTACTAAAGAACAGCGCATTTTCAAAATAAAATTCATGGAGAGTGTAAGAAATTTTCAGTAGATATAGCAGCAATGTAAAAAATAAAAATAATGTTTTTCAACATTTCTACGAATAAATTTCGTTCATATGTGAATCTGGAAACATTGGTCAATTGTCAACTGCGCATTTCCGATTTAGGTGTGTTTCAAAAATTCAAAATAAAGATTCTGAATTTCGATTAAGCATTTCTCCGACTAACCTGTTCCTACTGAGCTTTCTAGAAATAGTTGCCAGCTTATCCAATCTTCATGTAATCTGCGAATTAACGCATAGCTGTTTATAGGATTCGAGAGATACTCTTCGGGATTTTTTTTAGATTTTTGGTTTTCAGCGCGCATTTCGGCTACAGCA
Organism: Meiosimyza decipiens; assembly: GCA_963680825.1. Lineage (NCBI taxonomy): Eukaryota > Metazoa > Arthropoda > Insecta > Diptera > Lauxaniidae > Meiosimyza > Meiosimyza decipiens. The sequence continues at coordinate 15,793,850 of OY804261.1, read as the reverse complement.
CTTTAAATTATATTTGGAATTTATTATTCCATATTATATTTTGTCGAATTATGTTAGTTTTGTTCATACCCACGAATAACTGCTAATTTTCTTTCCAATAAAGTTGTATAGTTTGCCATCGTGTCCAGTAGCTCACGTTCCGTCTCCAATATTACTTCCATGCCGACAATGGAAGATGAAAAATATCGTTTGCCATTGGCACTCTTGCAGTAAACCACTTGAAGCAAAAATGCAAACGCTAGAATCCTTGCTATAATCTTAGTTTTTAAAAAATATGAAAGTGAACTCAGTATAATCATTTTTTAACGAATGTAGTGAAAATATGCGATAATTAGGTGAAGCAATCAGCTTCGGAGCATCTGCAGTTCTTATATATACTACCCATAACAATAGAAATAGTTATCACTTGAACCTTTGTTGAAACATATTGAATTAAATCTGTTTAATTTTTATAGGTTTTGCTTCTGTTGCTCCTCCCCGAAAGTAATACAAAAATAGATTATCTTGTCAATAAAAAGAAATTAAATTCAGAAAAAATCATATAGCTACGAAAAATTTAATGCAAATTGAAAAAAGCAAAAAGTATTACGTTTAAGCTAACAAATGCAGGGTGGTTAACCAGCTTAACACCTTCTAGCCTACTTATCTTAAAATCTTGTTAGAGCACGTTAGGCCAATCCAATTTTCCGATGTCTTTCACAATTGTTTTGTGGGTTAGTTTTCCAAGTTTGCTTATTCGAGCTATGGCTATGGCTATAAAATTGCAAAAACAAATATTAGATGATTATATAACCTAACGTGGCCTTTGGTGTTGTATTTTAGCATCGATTTGTTCGACTTGGTTTTTAATTTCCTATTAAACTACTGGTCCTTATCCTTAATGGGTTGAGATATACATATAGGGGACAAAATTTTGAAAAATTGACCTACCGAATTTGAATCAGAGTAATAATCTCTTAATATGTGTTTCTTGAAGTGTTATATCTCACTTTTTACGCTTTGATCAGTTACTGGATCAGTTAAGTTTTAAATATAAGATTGAATGAAAAGATTTCTAAAAAGCGATATATTCTTTCTGAAATAAAGTTCGTAAAAAATTTTCAATCTGACTGATATGTATCTCAATTGATGTCATTACCACTCTTACGTCTTTTGTCTCCTTCCGGAGCATAAAGTCCACAAAAAGTTCTTCCAACCTGCACGATCGTAAGCATTTTCTTAGTATTTCTAAAAGTTGCTCAAATAATAAAAATCGCATAACAACCTACCAATCGGTATACATATTTATCATTAACATCTAATGCACAATTTGCATTTTTTAGGTAACTAAAGCACTGCGTCTTTGTTGTGAGTCTACTAATTAGTTTTTTATTTAATAAATCTATTGCTGAAGTCTTGGAAAGGATCATACATAAAACCCATTTTCAAGAAAACTTTTAAAAATAATGCCTCAAACTACAGACCCGTAACTATCATCAATACCAAAACTTTTTGAATGTATTGTATATGGTCAGGCTAAGGTGTACTGTAGCAAGTTGACTGGATCTACACTGACTTCATTAAAGTATTTGACAAATAACCATTTACAGAACAGTCGCGCTAGTCCAGACACTCGCACATCCAGACTTCCCAAAAATCCAGACTTCCCAGTAGTCCGGACTTCCCAGCAATCTGGACCTCTCTACGATTCGGACATTTTTGAAATTTTGCCTTTACAGCTCGGTCAAAAAAAAATCAAAGTAAGTTTTGGTTAGCAAATAGACTGTCGCTGGCACGGACATTTCAATTTTGATTTTTTCAAATCTATTTTGTTAAGTTACGGGACTTTTTTTGTGCACATGTTCATACTCGTGAGTTTTTGCAAGCACGTTGTTTATTTAAAATAATGTTCGTAAAATATTGTATGTACGTATCCCTTATATGATTACAATTTCTTTATAAAACCATAAAAAGGGAATAAAATACAATCATAAACGCTTCAACTATGCATTCTACATGTAGTTTATATAATAATTATTGAGCTTTCTGTATTCCAGAAAACTCCAGTTATCCGGACATACCCCGAAACTATATGTGTCCGGATAAGCGCTACAGTACTGTATGTAACTGGATTTTCTACCGCTCTGAAGAACCGCACTCTGCCATAAAATTAAGAAGTGCAGCAACTGCCTTCGCCGAATTCTGAAAGTTTGATGTTGCATACTTTCACAAAACACCATATGCCGATAAAATAACTTTATTTAAATGAAGATTATATACATTAAAATATGTCTAATATGCATTTAACTTTTTTTTTTTTTTCGTTGAATTTGTTTAAGCAGCGCCTTCGGAACATCTGACTGTACTGTCTTATAAATTGACTGCTTACTGTAAGTTTAAATCGCAGATAATTTCCAACTGGATTCGATGATATCATTCGAATAGAAATTTTATTTAACTTTGAAATTCGGACAAATATCCTTGAGTCTTTTTGAGCAACAGGGAAATTTTACAAGTGCACGTATATCCAAAAAATTTTGATTCAAAATGTCTTTAACTGTACAAAACATATAGTGTTCTTAAAGAAAAATATATTTTCCCTAATCCATGTTGGAAAAAACCAAAACTGATTACACTTCAGCTGAAAAAAACCAATCACAAAAAGCTTAAACGTGTTTCCGCCTTTAGGATGGTGTATTCAAATTTCAACGTAAAATAAAATTTCGACCCGAACGGCTTCATCGAACTGAGTTGAAAAAGTACCTGGCAAATATAAGGTAATTATTATTCCAAACAAATAAATAGCAACAATTCAACTTACCCCATTTAGACCCAACGATGACTGGGCATGCTGCGTGGATAGTACGTTCATCTCCTTCACCATCAGTATGTAAGTTATGCCAGACTAAAGCACTTCCCTTTTTAGGATACATAGTAACGTTAATATTTGGAAAAGCTGTAGCACCTCCATGTTCCACATCACTCATCTTATATAAAAAAATAAATAATGAAGAAAGTGAAAAATTTATTTAGTAATCAATATACAGACTAATTGTAATCGGCTCTATTTTAGTGTGCCATTTGTCTTCACTATTATGTCTTTTGTTCAGATATGCTTAATCTAGTTTGTAATATATATCAAGATTCTGACATGTTAAATGAGGCATTGCTCATATATTGTATGAATTGGTTTTCGGACTGATTTTAACCCTGCCCCATTATTTTAAGCCATGAACATTGAAAAAATCCAGTGAGGGTACAAAATGTCGCAAAATGTTCAAAAACTCGATAAGATTCTGAAATACTACAATAGTGTTACAAGTGCGTCTTCCTACCAATTCACTCTCGTATTGAGTTTTTCCCATACCTACCAAATAGTTGTTCACGATGAGTGAACAAAAAAATAATCTTACATAAATTAGTACAGTTGATAAACGATCTCCTGTAGTACTTCCGTCGATGATCTGTAACAAAACTGTGAACTTGAATTATGAAAATTTAGCGATTTCAATGCAATACATACGTGTAATGGCACACCGAAAAAATCAAAATGGCACTCGAAATTCCCGCCTAGGCCATAGTTGACAACTTGAAGGTTTTCAGATTCGCTTAAGTCGAATCCAGTAAAGTCCGCAATTCTTTGGTTTAAACGTAGAGTAACATCATTCTCATCATTACCAAGCCACGTTGCTTTAGCAACTATTGCATTATTTACACGTTCTTCCTTTTCTAAAACATTATAAACACCAGATCGCTCTAATCTGGAGCCTGCTATTTCCTTCAATGACGCGATTTCAGAATCACTGACGACATCATGATAAAGTGCTACATATGGATCTAAATATAGTTCCTCCATTTTAAATGGAGCCAAATAGAGAAATGATGATGTTCTTTTATGGTAAGAGCAATGCAGCTTTGATAAATTAGCCTTTTTATTGAGGCATTCACCTTGATGATTAATTTCCCAATATTTGCCGGATTGCACCTGATGAACGAAATTAAAAACTTCAAACATAAATTACAACTATTAAAAGTTTAAAGGAGCATTTTAAAATAACAAAAAAAAATTGTGCAGATACGCAACTATGTATATATAAAATATAAAAGAACAAACATTTTTTTAAGAATTCTTGGGAACATTATCCCAAACCCACGATAAAATACATATCAAAATCTAGTTGTTCGATATGCTTTAAAATACAAAAAAGCTAAAATGAAACTCATTAAACCTTGTTGATGAAGAGTCCTATTGGTACAATACAAAATTGATTTCAAAGCTTCAAACTCCTCTATAAAATTTATTGTTTGTGCAGATAGGTGATGTTGCTTAAGGTCAAAATTCTCAATGTTTTGAAGTGCAGGTTTCCTTTATTTTTTTTGATAACTTATAATCCATAAAAAGGTATTAATAACTCAAAACAATGTCGAGTTACGATATAGCTCATTTACAGCTCACTGAGTACTCAGCCTCTGATTTTTCTTAAACCATACAATTTTTAGTAATGTTGATCATACGAACCGAATTTCCGAAAGAAATTTACGAAAAATAATTGATTCGAGCAACTTATTGCTAAAATTATTAGCTTAGATGAACCTCCATAAAATATTACCATTTAAGTAGAGTACAAATACTAAATTAAATTTACCTTTTCTTCTCCTGTTTTCGGCTTTGTTTGCTTTTGGAATTTGATTTCAGACTTTGTTCGCAAGAGGTTTGCTTTAAGTGGGCTTAAATCCAGGGCAGCGTTGATAGCTTTTAAGGCATCATCAAAATGGTCTAAGAAATTTGACAAACCGACTCATCGAATTAGTTATGAAAATAAATCCTCTTCATAGGCAACCCTACCTTGTTTCTGAAGAGCTTCTGCATATGCTTCATAGATTTTTATCTTATCAAACCCGTGAACTGCATTCGTATCACTATCTTCGTAAAGATGTAATGATGTATTTAGCCACATTCCAGAAAGGTTGTAATAATCTTTTGAAAACAGCTCAAGTCCGATGCTATAGCAATCCATTGCCGAAAAACGTGAGCTAAAAGAAGACAAAGGAAAATTCTGGAACATTTATTGTCAACAAATATCGATGCTTTGAAAATCATTACTCATATTGCTTTCCATACAAGATTCCTTGGGCCATGTCAGCAGGATTTAAGTCATAGATTTTTTGCAAACGATATATCGCTTCAGTTGTTTCACTCAGATCGTTGCTGTTTGGCGTATCAGCGCGCAGAGTTTCTATTCTCTTGGTTTCATCTAAAGAAAAATATCACAAATAATCATTTTAAGACTAGACAAAATTACGATAGGTGTAAGTTCTGCGACTATTTATTTATTTGGAGATCATATTTTTCATTCAGATTTTTATAAATTCACCCAAATTCCAAATTTGCCCACGCAAAGACATTGGTTAAACACAAAAACGCAAATTTTGAAGGAATTTCAAAAATTTATCGGAAAATAGTTTTTAAAATTCGAATTTTTGCAAAAACTTTTTATCTATGAAGCATATATCTGACTGACCTGTTCCTACTGAACTTTCTAGAAATAGTTGCCAGCTTATCCAATCTTCATGTAATCTGCGAATTAACGCATAGCTGTTTATAGGATTGGAGAGATACCCCTCGGGATTTTTTTTAGACTTTTGGTTTTCAGCGCGCATTTCGGCTACAGCACTTTAAATTATATATTTGGAATAACAGAATTATATTTTGTCGAATTATGTTAGTTTTGTTCATACCCACGAATAACTGCTAATTTTCTTTCCAATAAAGTTGTATAGTTTGCCATCGTGTCCAGTAACTCACGTTCCGTCTTCAACAGCACTTCCATGCCGATAATGGAAGATGAAAAATATCGTTTGGCATGGGCACTTTTGCAATGGGCCACTTGAAGGAAAAATGCAAACGCTAGAAACCTTGCTATAATCTTAGTTTTTGAAAAATATGAAAGTGAACTCAGTATAATCATTTTTAAGCGAATGAATTTCAAATATACGATACTGGTATATATATACTGCCTCTAACAATAGAAATAGTTTTCACTTAAACCTTTGTTGAAACATCTTTTGTTTTCTGTATAATTTTTATAGGTTTTGCTTCTGTTGCTCTACGTCGAAAGTAATACAAAAATAGATTATCTCTATATTGTTGCTAATAAAAAAAATGAAAATCAGGTAAGGAAAAATCTAATAAAATCTGTGAAGCATTTTATGCAAATTTGAGCAAATGCATAAGGTATCACGTTTAAGCTAACAAATGCTTGATTCATATATACAGGGTATCTAAAAAATAGCACAGATTAACGTCTTTTAATCTTCAAGCCTTGTTAAAGCACATTGGTTAACTTGGACCTTATGGTGTACGAAAAAATTGTCGGCACATAAAGTTTTTTTGAAATTAATTGTAAAAGTGTTGCATTTCAAAGACACGTACTCTTTTATCGAACAAAATTTCAATATGAAAGTGTAAAAAAATATCGAGCAATTGATTATATATGAATTCAATTTGTATTGAATTCATTTCAAATCATGCAGACTGACTGAATTCAAATTGCGGAATTTTCCTCCTATTAAATATGTTGTTTTTCAGAGGAAATAAGAAGAGGAGAAAAACTGACGAATTTATTTTTAAAAAACCTACTCAAATGAAAAATATTTTCCATTTTCGATTAAGTGATAAAAAGCCACAAAATACGAAAAGCTCATTATAGCAAGTCTCTGATGAGTGTTCATCAGCAACTGCCTTCGCCGACTTCTGAAAGTTTGATGTTGAATACTTTCACAAAACACGATGTGCCGATAAATTACTTTATTTTAATGAAGATAATATACATTAAAATATGTTTAATATGCATGTAGCTTATGTTTTCTGTCGATTTTATTTTAGCAACACCTTCGGAACATTTGACTGTACTCACTTACAAACAGAGTGGCAACTGTAAATTTTACATCGCAGATAATTTCCAACTCGATTCGATGATATCATTCGAATAGAAACTTTACTTAACGTTGAAATTTCTTAAAATAGCCTTAAGTCTTTTTCAGTAACCGGTAATTTTTCTTTTTCCAAAAAAAAAACCATTTTTGAAGCAAAAATGTCTTCTGCAACTGCACAAATGCTCAAAATATATAGTGTTATTAAAGGAAAATATATTTTCCCTAATCCATGTTGGAAAAAACCAAAACTGATTACACTTCAGCTGAAAAAAACCAAACGCACAAAGTAATTACGTGTTTCCGCCTTTGGGATGATGTATTCAAATTTCACCGTGAAATAAAATTTCGACCCGAACGGCTTCATCGAACTGAGTTGAAAAAGTACCTGGCAAATATAAGGTAATTATTATTCCAAACAAATAAATAGCAACAATTCAACTTACCCCATTTAGACCCAACGATGACTGGGCATGCTGCGTGGATAGTACGTTCATCTCCTTCACCATCAGTATGTAAGTTATGCCAGACTAAAGCACTTCCCTTTTTAGGATACATAGTAACGTTAATATTTGGAAAAGCTGTAGCACCTCCATGTTCCACATCACTCATCTTATATAAAAAAATAAATAATGAAGAAAGTGAAAAATTTATTTAGTAATCAATATACAGACTAATTGTAATCGGCTCTATTTTAGTGTGCCATTTGTCTTCACTATTATGTCTTTTGTTCAGATATGCTTAATCTAGTTTGTAATATATATCAAGATTCTGACATGTTAAATGAGGCATTGCTCATATATTGTATGAATTGGTTTTCGGACTGATTTTAACCCTGCCCCATTATTTTAAGCCATGAACATTGAAAAAATCCAGTGAGGGTACAAAATGTCGCAAAATGTTCAAAAACTCGATAAGATTCTGAAATACTACAATAGTGTTACAAGTGCGTCTTCCTACCAATTCACTCTCGTATTGAGTTTTTCCCATACCTACCAAATAGTTGTTCACGATGAGTGAACAAAAAAATAATCTTACATAAATTAGTACAGTTGATAAACGATCTCCTGTAGTACTTCCGTCGATGATCTGTAACAAAACTGTGAACTTGAATTATGAAAATTTAGCGATTTCAATGCAATACATACGTGTAATGGCACACCGAAAAAATCAAAATGGCACTCGAAATTCCCGCCTAGGCCATAGTTGACAACTTGAAGGTTTTCAGATTCGCTTAAGTCGAATCCAGTAAAGTCCGCAATTCTTTGGTTTAAACGTAGAGTAACATCATTCTCATCATTACCAAGCCACGTTGCTTTAGCAACTATTGCATTATTTACACGTTCTTCCTTTTCTAAAACATTATAAACACCAGATCGCTCTAATCTGGAGCCTGCTATTTCCTTCAATGACGCGATTTCAGAATCACTGACGACATCGTGATAAAGTGCTACATATGGATCTAAATATAGTTCCTGCATTTTAAATGGAGCCAAATAGAGAAACGCTGATGGTTTTTTGTGGTAAGAACAATGTAGCTTTTATAGATTAGGGTTTTTATTGAGGCATTCACCTTGATGATTAATTTTAAAATAACAAAAAAAAATGTGTAGATACGTATCTATGCAACTATGTATTTATAAAATATAAAAGAACTAACATTTTTTAAGAATTCTTGGGAACATTATCCCAAACCTACTATAAAATACATATCAAAATCTAATTGTTCGATATGCTTTAAAATACAAAAAAGCTAGAATGCAACTTATTTAACCTCGTTGAGGAAGAGTCCAATTGGTACAAACTAAAATTGATTTCAAAGCTTCAGACTCCTCTGTTAAAATTAGTGTTTGTGCCGATACGTGATGTTGCTTAAGGTCAAAATCCTCAATATTTTGAATTGCAGGTTTCTTTTATTTAGTTCATTTACAGATCACTAACTACTCAGGTGTTAAATAATATCCATTGTTTTCTGATTTTTCTTAAGCCATACATTTTTTAGTAATGTGGATCGTAAAAGTCAAAAAGAAATGAATTAATAATTTTTAAGAGACCTTAATGTGAATGAACACAAATTTTATTTGTTTATTTTAGATTTTCGGATGTGGGTGACGCAGACATTAATTGTAGATTAAATAAATTTCAAGTTCTACCAATATATGAGATTTTTTGTGGAAACGTTAAATCAGTCGAAAAACGAAAAAAGCTCAAACATCCGACAGAAATTATTGATTCGAGCAACTTATTATCAAAATTTTTAGCTCAGACGAACCTCCCTAAAATATTAGCATTTAAGTAGAGTACAAATACTAAATTAAATTTACCTTTTCTTCTCCTGTCTTCGGCTTTGTTTGCTTTTGGAATTCGATTTCAGACTTTGTTCGGAAGAGTTTTGTTTTAAGTGGGCTTAAGTCCAGTGCAGCGTTGATAGCTTTTAAGGCATCTTGATGATGAGTCTAAGAAATTTGAGAAACCGACTCATCAAATTAATAATAGCGTAATTTCGTAATAGCCCAATGTACCTTGTTTCTGAAGAGCTTCTGCATATGCTTCATAGATTTTTATCTTATCAAAACCGTGAACTACATTACTATCCCTATCTTGGTAAAGATGTAATGATGTATTTAGCCAGATTCCGGAAAGGTTGTAATAATCTTTTGAAAACAGCTCAAGTCCGATGCTATAGCAATCCATTGCCGAAAAACGTGAGCTAAAAGAAGACAAAGGAAAATTCTGGAACATTTATTGTCAACAAATATCGATGCTTTGAAAATCATTACTCACATTGCTTTCCATACAAGATTCCTTGGGCCATGTCAGCAGGATTTAAGTCATAGATTTTTTGCAAACGATATATCGCTTCAGTTGTTTCACTCAGATCGTTGCTGTTTGGCGTATCAGCGCGCAGAGTTTCTATTCTCTTGGTTTCATCTAAAGAAAAATATCACAAATAATCATTTTAAGACTAGACAAAATTACGATAGGTGTAAGTTCTGCGACTATTTATTTATTTGGAGATCATATTTTTCATTCAGATTTTTATATATTCAAATTATCGGGAAATAGTTTTTAAAATTCGAATTTTTGCAAAAACTTAAAATAAAGCTGCAGACCGCTATCAACGGTGCACTTTAAGATTTTTTTTCAGCATTTGTAATAATTGATCTAACACTGAAAATACTTGAATCGGGAAATGACTGCTGATCGCGCTCATTGGAAAAGTTTTGATGAGGTATGCTGCATGAGTCGATAGGGGATGCAAGAAGACACCCTAACGACGAGCAACTTCTGAAAAACTGATTATATAAAAGGCGAATCTTGAAATTCAGTGTGAATTATTACGAATTGATAGTATTTGAAAGTCGGCTGTGGAAAAGTGGGGAGTGTTAGATTAAAAAACAAAATTTAAACATCAAATATACATTGATATGCCTGGTCATAGGCTATACTTAGCAGTAATAGCGGAAAGAAAATCAGTCTCAATAAAAGATATTAGAAGATAAGATAAATTGTTATAAAAAGAACATGCACACTAATCACTTACAGTCAACATTTCGAATGGTACACATGGTCTAAGGTTCTCTGTGTGTGTTTTGTTGTGTTTTAAAAACTCAAAATAAAAATTGCAGAAGAATCTGTTTATCGATTAAGCATATATCTGACTGACCTGTTCCTACTGAACTTTCTAGAAATAGTTGCCAGCTTATCCAATCTTCATGTAATCTGCGAATTAACGCATAGCTGTTTATAGGATTGGAGAGATACCCCTCGGGATTTTTTTTAGACTTTTGATTTTCAGCGCGCATTTCGGCTACAGCACTTGAAACTATATATTTGGAATAACAGAATTATATTTTGTCGAATTATGTTAGTTTTGTTCATACCCACGAATAGCTGCTAATTTTCTTTCCAATAAAGTTGTATAGTTTGCCATCGTGTCCAGTAACTCACGTTTCGTCTTCAACAGCACTTCCATGCCGACAATGGAAGATGAAAAATATCACTTTGCAATGAGCCACTTGAAGGAAAAATGCAAACGCTAACAACGTTACTGTAATTTTAGTTTCAGCAAAATACTATATGCAAGTGAACTCAGTATAATCATCTTTGTGCGAATGTAGTTGAAATATACGATACTTTGTTGCAGTAGTAGCGTTCTTATAGTTACTACCTCCAATAACAGCAATAGTTTTCACTTGAACCTTTGTTGAAACATCTTTTGTTTTCTGCATGGTTTTTGAAAGTTTTGTTTCTATCGCTCCACCATGGAAGTAAAACAAAAAATTATTATTTCTGCTCTGGTTTTAACAAAACAAAATAAAATAAAATTAGGTAAGGAAAAACCCTATAACTGCGATACATTTTGTGCAAATCTAAGAAAATGCAAGAAATATCACGTTTAAGGTAACAAGGGCTTCATTCATATATTTGTGGAGCGTACTTAGGTTAGATTAGCACTGCAGATGAGAAATTTCATCATAACTTAGGCCGTATTAAGACACAAACTCTTCGACTTCAGGATCTTTACAGCTTCTACAAAGATCCCCTACGTCAGAAAGCCCTAGCCTTGAGGCATACTTGCCTATAAAATAGTGTGCTGGTATAACACCGACAAAGATCCTCAAGGCTTGTTTGTCTAACGAGTTCACTTTTCGCATTCTATGAGCATCACAATAATACCAGATTGCCCTCGAGGAACAGCGTGTTTTCATGTTAGGATATCTCATATTAAACCAATTTATACATTTAGAATCAGTTGTAACCCTAAATAAGGCCAGTGGTTTCGTTATACAAGGTTCAGAAATTAGATAAATTTCTGAGCCTTTTCTAGCAAGCTCAAATGCGGTTTGTGCAGGAGCCCAACTCACAGTTAAGTTGCCTTTTTAACATCATGATTTGCTGTAGTCTTGGACCAAGCGCGATGCGTTAATGGCTTCTTGGCAATCGACGTATGTAACAAAACTGTCACTACGTTCAGAATTTTTTGATTTAATAATTTGACATGCCTTCTTGACTTAAAGTAAAAGATTTTTTAAAAAAACTTTGTGTTCTTTTCGAAAATAGGTTCAAAAAATCGAAAAAATTATCTTCTCTCTTACGTCTCCTTTCTCCTCACGGAGCAAAGTTTCTATATAAAACTCTTACATCTTACACGATAAGGAGTGAGCGCCTTCAATTCACTTCAACAATTCCCCGATTTATGTATTACCTGCTCTAATGAACATATCTGTTATGGTTTTAAACGGGAAATGGTATTTCTCAGCACTCCAGATTTTACTAAGGCGGAAAAATGTCATACAATCTATATCAAAAACTCCACTATTCTTAATATACATATTTTTAGTCTCCATCATAATTAACTAATTCTACAGGTCGAATTTTGCGATATAAAACCTTGGAACGTCATCTATGAACATATATATCATTTCAAAAAATTTAATTTTGTATTATAGCTAAATTAAAATCACTTTTTTAGAAATTCTGAATAAATTGGTATATTAACTATGTAAGACCTGTTCAAATAAAAAAGATCGGACAAGAACTTTTCACGCGGTATACATGAATATACTGAATATTTCAGTGTAAATGACATGTGTGTCTGTCTGTCATTCTGTTTGTTGAAATCCCGTTTACTAAGCAAGCTAATGCAATGAAATTCGGCACATAGGTCACACCTTCCTACAAGCTGCTAGCATGTAAAAATGGGCAAAATCGGTTCACGGCCACGCCCACCGTCCTTACTCAATGTAAATATACCCCTGCAAATATTGAAAAAAGTTGCTGCGATTTTGATGAAACTTGGTGATTTGGTGAACATGTGAACGAAATTAATCAAAGGCTCTTAAAAGGGCGTGGCACAGCCCTAAACTTTAACTTAAATAACGCCATAACTCGCCGTGCGCCATAGCTAACAGATCACAAATATCTTGAATTGTGCTTGAAGTGGGCGAAAGTGGAAAAGTGGGCGTGGAACTTTTCAACAATTGAAAATTTTGATTTCCTATAACTCACATACGATTTTCATGAAAGTTGTAGGTAATTAATTTTCAATGTATTTTTTACATTTATTTAGAAAGTACTTTCAATGCAGTATAGGGTATGTGAGTTTCGGCCTGGCGAAGATAACACCTTTACTAGCTTAAATACCAAAAAGTCTACAAATAATACACATGTTGTACATTCTCAAACTTATTTCCAGTTAAACTTATTCTATAGTTGGAAATGTTGGAATTGAAAACATAACCGTTTCAAATTATGATTATCTTGAAACGTTTTTTTTTTTTGTTAAATAACTCATGTCCGATTTTGGTTTCTGTTGAAAATTATTCAAATCAATTCTGGTAATCATACCCACAAAAAATATTGTCGGTACAAAAACTCCTTTTGAAATTAATTTTAAAAAAATTTTGAATTTCGAAGTCACGTACTATTTTATCGAACGAAATTTCGGAGGCACGATCTCTTTATCGAACCATATTTCAAATATGAAAGACTAAAAATATAGGTATAGAACAATTGACAATATAAGTAAGATGTGTAGTTGAATATTTGTAATATAATTTGTATTGTATTTTCTAGACGAAACGGCAGCTATATAAAAGTGAGGTATATGAGATTAAATAATGGAATGTTGACAAAAATCTTGCTTAAACTTGTTTTTTGATAATGTATCACTTCTTATTGGTCGAACTTTATTTTATGTCGTATACAATTTGCAGATGATGTGATTTTCTAAAAAATTTTTGAAATAATTCTGTGCCAACAACCCTTAAAAGCTTAAGTCGAGTTAAGAAAAATGAAAATAAGGTTGAGTTAAGGCCAATTTTCCATTTGTGCTGAACGCATTTTCATCTTCATATTTAGGTATTATATAGTAGATCTAAATATATAAAAAAAAAAATTGCATAAAAACTTAAATGAAATATCGTGCAGAAGTTAGAGAAAAATGGCCTTAGCTCAACCTTAATTCCATTTTTTCTTAACACGTTCTAAGCTTTTATTGCTTGTCGCCACAGAATTGCCTACAGTCAGAGTAAATAGATTTCGTGCGAAAAATTAACTTCAGACATTTTGTATTTGGTTTCAAGTTTTTCTCGACAACGATGAGAGACATGAACAAAAGTAATTGGTACAAAATTATTCCTCGAGAAAGTTGCAACATAATGATACACATACTATTTTTCATTCCATTGGCCTTGTTGTTGAAAAACTTATTTTATAAAGGAAATTTTGATTTATAAAGGAAATTTTTGATTAGAAGTTAAGATATCTTTTTAAAAATTTTTAATTTCTTATAAAAAGCTAACAGTAGGGGATAACCCTTTGACACATGGTGCGTTAGCTTTGAAAGAGTAGACAGAATAGTGTAAATGAAACTTACATTTCATTTCACTTCAGTTATTGATGCTTTGCTGACATAAGGAATTTCTATTTAAAAGATAAGATAAGTTGGCGGCCTTCGGTAGTGGCTCAGAATTCACATCCTCCAATATGTCCAACACCGGCTTTACTACCCACATTAGTTCTTCACTGGTGAAGGATTACGATTTTCAAACTCAAAAGAAAAAGACACATTAGAGATGTTTCCGCGCAAATCAGAGGATAACCAAGGGGACAAAAAAAAAACGGCTGCTCCAAAGATCAAGAGCATAAAAAGGCGGAAAATTGTGATTATTTAAATCAAGAAAAAAAAACTGTTTTATGATTAAAATTAAACATTGCTAATGACAATTCAAACTAAAGGCTTGTACCTACATTTAAATTTGAAAATAAAACACTTTATTCAAATATGAGACTTCAAAATTTACATTTTTGGAATTTACGTTTGCATACGCTTCGAGTTAGCTGTAGCCAGAAAAGTGCTTCGTAAGATATTACATAAACGTAGTAATAAATATTTAGAGTAGCTCGCGAGACAAATCCACGAATCTCGCTTATCATATGATGGGCGTGGCACCACCAATTTGTTTTATTGATACTTACTTTTACTAGTGCATTAAATATATGTACCCAGTCCCACTCATATACAACTAATAGTTGATGAGATGTGATGAATTTGAATTTTTGTTATTATGGGGGCGTGGCAACACTCATTTTTCAAAACTAAACTATACTATGAACCTTCCATAAACTATTAGAAACATATGTACCAAGTTTCATTCACCTGCGTCAAATAGGTGATGATGTATGATTAATTTGATTTTGGAGGGTTTGTGGTCACCCATTTTTCTAAACCAATCTTTGCAAAAACCTCCCATAGACCATAAGACAAGACAATTGAAAATCCGTATAGTAATTCGCGAGCTTATATGTGACAGAGAAACGGTTTTCGGCTTTGCATATCGGAGGTGTGACACCGTTAATTTTTTTATTGAAACTTACTTTTGCTCGTATCTCTTATGTAGGTACAAAGTTTCATTTAATTGTGTCAAACAGTTGCTGAGATATGATGTATTTGATTTTTCTCTTGTTTAGAAGGGCGTGGCATAACTCATTTTTTCAAGCCTAGCTATGCTTAGTACATTAAACATGCCATTTGAAGCATGTGTACCATATTTTATAGAGCTGTGTGAAATAATCACAGAGATAAAAAGATGTAAAAAAAAATTATATGGGAGGTGTGGCACCGCCTTTTTTTTAGTGAAACTTATATTTCCTCGTATCTTTTATATATATATATAAAGTTTCAGTCATCTGCAACAAATAGCCGATGAGATCTGATGAATTCGAATGTGATTTTGTGTGGGGGGCGTGTCATCGCCCACTATTTTCACACCCACCTATTCTTAGAACCATTTAAGGAGCAAATGAAAAATTTAAAAGAAAACATGATTTTCATTTACACAACAAATGGAAAAACAAAAAATGTTGTTTATAAAAAAGCCTTGCAACAACCTCAATTCAATGAAATAACAACACAATTTAACTTTTGAGATAAAAACACATGTCGACTATTCAGCCAGTCGGTTAAATTCTTTCATTAGACTACTAAAATATTATTTTCGCAATGTTTTTACAAAAATGTTTCTCAAAATTTCGTCGATCAAACATTTTCTTATTTTATCAATTAACAAGTGGACACCAGAAACTGACTTGGCCGAATTCTGAAAGTTTGATGGCCATGACTATTCATATGGAACATAAAAGTGTTACATACTTTCACAAAACACGATGTACCGATAAATTACTTTATTTTTATGAATATAATCTATTTTAAAATATGTTAAATGCTTGTAATTTATTTGTTTTGTCGATTATCTTTTAGCAGCGCCTTCGGAACATCTGACTGTACTCACTTATAAATCGACTACCAACTGTAGATATGTATTGCAAATAATTTCCAACTCAATTCGATGATATCACTCAAATAAAAATTTAATTTTACGTAGATATTTGAACACATAATCTCAAGTCTTTTTCAGCAAACGGTAATATTTCTATTTCGAAAAAAAAAACATTTGAAGCAATAATGTCTGTAACTGCAGAAATGTAAATATATGTAATGGTTTTTAAAGCAAAATGTATTTTCCTTAGTCCGTCTTGGTAAAAACCAAAACTCCTTACACATCAGCTGAATTTTAGAACTAAATCGTCCAAGTCAGTATATCAAAAAGTCGAAAACATATCTCAAAAAGATTTAACGGGCTTGCAGGAAAAGTCTTTAAGACAGTACATTCAAATTTCACCGTAAAATATAATTTCGACCCGTACGACTACATCGAACTGAGTTGAAAAATAACCTGCAAATATTAAATAATTATTATTCCAAACAAATTAATAGCCACAATTCAACTTACTCCATTTGCAGCCAACAATGACTGGGCATGCAGCATGAAAAACTCGTTCATTTCTTTCACCATCAGTGTTTAAGTTAAACCATACCAAAGCACTTCCCTTTTTAGGGTACACACTAACGTCAATTCTTGGAAAAACTGTAGCGCCTCCACGTTCCACATCACCCAACTTATAAAAAAAATTGAATCATGAACGGTTAGAAAAAATGAATGTAGTGCTCAGTATGCTAAATGCTTTGCATTGGATTGTAACACAGCTCTAACTACCCCTACCCCTTTAGTTTTCACAACAAAAATTTAAAAAACAAATTGAGTATTGAAAAAGTCGCAAAATGCTTAAAAATTCGCTGAAAGTTTGAAATAAAGCGTGTGTTAACGCTACTTTCCCGCCCATTCACTCGCATATTCATTACCCATACCATATGTGTATGTTCATTTGTGGTTGGTCACACATCAAAAATAATTGCTTACATAAATTAGTACAGTTGATATGCGATCTCCTCGCTTAATGCTGTCGATGACATGTAAATTATCATAATGGAACTCGAAATTCCCTCCTAGACCATAATTAGTAACTTGTAAGTCTTCAGAATCGCTCAAATCGAATCCAGAAAAATCCGCAATTCTTTGATTTAAACGTCGAGTCACATCATTCGCATCTTCAGGAAGCCAAATTGTTTTAGCGTTTCTTGCATTATTTATTATTTCTGAAAAATTATGAACACCATATAGCTCTAAGCGGGGCCTTGCTAATTTCTTCAATGAAGCGATTTCAGAATCACTGATGACATCGTGATATAATGCTACATATGGATCTATATGTATTTCTTCCATTTTGAATGGAGCCAAATAAAGAAATGCTGATGTTTTTTTGTGGTAAGAGCAATGCAGTTTTGATTGATTAGCCTTTCTATCTAGGCATTCACCTTCAAGATCAATTTCCCAATATTTGCCGGATTGCACCTGATGAACAAAATTATAAACTTGAAATCACTTTACTCAAAGCTCAATCATTCGTTTCTATTTCTATGCAACGAATTCTATTGCTTTGCAACGAATGCAATGGCTATGCAACGAATGATATTGCGCAGCATCAAACTTAAGTAGGGCACAAATATTTCATTAAATTTACCTTTCTCTCTGCTGTTTTCGGCTTTGTTTGCTTTTGAAATTCGATTTCAGACTTTGCGCGCAGGAGATTTGCTTTACGTGGGCTTAAATGCAATCCATCGTCGATAGCTTTTAAGGCGTCATCAAAATAGTCTACATAATTTGAGTTAGTATGAAAATAAATGCTCTTAATGACCAAAATTACCTTGTTTTTGAAGGGCTTGTGCATATGCTTCAAAGATTTTTATCTTATCAAAACGGTGAACAGCATTAATATCACTATCTTGGAAAAGATGTAGTGATGTATTTAGCCACATTCCGGAAATATTGTAATAATCTTTTGAAAGCAGCTCAAGTCCAATGCTATAGCAATCCATTGCTGAAAATCGTGCGCTAAAAGAAGGTAAAAAGAAAATTCTACAATATTTTTTGTCAAGAAATATCGATCCTTTGAAAAACATTACTCATATTGCTTGCCATATAAGATTCCTACAGCCATGTCAGCAGGATTTAAGCTATAGGTTTTTTGTAAACGATATATCGCTTCAGTAGTTTTACTAAGATCGTTGCTGTTTGGCGTATCAGCGCGCAAAATTTCTGTTCTTTTGAGTTCATCTAAAGAAAAACAACAAAAATAATCACTTTCAGACTATACAAAATTAAAATAGGGATAAGTTCGTTGACATTTTACTTATATGGAGATCATATTTGCCATTCAAATTTTTTCAAATGCACCAAATTTTGAAATCTGCCCACGCAAAAACATTGACTCAACACAAAAACTCAAATTTTGAAGGATTTTGAAAAACTTTTCGGGAAAAAATTTTGGAATTTCGAATTTATGTAAAAACTTAAAATTTAGCTGCAGACCGCTATCAACGGTGGATTTTTAGATTTTTCTGCAACATTTGTATTAATTTATCTCGCTCATATGCTGCAATCATCGTTTGACTAACACTAAAACAGAAAACCGGCCTGCAGGCACTGTACAGTGATCGCGCACATTGGAAAATTTTTGTAGAGACCTTATGCTTCGTTAGTAGAGAGAGGATGCAAGAAGATATACTAACGAAGAGCTATAAGAGGTAGAAATTGCTATAGAAAAGGAGAAGCACGTTAATTACGTACGGTCCACAGTTCTGATGACATGCAAGGTTTAAGGTTATTTGTTGTCTCTTTGTTTATTTGGAATACGTAAATTTCCGATTTTGGCGTGTTTCAAAAATTAAAAAAAAAAATTTTCAAAAGAGGCTAAATATTTACTGAGGTATTCTCTGACTGACCTGTTCCTACTGAACTTTGAAGAAATAGTTGCCAGCTTATCCAATCTTCATGTAATCTGCGAATCAACGCATAGCTGTTTATAGGATTCGAGAGATACTCTTCGCCATTTGTTTTAGACTTTTGGTTTTCAGCGCGCATTTCGGCGATTGCACTAAATTTTTATTTGGAATTACAGAATAATATTTTATCGAATTATGTTAGTTTTATTCATACCCACGAATAACTGATAATTTTTTTTCCAATAAGGACGCATAGTTTGCCATCGTGTCCAGTAATTCACGTTCCGTCTCCAACAGTACTTCCATACCGTCAATGGAAGATGAGAAATTTCGTTTGCCATTAGTACTCTTGCAGTAAACCACTTGGAAGAAAAATGCAAACGTTAGAAACGTTGCTGATATTTTATTTTTTGAAAAATATGAAAGTGAACTCAGTACAATCATTTTTAGGCGAATGTAGTCGGAAAATACGATACTTTGGTGAATTGATATGGTTATTATGACCGGCAGTTTTTATACCCTACACCGTGGGTATATTCACTTTGTGATACCGTTTGTAACGCATAGAAGGGGGCGTGGCAGGTATGGAAAAGTATATATATTCATATGCAGCGTCACCACCTGAGTTGATATAGCTATTTCCGTTTATCTGTCTCTCTGTTGAAATCACGTTTACAGAAAAACTAAGTAAGCTAAGTCAATAAAGTCACACCTTCTTGCAAACTGCTAGCATATAAAAATAGGCGAAATCGGTTCACGGCCACGCCTACCACCCATACTCTATGTAAATACACACAAGTCCATTTTGAAAAAAGTTGCTGCGATTTTGATGAAACTTGGTGATGATGAAAACAAAATTAAGATTAGACTAGCTTTCAAATTTGCATAGGCTCTTAAAGGGGAGTGGCACAGCCTTATATTTTAACTTTTATAACGCCATAGCTCGTAATCCGTGGAAGATATTGTGATGAAATTTATTTCACGGATACAGATCTTATATATCTTAAATTGTGCATAAAGTGGGCAGAATTGTTAATATGGACGTAACACTTTTTAATAAATTTGGATTTCGTATAACTCCAAATTGGCACATACGATTTCCATAAAAACTTTAGGGATGATACCCCAGAAGATAGTCATCAATACAAGTTACGTCAATATACTGGAAAATTTCGTTGAAGGGCGTGGAACAGCCTACAATATTTATAAACGTTAGAAAAAAAAAGAACTAACACCGCAATCGTTATGAAATTTAGTATGCCGGATATACTTCCGAAAAGGTGTCTTCTTGTATAATTTTGGCACAATAGTGCTGGTGGGTGTGCCACCTCCCATATAAGCAAAATACGTTTAGTGCTATAGATAGTGTGCTATGAGAGTAATCTTCATAAAATGTTGTGTAGAGGTTTCGGATACTATGAAATCAAATGAAATTTGACAGGATTGCATCAGTGGGTGTTGCACCTCCCACATTAACATAAAGTTGTAAGTGCTATTATAAGTGAACTATTGGAGCAATTGATCTGAAATTTGATGTATTTGGTTAACTGGGTATAAGGTATATATGAATCAAAAGCTGGCGAAATAGCACCGCTATTAAGTGGCATATCTATCGAAATATATTAGCAATCAAATTGAAATTTGGTGCAGAAGTTTGGTTTTTGAAAGCTATTTCTGGATCAAAATCGGACTCGATTTTACCAGTGGGTGTACAAGCTGAATCACTAAAATATGGTATGTTAATGTCAATCACGAATATAATTTATTAAACCAAAAGTAGGGGGAATTGTAGGAGTAGACGTGGCATATTTAAACTTTTTCATTTCTTAACGATTTTTTTGACTTTTTCAACTTGTTAACTTTTCCCAATATATT
This sequence comes from Meiosimyza decipiens, assembly GCA_963680825.1. Lineage (NCBI taxonomy): Eukaryota > Metazoa > Arthropoda > Insecta > Diptera > Lauxaniidae > Meiosimyza > Meiosimyza decipiens. The sequence continues at coordinate 15,772,876 of OY804261.1, read as the reverse complement.
TCATAGGTAATTTTTCCACCTTTTCAACCTCTTTCAACTTGATTCGACATTTTCCTTATTTAGTCGACATTTTCATGAATTTTAAATTGTTTCAATATTATTCAACCTCTTCCAATTTTTTTGAGTTTTTTAACCAGTTTCAACATTTTTCGGCATTTTCAATTTCTTTTAACTTTCTGCAATGGTTTCCATATTTTTAAGACTTTTTCAGTTTTTTTAACTGTTTCAACACTTTTAAACTCTTTGCACCTTTTTACATTATTTGCGACTTCTTCAACCTTTTAACGTTCTTTTAACATTCATTTGAAAAGTACTGTCAGTGCAGTGTAGGGTATGGGAGTTTCGGCCTGGCCGAAGATAATACCTATACTAGTTATATTTACTACCTACAATAGATATAGTTTTCACTTGAACCTTTGTTGAAACTTGTTGAAACATCTTTTGTTTTCTGCATGATTTTTGAAAGTTTTGTTTTTGTCGCTCCACCCTGGAAGTACAAGTAAAACAAAAATATATTATTTCTACTTTGTTTTAAACAAAAAAAAATAAAATAAAATTGTGAAAGGATTTCATGCAAATCCAAGCAAATGCAAAAATTATCACGTTTAAGGTAACAAATGATTCATTTGTATATATAAACAGGGTGGCTAAATAGTGATATTAAAAATGAAGGTTAGCTTCCACAGATAAAGATGTCCTACGCTACTTAGCTTAAAATCTTGTTATAGCATATTGGGTTAATCCGTTTTTCCGATATATGTCAAACCTTTTTGGGTGCTAGTTTTCAACGAGTTAGGGTTTAATAAGCTTATTGAAATATTGGGCATTAATATGACCTAACGCGGCCTTGATGTTATGCTCAAACTTATTTTCGTTCGAGTTGTTTAGGATTCACCTACTTATTGCACTACTGACCTTTATCCCAAATGAGCTAAGGTTTATAGAGGGCAAAATTTTAACAAGGTGATCTATTGAAAACTCGAACTTGAATTAGAAAAATATTGTCTTAATATGTATGTGTGACCCAGAGTGTTATAGTTATCTCAATTTTTGCGCTTAAAAGAGTAATAGACTTTGTGCTCAGTGATTTGATCTGGAAAGTAGATATTTCGATGGCCGTAAAATGCATTATCAATAATCTTATCGCTAATGATGACATTTTGTAGATGACTGTAATTTGCTTGACTTTAAATGGACTACTTCGGACGATGTTACATAAAATAATATATATTGTTTTAAAACTGAACAACAGCAAGTTTTTGTTGACGATTTTCTTTCAAATCCTTACTGCGGTCAATTCCGATGTGTATCAATCTGTCATTGAAAATTCGGCTAATGCATGTTATTCCTTTAATATTTATTAATTTAATTTCAAAAAGCTAACTTTTTAAAGTTTAATGAGAATTTAAGGATTAAACGAGACAACTTATCAATTTTTTTTTTTAAATAATACATTCATTGAATGTATTACATTTGTCTATGTTGATAGCATTGCATTAGCGGAGCCATATACGCTCAGGTACGTGAAGAATTCATCCAGCACTTGGTACGCAGTGGATTTGAGAAAAAATTCACAATAGTCATAAAAAGTCATGGAACAAATACGATTTTAGACAGCACCCTCATGACTTGATTACCAACGACTGTTTTCTAAATTTATTTTAGTTTATTCTAAATATTTATATAAAATTAGGCTGAATATTCTTTATAAATTCAAGCATTTTTGGAAATGTATTAAAAAAAGTCTGACGGGTTTCCATTAGAAATCAGAACTGTTTATAGGCTCACTAGTGATCCCCAAATTATAGTTTACTTGGTTGCTGACATGCCTTTTCGTTTAAAGTAAATCTTTGAAATTAATTTTGCTAAGAATATTCCACTTTATTTATACTGCGAACTCGATATTTGGTCAGTGTGACTAACAGTGAAGCTACTGCTGTCACGTTTCAAAGCCATGTAAATTAATTTTTCTATAAAATACATACTGCATATATTGCTTGTTAAATTTATTGAAACAATGCGCCGTGACTGCACTAAAATTCGAATAAAAAAATATACCCTTATTAACATCGAACCATTAATAATTTGCCAATTTTACTATGCAGCGACTGTAAATGCAAAGTTTTTATTTTCAACAAGCTGTTCCCGTGACTTTGCTCGCTCCCTTACCGTTGTACAACCTCGCTTTCATTTTACGCAGTCCTTATTCCAAAGTATTGGGTCTATGCACCAAATTTCACAACTTGGTATTAACGACAATAATATCAATTTAAGTTTTTTTCGTTGTACGGGAGGTACCACGCCCCAATGTTCAATCCAATTGACATTTTGCGAGTTGCTTGGCATAAACAATGTAGATTCATGTATCAAGTTTCACAACTGTAGCTGGCATAGATGTCAGGATATAGCGTTTAAAGTGTTTTTGTTGTACGGAAGGTTCCACGCCCCTTTATCTTATCGCGTTCACATATGATGAGGTTTTTAAAGTAGGCAATATACACCCTAGTACCAAATTTTAAAACTCTTGCTATCATAGGAACCAAACAATGTCTCTTGTTTCCAAACAAGCGGCTGATGAGTAGGAACTTTGTAAAGACCTTGAACGAAACTGATAGAATCATGATGCCTCTAGGTATAGGTTCACTATTTTGGGATTTTTATTGCAGTTCTTATGAGCCAGTCTTCAGACATTCGATTTATGGTCTCCGAAAAATGTTCTTTCCAACGGGTTGGCTAGTCATCTCTAGTCGTTAATAATCTCCCGTTTTTGTTTTTTATTCGCCAATTTCGCCTGCCATCCTGAGTGGTATTTCCTTATTTCTCTGTGGTCTGCGGACAATTGAACTTTAACTACGAGGTCGTTGTAGATATATCGTTTGATCTTTTTGCTGGAGGCATTCTTCATTCTTTATTCGTTATATAGTTCTGCGGCGTTTTGCCTCTGGTCTATTGTTTGCGCTTCATCTCTCTTTTTCTCTATGACATATCAGGAAGCGTCATTCATCCAGAGTTCAAAGTCTCGCTTTGGCGCTGAAATTGTCCATAACAATTAGAATGTCATTCTCTTGTGAGAAATTTATTGTAGCCATTAGTTGGCTATTGACTTCTTTCGTTGAAATGTCAGCGACCTCAATTGAGGCATATATGTCACGTTCCTAGCCTCACTTTTAAAACGAGCCCACATTGTTCTTTATCTGACGAGTGGCCATTTCATTAATGATTTTGATAGTCGTTTGCTGAATGCGACTACGACTCCGTTAAAATACAGTACAGCGTTTATATTTATAAAAATAAGAAAACTGCGTTAATTTCATAGCAACTATTAAAAAGGCATTGCCTCATTGAGGGTAAAATAACAAGACCTAAGACAGCATATCATGAACAAATGGGAGCAAAATCACTGTTTTTTGTATAATAAATAAACTGCACGCCAAAAATATAATTTTTTTATAAAATTTGAACCATTAAGTCATCGTATACCAATTTTAATTGTGGATATTGCTACGCTAACTTCGAAGTATTTTATTTTGATATTAACACAATTTTTCACACACATTTTACATGGAAATTTTCGTATTTCCATTTTATAAGTTCAAAAAAGCAGCTGGGGCCTATTCAGACTTAACCCCATTTTCTTCAGAAAGTACTAAACTTAAAAATACATATTATATAATGTACCATTTTTGAGCAGGGAAAATTATATTCTTATCCTTCAGAACCGTTTGGGTCGAATTCAGTAAAATCCGCAATACCTTGGCTTAAACGTATGGTAACATCATTTCCATCATTAGTAAGTCAGACTGATTAAGCGTTTCTTGCTTTATTTATAACTTTATTTTGTTTTCAAATATCTTGCATTTTGAATCGCTTTATTCTAAGCCTTGCTAATTTCTTCAATGAAGTGATTTCAGAATCATCATGATAAAGTATTACATATGGATCTAAATGTATTGCCTTCATTTGAAATGGTGCAAAAAAGAGAAAATAGTAATATTATTTTATGGCTTAGTAATGATTTCAAAAATTGAGTTTAGCTACCACAGGTTAACGCTTTCTAAGCTACTTAACTCGAAATCTTGTTATAGCTTATTCGGTTAATTCAGTTCTCCGATTTTGTTCAAATTTTTTAGGAGGCAAGTTTTCGAATATTTTTTTTCTGCATTATGACAGCATAAATTTGTTGTAAGATTAGGCAATAATGTAACTTAAGCTGACCTTTGTGTTGTATTTTAGCGCTTAGTTGAATGTATTTTGTTACCTTGTTGGTTCTTAAATAAATCAGCAAAATCAAAGACCATAAGGTTCAACTAAGTGACTTCGATCTGCAAATAATACCCCATTTATATATCGATGGAAAAGTACTCTAAGTACTTTTATGGTTTCAAAAAGGGTAATGCTGTCATCCATGATGAACAGATCCTACAGTTCAAAGCTTATCGGTATACTATCTTTTATAAAGTTATATACAGTGTTTTACCAACGGCAAACTGTTTGTCTGTCATCTGTTAAACGTACCTCAATTTAAAAATCTCTGTTGGGGGTATAACTTAAATGAAAAATACTTTATTAAAAATTGGTCAATATATTAACTACAATTTTTTACAAAAAATAAGCTCTGATTACAAATCGTTGATATTGAAATTACAATTTCCATTTCTTAAATACCAAAAGTGTAGCATAAAATATATTTCTTTACTTTTCCATATTCCAGTCATATTTATTAAATTCAAAGAGTCTAGTGCTTAATTTTTACCGCATATTTTTTCAAACTAAAGAATTTATACAACGAATTAATAATTCTGCATCGAAAATTATTACAAACATGCTCCAACAACTTCTTTCCAGCGCACCGTATTTTATGAGTAGCAGAAAACAGGAAACGCGCCATGGATTGGTTTTAAGTCTCGTTTGCAATAGATAGAATTGAACATCAAGAAAGTAAGATAAGTTAATGTGACCTGGGAGCATAATATTATAAGGACTCGAGAAAAATGTGCTTAACAAACACATAACACACATATCTATATAAAAGTAGATAATGTTTTCCTGCAACGAAAAATTTTATTTTTTCTCGCCAGCAAGTTATGCAGGATGTTAGACGCATTAACTTTATTTGCTGGTAGCAAGTGAATATAAGGTAAAAAAGTATAAAGGCAAAATCAAGTGAATGATACTCACAGGAGCGTTGCTTAAAGCTTAGAAGTTTTTATATGTTCCTTGAGTTACTTTGATTGAATGAGACAAGATTTGAATATGTTTGATAGAAATAATTATAATAATAATTACCAAAATTTTCAACACTTTGCCTAACCCATATGGTGCAAATGGTCAGTCAAACCATAAATTTCGACAAGCAAAATCTCAAAAATGTATCGCGATGAATTCAAATGGGTTTTGAAAGGCAATAAGTGGTACACCGTCAGATGCTTCATCGAGTCATGTCGAAAAGTTTCATCCTACGCTGAAACATAACCTCCAATATGACAAAAAAAAAATCTCGTTTTTTGCTCTTTTAGACCAGGATATTTCAAAAACCAGCGCCTCAAAGGCCTTCGGATAAGTATAGTCTCATTTCTGGGTCTAAAATTTTGTCGGCCTGTAATTAAAGTTGGCCAATGAAATTTTCTAAATATTTTGTATGGAGAAAAATTATTTTATTTGTGGATTTGGTATAATTTCGTCAAAAATAGTAATTTTTGAAATTAGTCAAATCTCCACAGCTACCAAGAAATGAATTTTCGAATCCAGGTATAGATATATAAAAAAAACAATGTCAAGCACATAACTGGATGTCGTTCTTTAAATACTTTTAAAGAGATTTCTGTGACCAATTTTGCATTTTATGATCTTTACGATTCCAAAAAAACTAATTGGGAAACTTTATGGGATATGCTACCAATAAATATTCTCGCATTCAAACCTTTGCTTTTTTTTCGATATTCAAAAATCCTGCGGAGGACATTTCAGGCTTTCATATTTTTGGGTGATCTTACTGTACACCCACCGACAGCACCTCTCTAGCTCAATCAAAGTCGGAATTATACTCTCAATGGGAATACAGTTACAACTCAATCCGACTAAAACGAGCAGAAATCTTAAATTTCAAAATTGTTCTTCTCTGGACGTTTTCATATAACTTGACTCCTCCATGACTGATATCCTTTTTTTGTTTCTTAATTTTTCCCACTGATCATTAATTACCAAACACTGTTGAATTTGATTATTTTCAATTTCAATCTCCCGTTTTAATTTTATGATGCTCAAAACATAGTTTTATTTATATTTGCTTATAGCGCACCGTCAAAGTTTTCACCGCGAATGCTGCTGCCGCTGCAGAAATTTTCGTAAATATCTTGAGCGTGCTATGCACTGAGGTTTGGTTTGGATGGCAAAATTATGTTAGTTTACTTAGTGCAAATGTGCTTCCTGCTTATATGCCGAAAATCCAAAGATTTCTTTGCTGTCAATGACTGTGTGCCTGTTAATACGTCTGTCCAAACGACCGTTTGGGATGTCTCTTCGACGCCGTAGGAAGCTAAAGTCTTCCGCATGCCATGAGCATTAAAGCTTAAGGATGTTTCAGGATAATTTAGATTGTGTACATGAGTTTGTTTTGATAAGCGTACAAGTTATTCTATTGATAGTTGAAGAAATATAAAGTTGGATAGTTTGTTGCCAAATTTTTATTTACAAACCTCCATGCTTTTTCAACAGAAGACGTTGAGACGTTTTTTTGTTATGAAAATGGCAAATGGTGTTGGTTTTGAGCAGGCCAAAGGAGCATAATCTAAACTGAAATTCACAGAATCGTATGGCACATCCAGTCTTTCAGCACACACAAAGTATTTTGAGGAAAATCGTGAATGCTTCTTTTTATTGGAATATGCCTCAGTATACCCACCTGTTTTTGTAGAAAACATTACCTCCGCTTGTACACTATCTGGCACTTATGTTGTCGAGACAGCGATCCTTTTTGATAAAAATCTATTTCGTTATTTTTTTTCGATGATAACTCTATATGCAGCAGATATTTTGGGAAATTTTGGATTTAAGAACACAACCTTAGAAAGTCTTTTCATCTTACACCCAAAGATTTGATAAATAAACTTTTGTGGTTAGAAAATCCTTGCAAGGATGACGCTGAAAAGCAAATCCGTTTGCCGCTAATTACTTTTAATTTTGCTATGAAATTTTGCTATTAAAAAGCGTGACACAAAATTTTTAAACTTATTTTCCAATTTGTATACAATCCTTGCTTAATGCTAACGATAAAAAGCAACAAATTATCCTGAGACACATTTATAATCAACAAACACGAACCAATAAAGGCACGCAAAAATACATAGTGCCTTACCAATAACACGCATTCCGTAATTTATGCATAACACATGCAGCTGATTGTAAGTTGATTATCCTTAAGATTCAAAGCAAACTGTAAAAGTGAGCAGCAAGTAAATATTGCAGCTACTTTGTCAACAAGGATGTCAACAGGATGCGTTGCCGTTGCTACTAATCAAATCAAAGGAAATACAACGATTTTTGCACGCATCAATTTAATTTCTAGCACGTTGTTAGTTTGTTGCAACAACAACAAAAATATCCTGCAACTTTCATATATTCCCTTGGTTTGTTACTTTTGAAGATTCGCAGCATATCTCGATTACATCCCAACGGAGACAGAAAGTTTTTTTTTTTCTTTATTTACAAAAGCATGAATATCCTGTGGATCCTTTTGGATACAAAAACAACAGAGTGCAAAATAAATTCATGATATTTTTTTTCTTGTAGATTTCTTAACTTTGATAAGATTTCAGCTAAGCATATACGAGTACAAGCCGTGCAATTGTTGTTGTCTATATCACTTTTGCAAAATCCTACTATGGGTACACTGATAGGGATCATTTTGAATTGTGCTGTTTCTATTATTTTCTTTCTTTTATTTTTTTGTTGATAACTTTTGGGAAGTAGGGAATTCGATTTTCTGTTACGCATCTAAATAATGTATTACTTACTGTAAGTTGCCTTTGAAATGTAGATGAATAGGAGGCGTGACAAAGGTTTTGATTGTGGTTATTCTCTGAATTATTTTGCACGTGCTGTAGTGTAAATTTATTTTTTAGTGAAATTTCGTCTGTGATTGCTTGAAGAGTAAAATGCACAATTTGAACAGTAAATCATCAAGTTAAAAACGTTGCCACATTTTTATTTGCTTACCCCATTCTCAATATCTAAACATCAACCGCTTTTCTTATTTCTGCTTTAACAAATCTAATCCACTCAATGTATTGATACTAAGTACTCTCCCAAAAAAAAGTTACGTTTTTTTTAAGATTATACTCTAACTGATAATCTTTTAGGTCTTAAAGACACAATATTTGTTCTATATAAAGTGGCGTTTGATATGATGTATAACACTTAAAGATAGCACTTCTAAGAACGAAGATGTCTAGCAAGCAACAAAAAGTCCGCGAACTAATTTTGTCCACGTACCTGCAAAATCCTGAGCTAAAATATTCAGCTATAGCAAAAATAGTAAGTGCATCCGATAAAACTGTCCTTACGGTTATTTCTAATTATAAGAAGGGTCTATCTGTTTCCCGAAAAAAAGTTTCAGGCAGAAAACCAGAATTTTCTAACCAACAGGTAGCGGCGAAGACTAACAGCCTTTTTAGGCAGAATCCGAACATCTCAGTGCGAGACATGGCGGCTGGAGCAGGTACATAAAAATCTACTAAACGAAGGATAAAGGTTAAAAGTAAGCTGAAGGCATATAGAGTTCAAAAAGTACCAGACCGTTCCGATGAAAAGAAGTTGATGGCTCAGATGCGAGCCCGAAAATTGTATGAAAGGTAACTGACTAAATTTGATTGCTGTGTTATGGACGACGAAACTTACGTCAAAGCAGATTTTAAGCAGCTACCTGTGCACGAATATTACACATCACCGAAAAAGGAGCATGTGTCTAGTAAATTCAAAGAAAAACATATTTCAGAATTTCCAAAGCAATATATGGTTTGGCAGTCCATATGCACCTATGGCCTCAGAAGCAGTGTCTTTGTTACGCAAGGCACAATGAATTCCAAATTTTATATAGACGAGTGCCTCGAAAAACGTCTTCTACCATTTATTAGTGCACATGAGCGTACCGTGATGTTCTAGACTTATTTAGCAACCTCTCATTACTCATTACTCTAAAATTACGATGGAATGGTATCAAAGTAAAAAGATCAATTTGGTGCTAAAAACAGCAAATTCGGCCAACTGACCAGAGCTTCGCACATTTGTGAGATATTGAGCTCTTATGAAGATAAATCTTCCTAAGAGTGGTAAGACTGCATAAAATTTACAAAACTTCAGACTTGAGTGAAAAAAATCGTACCGTACTATCGATGAAACAACTGTGCACATTTCAATGAAGGAGGGCCTTAAGAAAAAAGTAAAAATTTTTATACAAAAAAAAAAAAAAAGTGCTAATTAGCTTTAAGTTATTTATATTATGAACATTAGCCATTATTAATAAAAAAGGACAAAGATCAATAAATTTATTGGGTATTTTTTATAACTGAAAAACACAACTTAAGATTTTTCTGGGACAGTCCTTATAATGATGAAAAAATTAGCTCACAAGTTCCAACGTGATAGTACTTCCGTTCATGTTTCTATAATTTAACTTCAAGTTATATACCTTTGGATCTATAAAATATTATAAAAGAAGTCTTTTATTTTCCTATGGTAATAGGAGAGATAATAAACATTGCTCAATAATTCTATTTGTCAAAATATAAAAGCAGGAAAATCCACTTCCCCAACGTTGGATGTTTCAAAAAATGTTGCCGCCTTTGTATGACACGATACAAAGATGGATACATTTTGTGGTATTGCTGCCTTAAGTCGCTTTTATTGCCAACACATGAAAATAATAAATAAAATTGTTATAAAAATATGACAGCAACATATTTTTCGCCATCGAAATGAAGATTTTTTTATAACTTTTTTATGAATTATGATGCACAGTATTTTGGACAGTATCAAATTTTAGTATGAGTAGAGTTAATGATGACAATGCAATCGGAGTTAAGAAGTTTTGAGTTACTCTTTTATTAGTTCAGAGTAATGTTTCTTATTTTCATTTGGTTTTACATACTGTATTTACTCATGCAGTAGAAAGTATAATGCCATACAACATTTCAGTCTTTCTCTAAACACGAATATCTAAACGAGCTTTATTCTTTAGATAAATTGGGTTCAATGTGTTGAAACTTAGTTTTTGGCCATATGCATGCATTTATTTTAGGAGCGCCAAGTTCTTTCGAATATCTTCGCCTACATAATCATGCAGTTCTGTTCTCTTCAAGTCTTTTTTTAACGAAGAAATATTTATGTCAGCAAGATGTTTAAAACTTCTAATAAAATTCAATCAAAATTTTCACAATGATAACGCTTTGTTGTTTTGTGTACCGCTCCACTTATAATTATCCAAACATTTCAGAGTTGTCACTTGCACGATATCAAAATTAAACAAATTTAAAAAGTGCACTCTTATAGCACCCTTTATTAAAAAAACAAGAATGGCGCCGAATAGACTCTTTAATTTAGTGATTCTTAGTAGTAAAAAATTTTTCTCGTTTCTGCAGCATCATAAAGCGATTGACACTTAAAGTATACCACACCTCACTATCTACACAAAGCTAAAATCCTTTTTGAGCTGCAGGAAATTGCTTGATTTTAATAGCAAATAACAATCAGAAATTATTTACATATTGGATATGCGAGAAATTTTTAATGCGTCTGCATACAAAAATGTCAGTATTAATGCCATTGTTATGAACCGAAGATTCTGAAAACATGGTGGATTAATTTTTATTTGAATTGATGGAAATAAATTCGCTTCGTTTGTTTACTACATAGTTCATGCAAACTTGAAAATAGATTTTAACGCGAAAATATGTAACGCCAATTAAAGTCAGAAAATCAAAGATAACATGTGCTTTAGCTGAACTTCACTATTATTGCAATAGCTAAAAGTTAATCTTGTTTCTGCACACTCTCCTGTCTGCCTAAAAATATGGGTCATTCTTTGTCAAGTTGACAACGTCATCGGAACATCTCTGTCTTTCAGATAAAAGAGCTTAACTGGACTTAAAATGTTCGTTAAAACCTTTACTTTACAATGCCGTGTGGCGTTTCAAATTTCAAAATGGTAACTCAAGATGGCGTACACAACGGATATGCTCACGCATAATTTTTAGAAAAGAGTTTAGGAAAAAATCAAAAAATATTAATTGGGTTGAATGCATAGAAACTATAAAATTTTTGTAAAAATTACCACACAGTAAATTTTTTGAGCGATAACTTTAAAGCATTTTTATCTGTAAAGTTGTTATGTTCTTGTAGGGTGGCTCACTTGACAAAAAATGACCCATATGTAAACAGCATTTTGTGTCAAATCTCTTCCCTTTAGTAAGCACACACCCAGTAATCTTATTCTTTTACACAATCGGTCAGTATAAGGATTGCATTATTTTATTGCACAATATTTTTTCGTTAGTGGTGTACGTGCCCTGGCATAAGTAAAAAGGTAATACGTAATGTTGTGGTTTAACTATGAGGTTATAACAATTCTTATGAATACGATTATATTCCTTTTGTAATTTGATTTTGGTTTTATTATTTTTCTTCTCGTATTTACGGTGAGTTGTCTGCGCTATTGTAGTAACTATGTCATCAAAAACTTATTTTGTGTATTCAGTTTAATGAATTATTAAATAGCTATTGTGAGGACATCTAAGTGATGTTAGCAGAGATGAACTTATTGACCGCGCTGGCGACACTTTATATTACTATGCAAATGTTTTCATCAACTGTAATATACTTTAGTTTTTAATAGATATTACAAAAATTTAAAAATATGCATCACTGCATTTAAGAGTTGCTCTTAAAAATGTGTTGTTTATTAATTTCATTTAAAAAAAAAACTGATGTGGCATTTCGTCATTGAGGTTTAAAATATGTTCTCATCTAAGTATGCGAGAGGGGGTTCTTGTAAAACGTTACGATGCGTTACAGGGGCAGGAGGGGGTGTTAAACAACGCGTGACCTAACATTGTTTGTGAAGTGAAACTTCAGTTACATATAGAAATTAAATGCAAGTTTAGTATTAAAAGTTTCTGAGGAGCCCATTTTTAACGTAAACAAATGCTTAGTAGAAATCTCTTGTTTTGGTTACAAAGGTATTTTAGCGACTTTACGGTACTGTGCGCCAAAATAATTGTGACTTTTAGATAAACGTGATTACTTGGGTGTTACGTAACGTTTAAGCAGGGAGAAGAGGCCAAGGAAAAATGTGACGGTGCGTCACAATTTCAAAAATCTTCAAAAATTGTGTTGCGTACTACTTGAACGCCCCCTAATCTTGATACTGTATATTTTTGGCAGTGAAGTCTTTAGCACAGGCTGACCACTGAAATGTTTGAAAATGCCATAAGTTCTTCACTTTTAACCTTATTATTTTCTATTTTGTAGGTTAAATGTATTACTTGAAGACTGAAATGACATTCTATCATATCCAGCAACGAATGAAAAGTTTTGATTTTTTCTATGCCATTACAAGGTAAGTTATTAAAACTAGCAATAAATACCGGTACCACGCAGGGAAATTTATAGCATCTGCAAAAAAACAATTCCTTTTCTTGATTTTGTACAATCAAGGAAAAATTTTCTAAAAATTAATGCTTGAACTAAGATTTGAATAGTTAGCTAAGGAAATAAATTATCTACACTAAAGTGCTGGTGTCAACCGAAAATCTCAAATTATTCTCATAGTGAGCTTGACTTTTCTTCGAAATTTTTATGAGTTCATGTAAATTTCTAAGTCTGCTATGCTGAATCAAATACTGATATCAGAGGTGAACAAGTAACTTTTTGAAGTGTAGGATTAAAAACATTTGCCACTTCAACCGACACTTCAAAACAAAATATAAAATTTGGTAGAAATTTTCCATTGCAAATGTGCGACAAAAATGTAGAAAAACCATGGATCTCAATGCCGAACTAATTGGGTTAGTGTTTTTCACAAAAAATTGGTCGGTGGTTGAATAGATTTCGGCTTTCGACATCGATTCCTTTGTTATGTGGCACCAGATGGCTAAACAATTCGGCACCAAGACATTTTCTGACTCAAGAAAGAAAGGTTACAGACGTCAGCTCAGCCTTGGTGCAACCATTCGGTTGAAAATATCACTGCTGTGGCTGCAGCTATACAAGGTAGCCCTTAATATATTATTATTATGTTCCTATGAAAAGTGAAAATAGTATATCGGCTTTTGATAAAAAATGTTTGCCCGGTTCACAAAAAATCCGTTTGTAATGCACGAAGACTCATTACATCTTCACAAATTCACTTTTTGGCACGGCTATTTCGAATGAAAATTCATTGGCCCTTAGGTCTTGAGGATGACATCAACATTATTGCAACTTTAACTAATATGCGCTACAGAGCCATGATCAATGACTTCTTGCTGCCTCAAATTGACTGATTTGTAATTCAAAAATTATCGTATCGTGCTCGTAGTGGCACCAAGCTCATTGTCTCGCACTCGTTCTCGTACGAAAAATTTTTGATCTGTATTGTTCTCGTTTCGTTATCGCCGATATTTCTCGGCTATTCTCGTTCACATTTTTATGTATATATAGCTAGCTAGACCAGCGGCTCTCCCGTGCACTGTCCGTTGTACAACCCCGTCTACATTTTACGCAGTCCTTACTGCAGACAGTTGGGTCCATGTGCAAAATTTCACAACTTGGTATAAGTTCCAAGAATAGAAATGTAAGTGTTTTTATTAAATGGGAGGAGCTATGCCGCATTGTCCAACCCTATTCACATTAAACGAGTTGATTGGCACAAACAATTTACATTTACATATCAGGTTTCACAACTGTAGCTGCAATAGATGTAAGACATGGTGTTTTAAGTGTTTTTGTTCTACAAAGGTTCCACACCTCTTTGTTTAATCTAGTCCACATTTCGTGATGTACTTAACATAGACAATATACATCCTAGCATCGAATTTCAAAACGCCTGCTACCATAGGTGCCAAGATATTGTATTATGGAAAGTCTGGCGTAATCTCTTTCTCGGCGACAATTTAGTGCCTATCGTATGATAAACATTAAATTATCGTCGACAACGAGATATCGGCCAGACCCTTCTCGTTCTCGTCTTCGTTCATACGATGAATAACTTTTTTGATATCGTCTCGTTATTGTTATCGTGCTCGGTACCAAAGGACATGTGGCCCCAGCTGGCTGATATAATTGCACAAATAGCACGAGAAACAGTTAATGCTCTGAACTAAATGTTTCCCGATCGCTCCAGCTCTCGTTTTTGCAATTTCCTGATATGACGGTGCCCGACTTTTTTGCTTGGAGTTTGTTTCAAGTCACGAGTCTATTTAAGCAAGCCATAGACCGTGGTGCCTCTGAAAGATATTATCGCATAGGAATTGGAGAATTAATTTCATGAAGTTTTTAAAAAAAAGTCACCGAATGTGCATGACCATTTGATCGGTATTATCTTAGCGGCTCAGTGCAATAAAAACCTTTAATGTCTTGAAAAAAATTTTCAACAAACTGAACTAATTTATTTTATTTACAAAAAATGCTACTTCCTTAGGAGTACCTGGAGTGAGGACATTTGTGCTATCTTATAAAGGGTGGTTTTTTTAGAGGTTTGTTTTTCGAATAGAGATGAAACTGACATTTTATGGTCAAATCTTACAACTCTAATGTCATTTATGTTCAATTTGGTTTGCCATTTCATCATGAACAGGTTGACAAAAGAACAACGCTTGCAAATCGTGCAAATTTATTTCGAAAATAATGGTTCAGTTCGCGAAGTTTACCGCAAGCTCCGTCCATTTTATGGTCGACATAATCGTCCATCAGAGCAATTAATTCGGTTAACCATGGATCGTTTTCGCACTACGTTTACTCTATGTGATAATACGCATCCGCAGAGACGTCGAACAGTGCGCACCGAAGAAACAATTGCCGCTGTAGAGCAAAATGTTGAAGAGGACCCGAATGAATCGATTCGCCACCGTGCAGAGCAATTGGAGCTTTGTCCATCAACTTTATGGAAGATTTTGCGCAAAGATCTTGGCTTGCGACCTTACAAGATCCAGCTTGTGCAAGAATTAAAGCTGCGAGACCATGCAATGCGTCGTGATTTTGGTGTATGGGCCGAAAATGAGATTGATCTCGATGCTGATTTTCATCGCAAAATTTTGTTCAGTGATGAGGCTCATTTTTGGTTGAATGGCTACGTCAACAAGCAAAATTGCCGCATTTGGAGTGAAGAGAATCCACATGAGACCCTTGAGACGCCATTACATCCACAAAAACTGACTGTTTGGTGTGCTCTATGGGCTGGTGGAGTCATTGGGCCATACTTCTTCCGAAATAATGCTGGAGAGTCAGTTACCGTTAATGGAGACCGGTATAGAGCCATGATAACCGACTATTTTGTTCCCGAATTGGATGGCATGAATGTGGATGAGTTGTGGTTCCAACAAGACGGCGCTACATGCCACACAGCGCACGTCACAATCGATTTATTGAAGGAAACATTCGATGAGCGCATAATTTCGCGGAATGGACCTGTCAATTGGCCACCAAGATCGTGTGATTTGACACCATTGGATTATTTTCTTTGGGGATATGTGAAGTCGCTCGTCTACGCCAACAAACCAGAAACGTTAGGGGACTTGGAAGCCAACATTCGTGGCGTTATTGCCGACATACGGCCCCATATGCTCGAAAAAGTGGTTCAAAATTGGACCTGTAGAATTGGCTTTATTCGAGCCAGCCGCGGCGGCCACATGCCCGAAATCATATTTAAACATTAATGGCATAAAATTATCCTTCCAATAAAGCCAAATTTATGGACATTAAAACGATTTTCTTGTGTTTTATTTCAATTCGAAGCTCTATACCTCTAAAAAAAACACCCTTTACAACGAAAATTGCATTTCATCGTCTTGCTTTATTATAGTACTAGAAGAGTTAAGTTGATCAACACCAGATCGACTTCTAGGATCATAATATGAGCTCTATTAAGAATTGCTAAAGCAGTAGCCTCAAAAACCAGAGCTGCTCCAACATGTTCATTACTTAAACATACATCAGTATTTTAATATTGCTGTGAGCTTAAAGAAAAACATATCAATGTTCCCAATGTCAATTTGAAAATTTTGTCATAAATGAATGAAAACTGACAGCTTTTTGACAACTGCCCTTTGAATTATTTATCTATTTGTTACTTTTTGCTTATTAGAGAATAAATACCACTTTCAATCACAAGACTTATGTACATTTTAGCGAGAAAATAAACCACAATACCTTTAAGTTTCAAAGAAGAATTTTTAAATTTCCAATAAAACTTTTTAAGCATGAAGATATGTTTTCAAATAAACAACTGCGCATCTATGCTGTTATAACTTTGTGCCTGATGGTAAGTTCGAATTCAATTTAAACTATTAAGGCACTAATCTTATATTCCAAACCAATTCCCTAATCAGCAGTGCATTTTGACTGATGCTATTGTGCCAAAAACGCCGGAGGAATATAAAAAATATTTTGGTCGTAAATTGAGAAAATCCATAAATGCACAAATGATTGCATTTGTAGAGCATATTTCACCCGAATGGACCAGCTACATTAAGTCTGTAATCGCAGATCTTCCGTCAAATGATCCACATACTCAAAAACTACGTTATTATTTGAGTTTACGCGATAATCTGATAAATGATGTAAAGAATCAAAATAGTAAAAAACGAAAAGTCAGCTTGGTAAAGGCGATGAAAAAATATGTTAAATATTTTGATACTGTCAAAGATGTAAACGATATCAATACACCGGCTGTAAAGGCAAAAGATTTTCGTAAAATATTGGCAAAACATGATTTATCCAAAATCGAACATAAAGTAACTGAAGAACTAATTAGCTACATAAAAAATATATACAAAGAATGGTTGGCTCTATACTCTGTCATACCGGAAGAGTTCAGGCGAAAGTATCCCGAATTCAAAAAAATCGATCAAAGTTGGCAAAAAATGATCAACCGTTCAGATTTTAAAGAAAAATCCAAATTACTTTTAACGGTGGACGATGAAGTCTCAAAGTTTTTCGGCTATGATAATTTTTTAAAGGTGTATTTTTAAGCACTGAAATTGAAAAACTAATAAAAAACTGTGAATTCGACGTTGCATAACCTCAAGGGTGATATTTAAGTTTGAATATACAAATGTAGCTCCATGGAAATTGCTTTCTGTTGTTATATTTTTAACTGTTATGCTCTTCAATTTTACATCGGTTTCTGGAAAGATTATAAAACTTTGTGTGACCATACCATTTTATGTTCTTGTAGTTTTTATCTTTGGTGTTATCACACATCAGTTAGCTCAATAAAATATTCGAAAAAAAAAACAATTTATATCCGCATCTTCTTCATTTTGATTTTTAATTTTTTTCTTTTTGTGTCTTTCCGCGTTTTAAAAAAAACGTCTATGTTCAAAGCTGAATGGCGATGAGCTACAGCTTAATGTCATATCCAATGAGCGAAAGTTGAGCAGTTTTTTCTAGAATATTCTACAAGCCAAAAGTGAACTATTTATGGATTAAGGACTCAGTGCAAAAAGTGATTCAAGTAATTCTTGAGTCGATTTTTTGTTTGAGGTCATTAACACCTCTACAGAATTCACATTTAATCGCAAGTCCGGGGTATGGTAATAGCACCAGTTCAAATTTGATTGCTTTATCTCTCCAACATCATTACAAAATTTGTCCCTTAAGGACTATATGATATAAATCTCATATGCAAAAAGAGTTTGGCAGAAAAAGGCTAATAATATATTTAAAGCTTAATCCACTTTTTAATTATTGAAATTAAACATTTGGCACCCGAAATGCCTAAGCAACGCTCTCATTCAATTAACGGTTAATTTACTTAAGGACTTTTTCAACAGCAGCAACAGAAAAGCAGCAAAAACACAACACAAGTGACTAATAAATCCTAAAGGACTCGTCGAAATGAATTGGCCTAACGACACGCACTTTTACAGCGCACAAGGATAGAATACACAGACATAAACAATAACAACAACAGCAACAACAACAACTGGGAGGCAGCATCAAAATAATTAAAAGTTAACAAAATACTTAACCCCTAACGAAATGTACACATACATACAAACATACAAAAGTTGTGTACAAACACATACATATACATCTTTGTAAAACATGCTGGTGACCATTAAAATTCAATTTTATCGTGCGTAGCATAAAGTGTTGTTGATGTTGTTCTTTCGTGGCCTTAATCCACTTGCCGCAACAGTCATCTAAGGGTTAATATAGCATTATATGTACATATATAAATGTAGCTTAAGTTACGCAACTTTTGTGTACAAAATTTTTACATTTAATGGCAAAAATTTTTTGGTTGAAGTTTGCTAGAAATGCTATAAATTTGACGCCTTGTCGTAACTTAACTGAAAGTAAGGTGACCAGATATCTAGATCTTATAAGGCATCCATTCTTAATATTTGATCGAAACTTTCATTGATTATTCACCTGGACTGTCATTTCTGTTGCACTTTCGTCACGAATGACAACAGTATTTCACAATTTTTATGCTGTTTTTCCTACCAATAACGACGAAAATCACTTTTCTTGCCATTTCGTCACGAAAAACTTAAATGAGCAGATGTTTTGACTTCAGCACAAAAGCCAACATCATTACCGGTTAGAGTTTATGAAGTGTAATTTTTAAGAGTGTCGTATTTTTGAATTGAAACGAATTAAAAAAGTTTGGAAAATATCTAAATAGTCTGGAACTCCAGTATTTGCCCGTTTATTCGAGCATCTGGGTATCATATCTCGGCGAAAATTTGGATTGCAAATTTTCTAACGTTGCTGACCGCATCTCGGAAGGCAATTCATGTCACAATTTCAAGACACCGTGTAAATTTTAACAAAATTTAATAACAAAATTTTTGAAAACTCAGTTAATTTCCACAACCTGCATGCTCTGTAACGTTGTCAGCCTTTTTAGAGTATAAATGGTTGCCAGATTTTTTGATTTATTCGTTTTGGAACGTACAATACTGCGCTCAGAAGTGGAAAGGGCGTATTTCAAAAAAAAAATTATATTCATGATTCGTATGGCATCGAATAGCTTAAGATATTGACAATGAACTACGCCAAATGCCGGTATCAAATTTCAAACCTATAAAAATCTCACACGAAAATATCCTCTATCTCAATTTTACATGTAGATACGCTCTTTCCGTTTCTGAGAGCAGAATTGTCTAAAAAAAACACATTTTTAAGGCAGCCACTCTTAATACATATATGAACGTCACTTTCGTTGCACATTTGAACCAAATGACAGCAATCAAATTGGTAACATTTTTAAAATGATTGACGACAAGCGATTTTATTGCACTTTCTACCCGAGCTACAGTCACTTTTGTGTCATTTTCGTCACGTAAAACTAAATTCTTTTGTTATAGAATTATTAAACAACTGTCACGTATGAAAGCTGTCTCCTATTTGCACTTTCATCACAAAAGATTTAAATTTGACGCTGGATTTGAAAAACATGTCACTAAATAATGTAAACTTAATTTTGAAAACTGAATTCCCAAAGTATGGTCACTTTAACTTTTCAGAATCTTCTTTGTTTCTGTCCCTCGTTGTTTTGTTGTTCATCTCAATGTTAACGTTAGCTTATGTGTAAGATTTTCATGGCTTTTGTCTGGACTTAAGCCCAAAATCGTAAAATTTTGTAAATGTTTTGACTGCTTCAGTGTCTAGTGGCGCTTTGGACACGCGTGGTTGATCATAAAATTTTAATCAACTCATAAAATCCTGTGGGCATATTTTTACTGAGGGTAGAGCAAAATTTGTTCACTTACTTACTGCTTGCTGCTGTAAATAGAATTCATAAATAATTTAGAAACTAATTTTCTGTAATCATTTCTTTATGTGTAATTTACAACCAGCGGAATTTTCGGGGTTTCAAAGTTAAAGAAAAATATTTCTTTCTCATCATCAAGTTTTTTCTTAAAGTTTTAGATAGATGAAAAATATATGCAGCATTGATTCTCAAAAGAAAAGACAATACGATTTTTTGCGATGTTTGTAAAACACTTTTTAAGACTATAATATAAAGAGGATAGACTATATATAATGTAAATGACATGTTTTTTTAATGCATCTACCTAGTTATCAGTTGCCAAGATTTTCCAGTTGCCGTTCCAATATTACATTCATAAAAGGCTCATATCTGCTGGCATTTGATTTTGGACAGCTATTTTTCAACGAATTGAGTTCGTTGTGATTACAATATCTAAGTGGGGAAACGATCCGATAGAGTACTGAATATTATTTTTGAGTATTATATAAAATTTCATCCGCTTTTTTATACATTTCATATGATAAATGCAACGATCCAAGAACACAAATGTTCACTTAGTCTCGATGGAAATAAATTTTTCATTACACATCGCATTAAAATCGCCGTCGCAATTCTCGTCGTAAGTTGCCTTATCGTCTTGTTACCTTGTTAATGGCATGTTCTGTTGCGTAGTCTGGCAGAGGTCGTTCTTAAAAGAATTGCTTTTGAACTGGTCGCGCTATCATACACTAGCGGCGACTACTCATTCTTATTCATTGCAAAGCAATTGCATCCCAACTGACTCACTCACACCCTCTCCAAAAAAGGGTAATTTGTATTGCCGTCGTGTGTCTCTTTGGGCCTTCGTGTCCTGACATTGCGCATTTTATTGGTTTTCGTTTTAAATTTCAATTCCTTGCTTTTGTGAGCATTTTGTAAAGAAGATATATTGTCTGCCATTCTGGCACAGGATATACGCGACAGCATGTGTGTGTCGGAACGTGTGCAACTTGATGACATGTCATGGCATATGTTTAAGTGTCCTTTAGACGCGACATCAACGCTTGCAACACTAACAAACGAGCGCAACGCAAAAACCAATCGATGTATAGTAAAAATTTCATCTTAGAAAATCATTAGGTTGGCACTGAAAAACTATGTTATTTTACAGCTTTACGGAACTTTTCCAATTTTAAGAATTCGATTGAAGAAACAATTTTGGGTCTAAATTTTCTTTGCTAAGCACTTTAGTTGCTTGTTGGCAGACTATCATTTGATGTAAAAAAGCATATTACAATATTAGTAGAAGAAAAAACGAAGGTTCAATTCTCCTTTTTTTCTCGTCTCTCAACTGAAGCTTTGTATATCATGTAATTGCACGTTGTGTTCCAGCCTGTTTCGATGTACGCGGTGGCTTATCTATCAAGGAATTTGAAAGTTTCAGGAGTTTTGATAAAATATTAGATGAGTGAATCCCATGACATCGATTATTTTGAAGATGGCTTAGATGGAAATTGGTTCAGTAACTGACTTTTGGGAACTTATGGCCTCGTTAGATAGAAATAATCGCCGAGTGAATTCATAGATTATTTTATTTTTTTTTCTATGGAGCCGATTGTTTGGATCGTTGCTGCCGATGAAAGAGTTTACACAATATCTTTAAATAATTGGAATATGATATTAAGATGGATAGTTAACACTTTCCTTCTATAATTTTTTTAAACCCTTTACACCGAGCTAGAATATATGCTGCATGTGTTCCCATAAAGGGGCCTTTTCTTCACAAACATACAACACATAGTATTATAAGTATTTAATTCTAAGTGCCACCCTTATACAAATGTTTTACTATAAGTATAGAATCCAGCATGTAAGACAGACACCTGTGCGATTTAGTTGTGAACGATTTATTACAGTTGCAGGATGCAAAGAAAAGGATATTCTTGGCAGCTCGTTTGTTGCTTCTGCTGGTGCGCTGGTATGTTTTCTTTACTTCTGGTCCTTAGCGCCATTTCAAAATGTCATTATTTTTGCCCTTAGCTTTTGCATCTGTGCATGTTGTACGTACATACGTATGTATGTGTGTATAGATGGATTCATAGGTTAACTAAACTGTCAGCGTGACAGAAGAAATGTCACATTTGAAATTAGCTCTGTTGCAATTGATATTCAAACAGTGAGAAAAGAGGAATTTTCCATAACTTTAAGTAGTATAAATTCAATTATACCAAGACTAGGAAACTACATATGGTTCACCTGTATAATGTTTTCTAAAAATCGGAAAAATTTTCAGCAGTTGTACATAAAACGTTTACTTTGTTACACTGGGAAGCCACTGAAGACAGGCTTTTCTAAAGAAACTATTTATTTTTATAAGCCGCGAGGTCATATATTATAATATATTACTGGAAGGAAAATTAAAGTTTTCCTACGATCTTGCTTAGGCAGGAGTGATATAGATAGATATAGACTGTAGTAAAAAATGTAACTTAACATGACTTTTCAGTTAAATGAATACAAATCTATTACTAAGCATCTGAAAACCAAGAATATACGTACTCTCAAAACGATTTTCGAAAAGATATTAACTAAAATGCATTGAAATCACTAGACAACTAAAAGGTGTTTTTTTTAGAGGTTTGTTTTTCGAATAGAGATAAAACTGGCATTTTATGGTCAAATCTGGCAACTCTAATGTCATTTATGTTCAGTTTGGTTTGCCATTTCAACAGGTTAACAAAAGAACAACGCTTGCAAATCGTGCAAATTTATTTCGAAAATAATGGTTCAGTTCGCGAAGTTTACCGCAAGCTCCGTCCATTTTATGGTCGACATAATCGTCCATCAGAGCAATTAATTCGGTTAACCATGGATCGTTTTCGCACTACGTTTACTCTATGTGATAATACGCATCCGCAGAGACGTCGAACAGTGCGCACCGAAGAAACAATTGCCGCTGTAGAGCAAAATGTTGAAGAGGACCCGAATGAATCGATTCGCCACATGCCCGAAATCATATTTAAACATTAATGGCATAAAATTATCCTTCCAATAAAGCCAAATTGATGGACATTAAAACGATTTTCTTGTGTTTTATTTCAATTCGAAGCTCTATACCTCTAAAAAAAACACCCTTTAGTATCGTTTATAATATTAAAACAAAGACGTGGATAATTTTCAAGCATTTTTCCCAAAAATGCCATTGTATTGCTGTTTAAAATAATATTTTAGCCAACACAATTAGTGTTGAGATTTTTTCGTGACACTATCTAATGAGAATTTTTTGACTTAACTGACTTTTGATTTACAATTTATTAAAAATATTGAAAAAGATGTCTAAAAATTTAAAACTTTCCTGACTTCCCATTTCTTTGTTCTATTCCTTTTATGATTCATTTACATAATGATTTGCTTTACTGAAAACCCAGATTATTGCGCGGGTATAATTTTATTGTCGGTCAGTCGTATTTCGAAACTGTAGCGTTTTCAGCATGTTCGCCGATTAAAATTGTAGCGACGTTGTGCCAAGTCTTCCTTGAGCACGGAGTGCATAAAGTTGAACAGAAGAGCTCATTCACATTTGAGCAGGTTTGTTGGGGCAGATTCGTATAATGTTGTTATTACCATTAAACCAAGAAAGCTCTTCGACCAATTGCACTCTGTGGCATCCTTCTTCAATCCGAACCACTTTTGCACTTGGTGATACTTACGGTACGAATGAAATGAAGTAGATTTAACTATGTGTTGGCTGCTAATTTGATGACCCAGCGGAACCGATGACCGTTTAGGGTTTTGCTGAATGCATACCCTCCATTTAGAGTGACCATTCACTTCTATCCAGCTTCAATTTTAGCTCGTTGAGTATCATTTGGGAGAAAAAATACTGCGGTTAGTTCAAACAAGTTCCACTTTTTTTGAAATAATAACCACAAGTTTGATTTTTCTTGTCAGGAAAAGACAAATGTGATTTCTCATCCGCTGAATGCGTGATGAATGTGTTCAGATCCGAGGGGCAATTTCATTTCTCCTTGTCTAAAAAAAAGTGGAAGAAAGCTAATTTTAACTTGACTTGAAAACAATTTAGTCAAATACAAACTACAAAAATCACAAAGTCCAACTATTTACTTAAGCTTTGGCAAATAATGCCCCATATATTTGTGGCTTTGCATGCATAATTAACGAATTCCATTCGTTTACTTTTTAAGGATTATTTCATGAAAATGTTGCTCGCTATGCTATGCCTGAGGTGGTTCATTCGTAAACTCTATGTTTTGCATACTTTTTCCAGCATTTTGGCCAGTGTCTCACCAACGGCATCTGTAATGTTGTCTTCCTCGGCTGCATTTGTAGCTGGCTTGTCTCTGTACACGAAAGACTTTAGGTAGCCCCACAAAAAAATAGTCTAGTGGGGTCAAATAGCGTGATCTTGGTGGCCAATGGACTAATCCAAATCGTAAGATTAATTGCATACCAAACTCGCCTTTCAATAGGTCGCGTACTATGTGGCATGTGGCACCTTCTTTTTGAAACTACACGTCAACTAAGTCCAATTTTTCCATTTTATGCCAAAAAAGTCGGTAATCATCGCACGGAATCTTGCTCCATAGATTCTAACGTTGCGATTTACATTATTTTTGAAAAAGTACGGTTCAATGATGCCGCTGGCCCACAAACCGCATCAAACAAACTCTTGAATTGGCTCTAGCTGCGCTTAAGACCAAATTCGGCAATTCTGTTTGTTGACGTACCCATTGAGCCAAAAATGAGATTCGTCGCTGAAGAAAATTTTTCGATAAAAAAACACATTTCTTACAGAGCACGAATTTTGTTTGTTTCTTAGTCTATTTATGGTGAAATGGCAAACCTTATTGAGCATTTTTGGCCTTAACACATGTCACGAATCAGGCGTGAGATGTCAAAAAATTTACATTGAAAAAACAAATAGCCCACTTTATATGGTGCGTCAAAATTCATGTTAACTCTGTCATTTTGTTCTTTTAACTGTAGGCTAAAACATCTCATACGTGATTTGATGTTTAGTCGCATTATCAGCAAGACATTACATGATGTTACGTTATTTTGCATTATGTTATGTAATGTTGCAGTTACAATACGATTACGTATGTATGTATTTTGTTATCGGAAAATAAACCTCCCACGAGCAGATGGTAACGTCTTCAACCAACGGCTTTCATTCGCATCGTAACATATTACCAGAAGGCATTTGGCAATTGTCTTATATTTTTCAGATTTTATTTTCATTTATCCTGCTTCCTTTTATTTTTTTCTAGTTTCTACCATGAGTTTAATTCCTCACGTACAAAAAAAGAAAAACAATAAGGAACCTTATTTGGTCAGTGCCTAGTGAAAATTTTGAAAATACATAAATATCAATGCTTTCCTGCAAAAGTACTTTACGTTTATCCTTGTTATAGTCTAGTGGGCATATTCATAATAATTTAAAAACAAAAATTAAATTACCATTTCTAGGAAGGCCCTGGAGCAGCAGTCTCCAGGCTATTCCTCAATCAATTCACGAAAAATGTTTGGGGGACGGAATCGAGCCCTAACGTAGTAGTATTATAAGTGGTGGGGCGTACTCTGAAGGCGACAAAATAAATTTTGATGAATATATAGAACTTTGTTTAGTTTAATTTAACAATTCTGGATAGTTTTTACATGGTTCTTCTTAAAATATAAAATTTCTTGCATGTTTCCATAAAATCAACGCTCTATCACATAGGGGTGGGTCAAGGTAGTTTCCGACGCAGAAGTTGAGCTATTTTGGTCAGAAAACAATTTGTAAACATTAATTACTTATTAATCAATTGAACATAGGATTCGAATAGAGGCATTCATATTAAGGCACAAAAACCTAAAATAGTTCTTAAGGAAAATGCTAAATTCTAAAATAGTGAGGCGAGCTAAGTTTCCACGGATAATATTCAATAAGAAATTATTCTGAAAAAAAGATTATAAAATTTTATGTTGTGCTTAAGGATTGAACCCAAAACTTTTATTGTTTTGGCAACTGGGTGTCATTTCTGTAGAAAATTTTTTGCCAAAATTGAGAACTTTTCCATCGCGCTATAATTTTAAGGTGTGCCATTTATATACTGAAACGTTGTTTGCCTTTTAGGTACCAAAAGTTCTCTTAGTAGCTCCTTTACAATATTGAATATTTTCACCTATAGATCTTTCAAAGGTGAATCCAAATCAGGTCGCAGAATAACTAAGTATATCATGAGATATTTACGTAACCCATAACAACGCTTAACTGCTGAAAGTAAAATTTTTTGAACCTTGGCTTTCAAGTATTTTGCATAGTACCACTGTATACTAGCCCACCGTCAAAAAAGTTCGGCCACCTTTATATTGCATTACAGCAATTTCAATTTAAAAAAATCTCAGAAAAGTTCAGCCACTTGCTAACTGACGCAGAATAGTTCGGCCAATCAGCAAGATCTTGTGATAACGGTGTACGAAAGTACCGTTTTTATTGTTTTTGAACTTTTTATTGTGTGGTCACCAAATCAGTTCAATTTGAAAATTTAGCGCAGAAACATACCGCGTGGCAAAGCAGATTGTAACGAGTTTAAAAAGTTAATCATTAATTTCCGTAAAGATGGTAAATCGTGCCGCAAAATATCCGAAGAAATAAAAATACCTGGTATGACGGTCCGGGATACTATAATTGTACATAAAAGAACCGGAAAAACTGCACCAGGCAAAAAAAAACAGGTCGAAAGTCTTCAATTAGTGTGCAGAATTTGCGTGCCTTAAGGAAAATAGTGGTTAAAAACCGTCAGGAGGCCACTGTTGCTGAGATCACATTAAAGTGGAATTTAATATGCAGTTCTACAGCATCTGTTAGTACATGCATTAGAAATGTAAAGAACCTTGGGTACAAATTTTAAAAGCTGAGTTTTTAGTTCATTTTCGAACTTGGTTCATTCAAGTTATCTTTAACAATTTTAAAAGCAAAAGAAAAACCCCTGCTAACATAAACGCAAAAGCAATCGGCTGCGGTGGGCTAAGGATCGTAAAAACTAGACTCGTCGCCAATGGAAGTAAATAGTTTGTCGCGACGAATTCAGGTTTTTTTTATGTCAAGAGGATAGTCGAAAACAAGTACAAAGAACTGCATCTAAAGCCTATCACAAAGATTGCTTAAAGCGTACTATCAACTTCCCTGCATCTGTGATGGTTTGTGGTTGCATGTTAGTCAGAAGAGTTGGTAATTTATACATGGTCGATGGTACTATATCAATGCTTCAAAATACCAAGACATATTTCACACTCAGCTTTTACCATGTATTCCTAACCTTCAATCCGCAGAAGGTGAATATTTATTTCAGCAAGATGGTGCCTCATGCCAAACGGCGAAATCAACAAAAAATTAACTTAGTAATAACAATATTCCCGTCATTTCTTGCCTTCCAGTAGTCCAGACCTATCTCCAACAAGGTTCTTGCGTGCGAACATGAAGAGGGAGCTAAGAAGCAATCTTGCTAAGAATATTGGAGCCTTAATTCCATGATATTTGGCAATTAATTACTCCAGAGTATTGTCAAGAGCTTGTGGATATTATGCCTGGATATACTGCAGCATTCAAAAGTCAGAAAGGGGACGCTACGCAATGGATGTGATTATCCGATCTATTATGGCTCATTTTGAAAGTGAATGAAGATGAAGATTTATTTTTAATTTCTTCTGTTATATAATATGTATTTTTGAAATCAATTTTTTGTTTCTTTTATTTTGCTGAATATACGTGTCCTTATTTTGTTTGAGAAAAAATTTTTTTATTCAAAATTCTTTTTAACCATTTCTATTCTGACAATATATATCACCATTTTTTTAAAATTCCCATGTGCTTTTTTATCAAAATCCAGTTTATTTTCTCATACAAAGCGATATATGAAAGCAAATATTCTTTCTGAATTATATTCTTTACTTTATTATGAGCATGAATTTGAAATTGAAATTTTGTGTATTTTTGCAAGCGTGACTAAATGTAGTACTTACACGCTGAATAACAATTTAAATTCTAAACCAAACTGTAGGCAAACAAAAAATACAAATATTATGTAATGCGGCTGTAGGCACCTCAAATATCATATCCTTAACATTTTTTTTTGCTTAAAGCGCAATAGCAAAATAGTTTATAGGCTTAATATGAGACAAACTCGAACAAATATGTAATCGGTCTAGTAGAAGCATGAAGATACTACACTTTTATTATACGTATGAAATAGAATGAAATATAATAATACTCTTCAAATAAATTGATAAAATCTGAAAAAATGGCAATTATGTTCGAATTCAAGCGGCCATATAAAGAAGACCACCGATTTAATCAAAAAATTTACAATGGATACGAGATCAGCGATTAAAAAACATTTCAAGCACCATGTTATAGCTAGTCATACGTGATTTTAAGCTGAGAAATTAATATTGTTCACGGATACCATATTTGGACCAACTGCGCTAATCTACTCCACAAACTGAACGGCAGATCGACGGCATTGCGTTCAAACGATCAATCATGAAATAACTAAATGGGCATTTTAAAAAAGTACGCAAATGGTATATGTTTCGTGACACTCTATTCCAGACTATTACCAATAGTAGGAGGAATTGAATATACCACGTCAACCGTAAATGTTTGTGTGTACGTAGGGCATATACATATTACAAAGGAGAGCGAAGCATATGCAATATGAGGCGTGAATTGAATAATTTGTATGCGTAAATGTTATATGTCTGCCTAGACTCTTTGGTATATGTGTATGTAAGATATAAGTAAGTGGTGATGTACAACAAAAATTACTAATAAAAAAGGATAAAACATTTTGCTAAATGAAAAAAGTTGAGTATTATAAGAAATAAATCGAAGAAGGAATTCACATGCCAACAAAGTTTTTGTGTTAAAGTGAATTACGTTTTTTTCCTTATTAATTGAGAGTAAAGGATGTACCAATAATAGTACACTTTTTAAATTTTCTATAATTTTGTTTTCGTGCAAGCGGTAACTCTGAAATTTGACATCTATAACCTATGGTTGTTCCGATTATTAAAACTGGAGCGTTACACAAAAAAACAACACAATTCGTAAAATGAACCATAGAAAAACAAGAGGAAAATGAGAATTTTTTCAAGAAAATTATTAAAATTGGACACTAAGATCATGCAATGGTCTTATGTGAATAAACCAGAAATATTTCCTGAGCTCAAAGCCGATGTCAAACGCGTCAACGGTGAGATACAGCCAAGTCTTTGTGAAAAAGTCATTGAAAATTTCATGAGAAGAACAATGGCTTGTCATCAACGCCGCAATGGCCATTTGCCGAATATTTACTTCAGACTTAATCGGAACATGTTTACTTTACAATGCAATAAGAATATCACAACTCGCTCAATTTGGGACACCTTTTAGTATTCACAGCGTACTCGTTAGTTTGATAATTCGTTAGTTGATAATTCGATAAAGTTTTTAACTGTGAATACCCTGTTTTTGTTTTGTTTCGTTATCCTGTTAGTAACAGCTGATTTTGTGTTTTTGATTTTTTTACGCAACGATTACGATTGATATTGGGCAACCAAGTGAAAAGGAAAAGAAAATTTGTACAGCTGATCTCAAAGTTATCAACAAACAAAAAACAATCCGATATTCCACCTAGTTACGTTATTGCTTGTTAGTCTGACGGTTCAAAAATTTTACTAGAGACAAAATGTATTTAAAAAAATAACGAATAAACGAGGCCAGTGTGAATACCACTCTTTAATTTATATAAATAACTTACCAATTCCGATGGTTACGCCACAAGTCAATGAATTAAAAATAATAGCATTTACTGCTGTGTAAACGGTATTGGAGACATATGTACAATGTATTCATACATATATTCTATGATCAAAATTACAAAACTTCAAAAGCCATAACTCAACATATTGAAAACCTAATTGCTAAGCTTCATAAACTGCGAGTAAAATTGTACTTTTCTAATCTTAAAGACTTTGAAAAGTTTTCTAATGTGAAAGTAAAGGAAAAGGTCTGTAAAGTTTCGTCAGAGAAACATGCTTACCTATAGATAACAAAATATCTTAAGGAGAAAATTAATTTTTATCGGGAGCCAAATAGACTTGCATTAATAATGATCAAGGTGTTTTTTCCTAAAATGCTCTTTTAGGTATATGATAAATTTTCATGTTTACACTAAATATCTGAATCTTTTGGTATTTCTGCAGAAATTTCGTTTTCGTATTAGTAATAGGGATCTAATAAAACTTTTTTCAAGTCACGGTCTTAAAATCCGATATTTAGTTTTTGAGAACTTTGATCTTAAATGGCAAATCAATTTAAGCATAAAATATCACCCAGTTAACGAATTTCGTTTTATATATTTTTCACAAATAATTCTCTCTTTTACAGATGAATGCGGATGGTAAACTCAATAAGGCTGCTTCTGCTGCAACACACAAATAAAATACTTAAAGGTCAACCTAAAAGTTTGAAAATCTCTATGGCCATAATTGAGGCTTGCGCTAATATTCCAGGAGCAGATAACGTCTGTATAGCGGCTGAACAATATGTATAGTGTTTGAAGAGAGCCATGTTATTGTAAATTTGTTTAAATTAAATGTAGATAAAATATATATTTTACTCACCTTACGAATCAGTACAGTGTATGATAACTCAAGCAAAAAAATTACTGAAAAGAAAAACGTTCATAGCTACTCATACTACGAGTAGTTTCATTCATTGCTAAGTGAAATCATCAGTTACTTTTAAGCCCTGATCATTTTATTTAACAATGGATGAAACTAGTATGGCTTACTTAACCCCATTTATTGTGTAACACAATGAGCAGTTGCATTCATTGCTAAATATAATCATCAGTGTCTTTTAGACTATGATGATTCTATTTAGCAATGGATGAAACTTGTACAGCCCATTTCTCGTTATATAACACTTTGTTTTTTGTTTTTTATTTTAATTTTTTTAGTGTTGACACACACTGTACTGAACAGTAAGCTAATTTATATAAGTAAAAGTTATGTTTCATTCTGTTTTTTTTATAAATAAATTAAAAACTAAATTAAAACAAAAAGTCTTTTCTTAAATTATAGCATATAAACATTAAAATATTAAAGGAATTAACGTTGGCCGACTGCATTTTTATTCTATTCTTTGCACATTTTCGAAGAGGTCCGTAAGTATTTTTTGACCTTTACTTAAAAAAGTGGTCTGTTTGAAATTTATTTCGACTAGAAAGAATAATCAGCGTCAATTTTATGGAAAATCAGAATAGTAAGCTTCGAGTAACAATTTTTTTAATCGACTTAGTTTTTTTATATAACATAAAGTTTAAGTAATCGATAATTCTAGCCGAAAATTTGGTAACTCAGGCTTGTTTATTCATAGGATAATGTCAGCAATTATTTTCGCCATTCGATTATTATGTGTGCTTTTTGCAGCAGCTAACTCTTGCTTATTACAGGGTAGTTCGCAACAAATTGGAGCATGAGAAAAGCTCTCTAAATCCGTTTGAGCCTCCAAGTCATGCCCAACGTACTTACCGACATACATAAAGTGATGCATTATCCATTGATATTGTTAAGATCGTTAAGCTTTCATGGAACATTTCAATACTTTGAAGAGATTACTGAATGGCTTCATACGAAAAACTTCAAAATCATAGCTTTTTTGACCAATGCAAAAAATTGATGGAGCAAGTATTTTGGGTTCTGTAGACTTTACTGTGAAGAATCAAATTTGAGCCGAGTATTGTAAGAAACATTACTGTAAATATATACATGCATAAGTAAAAATAAAACAAGGTACAGCTCCTATTATTCTCCATTCATCGGATCTGACTTGGGCACAACATTGCTAAAACAAAAATTTTTTTAAAAATTAGCTTCATAATGTATTTATTAAAATCTTGTTTAACTACAGGCAAAAAGCTAGGCATTCGAATTTAAAAAACGAGTTTCATATATGTAACCCAGGATTGGCGTGGAAAGATCCTTCAATTGCCTGCACAATAGAAAAACAATTTTGCTTTTACGCACACGTTTTATAGCATTCAATTTGCAAATTTCTTATTTTTAGTACTTTAATACGATTCCCCAACTTTCCACAAAAAGAATGACACCTCATTTGTCAAAATCGGTGCACTAGAAACGATACTATAGCCCTTTAAAGCCTTTTGATATTTGCAGCGCAAATTTTTGTATGGTGCTGCCTGCCAAAGCAGAGCACAAACTCAAAATCGCGTACTAAGAAAAATCTGAAACACCAGGCCACCATGAACCAGCAGCAAGTAAATTTTGGATTTTAGAATTCTTTAGAACGCAATATCTCGGCTGTTACTGGACCGATTTTGATAAATGTGTTGTCATAGTTTTTGTTAGAAGAAGCAGATTCTTATGACGTCTTTAATGTTTTGAAAAATCGCCAATAGATGGCGCTATAAGCAAAATAAATATACTAATCGCTATAACTCCGCAACGAAACAACGAATTTTGTTGAAATTTTGCGTCAAGGTAGCTTATGTTCTCGTGACGTCATTGCCGCTTCCACAAATCGCCAACAGATGGCGCTATAAGCAAATTTAATGTAATAATCTTACTGCTATAACTCAGCAACGAATCAACTGATTTTGTCGAAATTTTCTATCAAGGTAGCTTATGCTATCGTGACGTCATTAGTGCTTTTGTGACGTCATTGCCGCCTCCATAACTCGCCAATAGATGGCGCTGTGAATAAAGTTAGTGCAATAATCTTACTACTATAACTCAGCAACGCATAAGCGAATTTTGTTGATATTTTGTGAAAAGTTAGATTATGCTTTCGTGACGTCATTGTCGCTTCCACAATTCGCCAATAGATGGCGCTGAGATTAATGTCTCAGTTATCTTTATTATGCAATATCTCGGCTATTGCTGAGCCGATTTTGACAAATAATGTATCATAGCTTTTGTAAGAAGAATCAAATTTGTATGAAGTTATTTGTGCTTTGAGAACTTGTCAATAGATGGCGCTATAGGCAGATTGAATATTCTAATAGCTCTATTTTGGCAACGAATCAACGAATTTTGATATATATGCTGTCCTAGCTTTTGTAGGAAGAAGCGGATTTTTGTGATATCATTTTGAGTTTTGATAACTTACCACAAGATGGCGCTTTAGGGAAATTCAATGTACTAATCGCTTTACCACGGCAAGGATTAAATGGACTATAGTGACGACAAATTAAATGTACTAACTGCTACAACTCGACGATTCAATTGATTTTTCAGATTTTTTTTATGACGTCACTTGTGTTTTGAAAACTTACCATAGATGACGCTGCAAGTAAATTTAGTGTACTAACCGCTATAAGTCGGCAACGATTCAAGGGATTTTCGTAAATGATGTGTCAAATTTTTCTGTAAGAAGAAGCAGATTTTTGATTGCATCATTTGTGGTTTGAAAACTTACCATAGATGGCGCTGAAATCAAATTTAATATACTAACCACTATAACTCGGCAACGAGTCAACGGAGTTTGGAAAATACGTTGTCATAGTTTTTGAAAGCTGGATCAGATTTGGTTCATATCGTCATTTATGTTTCCATAGCTTTCCAATAGATGTGCGCTACAGGCAAATTTATTGTACTAACTGTTATAACTCGACAACGGTTCAACTTATTTTGGTGTACAAATATGTTGTCACAGTATTTGTAAGAAGAAGTAGACTTTTATGACGTCACTTGTGTTTCGAAAACTTACCATAGATGGCGCTGTAAGCAAATACAATATACAAATCGCTATATCTCGGCACCGATTCAACGGATTTTCGTAAATTTGGCGTCATAGTGTTAGTAAGAAGGAGCAGACTTTCCTGATGTCATTTTTGCTTTCATAACTTACCAATAGATGTGCACTGTAAATTCAATTTCCTAATCACTACAATTCTGCAACGACTTAGAGGATTTTCGTAAATGGGGTGTAACAGTTTTTGTAAACGGAAGCATATTCTTATGAAGTCATTTGTGTTTTGAGAACCTACCAATAGATGACGCTGTAGGCAAATTTAATTTACCAATCGCTATAACTCGGTAACGATTCAACGAATCTTCGTAAATATAGTGTCATAGTTCCTGTTGGAAGCAGACTTTTTTTGTGACGTCAATAATGCTTTAATAGCTTTGCAGTAGGTGGTGCTGTAAGCAGATTCCAATACTATTCAACCGATTTTTTCAATACTTTGTAAGAAACCAATTTGCGTTTGAAACTTTGATAAACTTTCGGGAAGTGATGTGCAAAGGACTGGGCTAAGAAGCACTAAAAGTTATGGAACCGATTTTAATGAAATTTGGTTCAAAGGTAAACTAAACTCTGAGAAAAGTTATTTGTTTTCAAATGGGCGCTGCCGACCCGCTAACCAGGAAATACCTTTCTACAGTTCGGTATCGACTGGACATTGAGGAAAGATATTTCTTTTTGAAGGAGAGGTCAAATGCATTTTAACAGAAAAATTGTTTCGACAGTTATACTAACGGTCCGTTTATGAGTGACTCATACTTACTTTTTAAGCCATGTTATAATTGCTTCATTGCGCTAAGAAAATTAAGCTGAGCAAGGGCGCATATACTGAAATTTTGCATAACAATATTAAACAATGTTGTTCAGTGTAAACCAAGTTGGAATTGCAGTGTTAAAGCTTGTCCAGCCCGAGCTAAATTGTTATCAACAGTTGTGTTTTGCCTAAAGCGAGGGTGTCTATCACTGCGATTCAAATGGAAGGAGCACTATCTACAGCCTGTGAAGCATAGCGGCAGGGGATGTGATGCGCTTCAAAAGGTTGCGTACAACAAATGTTGACAAATGCTTCTTGACGACTGTTGCATATAAACGTGACAAAATGCTTAACCCAAGAACAACAAAAAAAAGACAGGCAGTTCGTTTAACACGCCTGTCTGCGAATTGTGTTAGATGCTGAAAGTTTTTTCTTTTTTTACTGCCACTACCGTTGCTATACATTTTTTCTGTAATTTTTTATTTTTCTACAGCTCATTGCCTGCTTTTAGGCGCTTTAGCAATGGCATGTATTGTATATTTATTTAAATTATAATAAATTATCCTCAAAAAGAAATGAAGGAAAAGAAAAGTACGAATTCTGCAAACAAATGAAGTGTTAAATATGAGACAGCAACTTAATGGTTGCAAGCATGAGTAATTGCTTGGTGTCGGCAACCCTACTGCTTTAGAATAAGTATCTTTTAAATTTTTTAAATATTTATTACTGAATGCATGAGCTAATTCTTATAGTGGAAACCTTTTAGTGAAGAAATTACTAGCTCGTTTAAGAAATTAAATATTACTGGAATATAAAATCAATAATGAGCTTAAGTCCTACGATGAACAAACTCAACAGTTCGAGAGATGAGGACGGGCAACAAATAAATGTCACAAAAAAAAAAGTCAAAGAGAAATTATTGAACTGACATAGAAATTAGATATATTGAACGAATATGTTTTTTTACATCTAACACTTAACTTTATATCACATGGCGCAACATTTAAAATGTCAACTTTACCTCCCGAAAAACCATAACGATGTGGGCATCGTTGCTGTAAACGTTGTTAAAAGAAAATATTCACAATAATCACGTTCGTTTTTTGGCTTTACAAAATTCCTTTTAAATTCTATATCCCCATATTAGCATCAAAAATGTCAAATCATCAACTTGACAACGTGTCACACGGTAATACACTTAAAAAGCCACATTAAACACATGTTATATGCGGATTATCCTTGAAAGAAGGATATACGCAATAGTAGCGCTCAAGTGACAGCAATTCAAAAAAAAATTTAAGTAGTAGCAACAACGCATCATGTTTACATATGCGCTTATGTCAAAATCGCAACTGACTGACAGCAGAGAAAGAGCACAATTAATGGGGATGGAAATGTTTGCCGCTAGCGGTTAATTTTTTCTTTATGTGTTCGGAAAAAAAGGATTTTTTGTTGTTAATTTTCCTTTCTGAAATTTAAATTGCAAAATATAAATAAAACATTTTAAGTAAAACGTTATCTTTGCCGTTGACGAGAATATTAGCAGTAACTCGTTGAATATTAAAATAAATATTTTTTCAAAGAAAACATTGTATGCTTCCAGGCGCAACAGCTCATCAGTGTTGTGTTGTGCTGTGTTACTTTGTATACTCTAATGATAATTTATGCAAAAGATAACAGTGTATGAGCAAACACTCGTACGTGTGTATGTAAATGTAAATAAATTACATATCCACTGACCGGAAACTGCAGCACAAAGAGTAACTGCAATGTGAGCAGTAAAGAAAATTGAGAAGAAATTATACAAAGAGATAAATACATAGCAAACGATACTTACACATGCACAATATGCATAATGCATATTCCACAATTAATGCCGAGAAAAGTACGATACATGCGCCTATTGAAAGCAGATTTAATATGTCACAGCTTGTGAATAGCAAGAACTCCTAAGCATGTGGCCTAAAGGTTGCTGAAAGACCGAATTTTCTATCAAGCTCCCGCCACCCGTTTGGATTATAAATTTTTCATATCATTTTCATGCTTTTTTCATAACAATTTCTCAAGTACGATATTGAGCACACATTCTTTTGAGTAGATTATTTCTTAACTGTTTTAAAAACCATCACTAGATAGTTGGCTTGTTGATTTAACTGATCTACTTCAGGCGGCAGCACTTTGCTGATTAAGAAGTTTTGAGCTTGACAGTTTCAAAACTACAGCGGTTTGTTTATCTTCACCAAAATGTCAGTTGTGTGATTGACGCTTACTTTAAGTTAGGTAAACATCAATTTTCTGATTTTTAGATAGATATTCGTTACTGGAAAACATCCACAAATTTGTTCTTGCCCTCATACTTCAATTTCAACAAAAGTTACGCAGAGAGATAGTAGCAAGGCAGCGATGATGTCAACATAATCTACGTATTCTCCGGACCGGTAGTTCTTGCAAAACATATTATCGTATCTCTTGTAAATGGCGCAAATAGAGCTGATATCATGATGATGTAAAACATGCACATCACGTTCTGCTTTTAAAAGATCAAATGATTTTCCATCACATTCAGCGTTTGTTTTTTCTTCAACTTTTTTATTGCTTGACCAACCTCTTCTAGATTAGATGACAAGACTTCCTCGTTCTGGTGGTGGTTGTACTTGCTCTTCTACATACATATCAGAGTATAGCTTCATTTCCTGCGTATTACATGTGCATTTTCAAGCGATTTTATGTTCGAAAAGCCTCAATATCTTCAATCTGGGACTTTCGTACAAATTTTTTATTTTCGCGCAGAATTTTCTGCTCATCCGTTCATCTGACTCAGTATTCCTCACGACTACAACTTTTTCTGCGTTGCAGAGATCGCTTATATGCTTTCTCCATTAGTATCTTGAGCTGCTTCTTTCTTCTTCTCTCTTTCTTTAGTGGGAGTAAGTAGTCTGCTGTGTTATTGTCGGTGTAGAATTGAACCCACTATGGAACCTACTGATATGTACATTTGCAAGTCGTTCACTCAGCTGTGCTTTATAGTTTAAATTATCTCCAATATTCTCAATTCATTAACGATATATCTTCTTTTCTTGTAATCTTTCTAGCCTCTCAAGTACGCTTATGAATGGAGTGACCCGTATGTTTGATTTTATATTCTCTGAAACTTTTCTTTTGATTTATTGTCAGTCAGATTTGTTCTTTTTGTTGTAGTTGTTGTTAGTGTCGTTGCCATCATTTATGCAACAAACAAATATTTAGCTGCAAAGATGCCAGGAAGTAACTTTGAAAGGCATAATGTATCCTTTGGTAAAAGCAGCTGTTGCTGCATTTTCTGTCAGCAACTGTTCTCTTCAGGGACGATGCACTATGTTTGATATAGTTCTAAGGCTTTGAAAAGACGATACAAGAATTAAGTTATAAAATATAAGATGTGATTTATGCAAACGTTGCGAAGACTTGCTTTTTTTGTTGTTGTTGTGTGCCACTGCATCAAGTTCTTTCCACACAAACCATATGAAACTAAATTTTGTAGCGAATTTTGACTAATTTTCCGTTTATTCGAAAGGCACACAAAATAAATCATAATTTTTTCTAGAAAAAAACCAAGAGACTCGTAAGCAGCTTCATTAAAAAGAGGAATGAATGTAGTAGTTGCCAAAAGAAGCAGTTAAAGCATAAGGCTGTTGACTCTTTAATAAACAAACACACACTAATGTGCACTGCCAGGACATGAGCTCACAAGGACATAATAATTTATCATTTTCGTCAAAGCTGCTTATTATACGCTTTTCTTATTTTCTACTAAAAGGACACATGCACAGATTGCAGCAGAGAATAGAAAATTACAAAAGCAACAATAACAAGAGTCAAATAATGATGCATGACCATGGCATATGAATGCACGTTAGCATACAGCCAAGTTCAACCAAGTGAAAAATTATAGTGGCAAGTATTTAGATGAGATGTCCGTGCCATACAAAAATCTCATATGGAGCAAAAACTGCCATAGGACTTCAAGGGACAACAACGTAATAAAGCGACAGTTCGTTTTTTGAATTTTGTTTTCTTTTTTTAATTAAAAACTTAATCTCGCTTAAATAAATCTAAATCCCACCCATTTACAACCCCCCACTTGGCTAATATAAATAACGCCATATCAGCCATATAACAAATGCTACGCCCATGACCAAATCCATGGGTAGCGTAAATTTGCCACGTTGCGTTGCTTCAACACGCGCCACCTCAATTATTTTACGCGCACAACGTAGCCAACGTGAAACTGTTAACGCCTCAGCTGCTGTCAGCTCGAGTTCCTCCTTAAGTTGACTACTGTCGCCAACTTTAGTGGAGATTGTTATGCTTTTTGTGTTGTTCAGCTGCAACTCTACAGTTTCCCAAAGGTAGTGACACCGATAGGTAAGTCGCCGTTTACGCACCTCCGTGCAGATGAGACAACGATCGAATAGAAATACCTTTGCACGGTATTTTTTTCGCAAACGATGATGATAGACATCGAATTCTGAAGATTTTCGGAACTGTCCCTGAGATAGTATGTTGAACTGAAATAGAAAATAAATTCATATTTAAGATAAAAAAATTGGTTGTGTACACCTACCTCACTTATCTCATCGATGGTTAGGACTTCCTCAGCCTGATTGACCACTTCAAGTAGTCGACGCATGCAAGTTTCCAGCTTGCAGACAGACGTTAATACTGGCTTGCAGCTAATGCCAGATTTATAGAATTCCTGTGGAAGAAAAATTTTTAAAAAAAGATGTTACGATGGAATAACATTTCATTAACGTAACATAATTATTATGTTAATATTATACCATCTGCTGTACTTCATTTCGCTATGTGCAAAAAAACGACCAAGTCGCTAAGTTTCCTACTCGTTGTTTGCATGAGTACTCACTCGTTTGTTGGTCCTTCTATTTTTATCATTTCGAATTGCTACTTTTTCAAAAATTGTTTTTCCCCAAGATAGCACTACTTATTTCGTTTCAAAATGTACAATAAAAAAAATAAAAATCTGCTCGGTAGCCCTGAAATTTAAGCAACTTGCTATGTATACACAACAACTATAATTTTACTCGTTAAGTTTTTTTGCTTTCCCACACAAGTTCATTGCTAGCTAAACGCCGGTATAAACATTCGTATTTGGCGGTTTTGAAAAATCGCATATACAGTAGCTCCAACATTTATTCGTACATACTTTTTTGCATATATAAAGTCAGTTGTTAAGCTTCAATATTTATTAATTTATTGAAATATTTTTTGGAGACTGTAAGAATAGTCATTTCTTAAAGAATTTTGCACAAGAATGAACCATTAGTTTCACTCACACAAAAGGTATTGCATGAAAAAAAAAGTGGGAAAAATGCAACAAGAAAATTATTCGTACACTTAAAATTTTTCCTATGCATAATGGTTAACATAGGCATGTCTTTGGATTACTCATGAATTTGATGCCAGTTTTGTGTGATAGTTTGTTATAGGCGGGCAAAATCATACAAAGTGTGGATTTGTCCCTATATTTACGCAAAGTAATCATTTTTGATCACAATATTAAGCCAAGATTTGCAAGAATCTCTACAAAAATGAGTTTGTCCTCAAACTTCACGTAATTGCCTCCATAATGCCGATTATCATGGTAGAGCTACACGCCACAGATCGTAATTTTTCGATATTATAAAAAAAAGAGATTAAAGTTCGCCAGGCGGTACTGAAATCAACAAGATTCTTTTTGAGAACGCTATCTTCAATTTAACATATTTGAATCAAATGGCCCCCCGGCAGTTTGGCTAAAAATGTGAATGAAAAGATGAAAGGAATAATTTTATTCTGTGAAACATGGCAGTAGTAATAGCATGGTTTGAGTGTTAAAAGCTGCATCTGGATCTAGGTATATGATGTTCACTGCAGATAAAATGGACAAGTACCTAGATACATTTGAGCATCGTAAAACATAATTCACATGCAAGTGCGCTGAAACTTGTCCTAGACATAAAAAATTTTGTGTTCCAACAAGATAATGACCCTAAACATTCATCATATCATATATATCAAGAATGGCTAATTTATCATTATGCAAGCAGTTCAAAACTCCACCTCAGTCTCCCGATTTAAGCCCCTTTGAGCATGTCTGGGAATTATTGGAAAGAAGAACCGGAAATCATAAATTAACATTGAAGAAAATAAATTAAAAACTAAAAGCTTATGCTTAGGTCAAAGGTGATCTAACAAAATACTTATATATGTATATACTTATATAAGGCTTCATTGAAATATTGTTAGTATTTGGATGTACAAACAATTTTTAAGCCTATAGTTGTGCTTAAGTTTCTTCTTTACTAAAGTTGCATTGAATGATTCTTTTTTGTTTCATAGGCCTGTTAACTTATCTCAATTTAATCCTAGATTAAACTGTGATTTGTTCTAATCGCCGATTAGTTACAAAAATCGATAACTTATTTCGTGTTATCGGCTATTAGCGTGCAAATCGTCGATTTAAGTTAATACAAGAAATTTATCCCATTAACGAAGTTAACACGACTTGATTTGACGTTTGTTCATTCAAATAATTCAATCAAAAACATTTTGGAATTAAGTGCATTTATTTTTTTTAAGGGTGGTCCATACGTAAGCCAGTAACTGATTGAAATTGTAAAATGCAATGACACAACTTGCTGTGTAAAATAGGCGGAGCTCAAATGTGTCGGTTTAACCTTAGCGCTTTCTATCCAACACTCCATATCAACTTTTCCAAAATCCCTGTGGTTTGAAAGTTTCTGGTGATTGTAATGGAAAGATATTTGCTGCATTTCTACTTGGATCGAACCTTTCCAGAAAAAAAAAAGGGAAAATTGCCTTATGATCTCTTCTGGCAAAAATTCCAAGAACAGATTTCTGCAAGGAAGTGTACAAGTTGTTGGCTTTATTTCAATTCAAGAAAAGCTCTTAATCAGCTTCAAACTTCTTTTTATATGAAGCGAAAAATATCGAAAATGTAGAAGTAAACGCAGAAGAAGGCCATTGTAAAGATAAAACAAATTGAATTTACAAACTTTTCAATAATTACAGTAATCGAATGTTTTTGAAAATATTTTTGTCAACTGTAATATTTACTATTCTTAATTAACTTCAACTGCATACATGAACAATTCACAATTAACTTTATGTGTTGCATTTTTTGTTAAACTGAGATTTAATAATATTAAATAAATTCAGAGATCATTTACCGGCTTTAATTCGAAACATAATTGCAGTTTAAGAATTCTCTTTATTAAGAAAATAGATAAGTTAACAGGCCTTAACTATACAATAAAAATATTATTTTCTGTTGTTCAATCAAGTTTTGTTTGTTTAAGTTAAGGCAATACAAGCTTCAGGCCCATAAACCTTAAAACTAAAATTGACCACTAAACTGAAAAACTAAAGCTATACGAATAATTGTTGGGGCCACTGTATAGTAACTACATACATAAATAGAAATCATTAGAACTAATTGTTGTTACAAAATTCTCAAAAAAATGGATAATAAATATTAACATGAGCTCAGGCAGTAAAGGTCGCGTTCAGCGTTCTGTGGTATAGTCTCATTAAAAACTGATAATAATGCACCAAATACGGAAATATTATTCCGGGCTGCTGCTAAAGCTATGCCACTATCGACATAGAATTTTTTGAACGGTTTAAAATATATAGATAATAACCCATATATTTTGCCATAACATAAAATTTTTTTGCATCATCACTTACCGATATAAATTGATTTAACAACAATGGATATCGCGTCAGTCTTTGTATGGGTTGC
Organism: Meiosimyza decipiens; assembly: GCA_963680825.1. Taxonomy (NCBI): domain Eukaryota; kingdom Metazoa; phylum Arthropoda; class Insecta; order Diptera; family Lauxaniidae; genus Meiosimyza; species Meiosimyza decipiens. The sequence continues at coordinate 15,730,548 of OY804261.1, read as the reverse complement.
ACCAGAAAACTATCGATGCCCAATTTGTCGTTAAGCTCAGTTTGCAGCGACTGAAAAAAAAAAATTATAATTCAATTTTAAGACATCTTCTAAATAAAGACCATAAGAAGATGAATATGTTAAGCACTTACTGCAAACCATTCGCGATTTTCTTGTCGCAATTGCAGTGATGACTTTTTGTTCATTGTAAAAATAACGTAACAGTAGAATTGACTTTTCTGCAAAAGAAGAAAATAAAGTTGAGAAAAAAAAGATAAGATTAAGTGTAATAAAAATAATTAAGATAAAAGTAAAGGTGATTTACTGAAATCTTAAAAGTTTAAACTGATGATTCATATATTAATTCTAGTGCTAATTAATCGTTATTTGCATTAAAAATATAAAAAATCTTTGCAGTTCATCAAAATCACGGAAAGTTTTATGTTAAAAAGTTTTATTTTCTTGTTAAAAATGCAAATAAAAAGTAACATTGTTAAATTATTTTTTTTTATTTTATACCATAAAAAACATATATTTTGGTGCAAAACGTGACCACAATTCACAAAATAATTAGGGTGAGTATATACATGCAATGAAATTGTATGGTGTGTGAAAGAAAATATCACTGTTGGCAACTCTATTAAAATAAGTACATGTAATTACACATGCAAACGTTGTCGCCAAGGCGGGATTTTTTTCAGGGACTTTTATTTTGTTTTATGAAATTTTTGTGGTGTGCTTGCATTTTGGCATAAAATATCATTTTTGTATATTAAAGATGATGAAATTTTTATTTCGCGATACCCAACGCTTATGTTTACTTTGATATATCTGTTATAGCCAACATGTTTTTTTTTATAGAAAAACAAGTTTCACTTAAGCCGAAAGAGTTTTGCCAATGTATCAGACTTTGCTGCAGTAGGAATTTGTGAATAGTCAAATCGTATCTAAATGGATTTAAATTTAGAACTTTAGTCAGATTTTATTGTAAAAGTAGATACAGTGCTTGTTGCATGGATTAGCAAGTTTGAACCTTGAATGGGTTTTCCTGAAAAGCAGTTCTACGAATAATATGCAGAAAGTATCCCTAACTTTTGTAAGATATATTATATATTTGTAGATTTTTGATCAAAACTAAACAAGGTCAAAAAAACATTTACTTTTAGAATTCCGAGATTTTGGCTACTGAAGGTACATATATCAAATTCTTATAAAATATGGTTGAAGTATGTAGAAAAACCCAAAAGTATCGAAAAAGTCGAAATATGTTGAAGAGATCAAAAATTTCACATCCACGAACGACGTCTATTACGACTGTTTATTACATGTAACGCAATCGGGAAAAAGGTACCATGTCTACTCATCTTAAGATTTAGGAGAACGAAACGTGTCGTTCATCGTCGAAATTGGGAATTTTGATATTTCACAAAATTATGAACATATATTGCTGTGTATCCATCCACTCAGTATTCATTCGATTTTAGTTCAAAACTCCTGCTCGAGAATGCTCTACTTAAATCTTAATTTCCACCTTTGACAAAATATATTTTCATAATACATTTTCTAGATCACATTCCATATGTAATCTAACCTAACCTATGTAAAACTAAATGATTAAAATTAAAATACGCAATCCGAATTCATGTAATTTCGAAGTAAAAATTTTAGTTTACTTAACGCCAATTTTATACAAAATATCCCGGAATTCCAGTACGTAAAAAAAATTTTAAAACTGCGCTAAAGGGCATTCCAAAGCTTTGAAATCTAAAACTTCAAACATTCAATTATTTTGATGTAAATTAATAAATATTTTGTAGAATAAACATTAGTGATGGCGCATTTAGATAAAAGGAGTGACTTTAATTTGTTAAGTCTTATCCTAACAATTAAAATATTCAAGAATTGCACTGGAGTAAGAGCTACAGTTGCACCCTATCTGCTTCACATTTGTATACACATTGGACACATGAATAAGTAACGCTGCCATCTCTGGACCGGCAAAACGCAGTACACTTATCAGTGAAATAACAAAAAAAAAAGTATTCACGATATGGAATACAAACAACTGTGGTACAACAAAAAGCAGTACAATTATCTGTAAAATACTTTAAAAGAAGTAGATGTTAACGATATGGAATACAAATATGCAGTTAATCTTATGCATATTATTTTATATCAAATCAGATAAGAACAAATTATAAAGACTATTTATTCGTATCATCGACAGGCATAGCGCCAGTAGTGGTTGGTCGTATAAACAAATATTTTCTTTGACTAGCAATTTAGCGAAGAAGTTGTGGTTGTATCTTTGGGAATAGACTTTTACGTATAGAATCTTTTCATATCTTTTCAGTGGCAGCAAAAATATTTTCGACAAGAGAAGATATTCCAAGCAAACATAAAACATATTCGATGATTTGATAGAGTTCCATTTATGGCATATTTTTTATTTAAACACAAAATGCAGTACAAAAAGAAGTGCAGACAACTGCGAAGCAGCACTGTGCTGCTAAAAGCAGTAAAAATGACAGCAATATGTATAAGCATCAAAGCGTGAGCAGAACGCTTAAATTTAAAAAAAAAAATCTTTATTACATAGAACGAAAATTAATTCAGTAATTTAACTTCATTTTAGGTGTACAAATATGAAACCGGTAATTTTTTATTCAAAAAAAACACGTTCATTTTGCGAAAATAGTTCCAAATTTAATCTTCAAAGTAATTCTTCTCGCTAGCTACACATCTTTTCCATCTTTCAGGCAATTTATGGATTCCTCGCTGCTCGATGTGGCGATGCGTTGTCATCTTGGAATACAATTTTGTCACGGCGAAGTGGAAATTCGGGCCTCTTCTGACGTATAGCACGGTTCAAAGCGATCAATTGTTGATGGTAACGTGCACCAGTAACTGTTTCACCTGGTTTTAGTAGCTCATACCAAATAACACCACGCTGATCCCAGAAAATACACAGCATTGTCTTTCGGCCGAAGCGATTTGGTCTTGGCGTTGATTTGGGTCGTTGGCCGGGGCTCAAATATGATTTTTTTTGTTTCGGATTGTTGAAATAAATCCAATTTTCATCGCGTGTGATGATTCGATGGAGAAAACCTTTTCTGTTTTGCCTGGCGAGCAGCAATTCACAAATGGTTTTTCGGTTTTCTTGCTGCCTGTCGGTCAGTTCATGTGGCACCCATCTACCGACCTTTAAAATCTTTCCCATGGCCTTCAAACGCAAGGAAACGGTTTGTTGTGTCACATTAAGTTGTTCAGCGAGCTGTTGTTGCGTTTGACCATCATCTTCGTCCAATAATGTTTGCAATTCGGTGTCTTCAAACTTTTTCGGTGGCCGGCCGCGCTCCTCATTTATCACATCAAAATCACCACTTTTAAATTTATTGAACCACTCATTGCACTGTGTACGACCAAGAGCATGCTCGCCGTAAGCTTCAACAAGCATTCGATGCGATTCAGAAGCGTTTTTCTTCAAATGGATACAGAAAATCAATGCTTCCCGCAAATGAGAGTTTTCAGACACAAAATTCGACATCTTTACGAGCGGAAAAAATGCGTTGTTGTATGAAACTTGACAAATTGTGAACTGAATATTGTTGACAGATGACAGAATGAACAATTAAGACATTTGGTGCGGTTCGGAAGCTCTTACATATACGGCTATCGACCGCTAGATGTCATTACCGGTTTCATATTTGTAGACCTAAGCAAAGCGTTTTTAGCATAATTAACGTGTTTTTACATCATAAACTTAAGTATATATTTATCTAAGCTACGTGAAAAGCATATATGTAGTACTCATTTTGAATAATCGTTACAGTAGGATTTCTCTGAAATCCCTAATATTAAGCCTAACATTAAGTGCATGTTATATATTTTGTTATAACTGCCATTATTTTTATTGGAATGTCAATATTGCAGGTAAGTATATATACGAGTAACTGTAGCTTAAGCAAGCAAGGTGTGCATTGGCAATTGCAATAATAATAAAATCAGCAGCAATAACAAGCATAACAATATCAACATCGGCACAAAAAATAGTTAAATTGACGTGCAGTTATTATACTCGCAAGTTTACATGCAAATTTTTTGAGATTGGATTTTATTGAAATCATAGCACATACTTGTAATGATTCTATAAAATTTTTATGCTTAAAGAGTGCGCACAAAAATTGGATCAATAGGTCAACAAGTTGTTTGGAATCTTAATCAGTTTGAGCAAATATGCTTGGGTACATGTGAATTTGTTAAGGTTTTGCTCTGAAAAATTTTTAGTAAAATGCTTTGAGATTTATGCTTGCATAGAGAAAAAATTCCAGATCAGATTTCGATTGCTTAATACTTTGAGCTATAAATGACCAAGAAACATTTTATATTATAGTACTACAATACAAAAGTAAGTATTAAATTTTTCCAAAAGTATCAAGGCTTTATCAAAGTCTAGTCCAGTGGTGGTCAACCCGCATGCGGCTCAATTTGTGTAAGTTCATATGAATATCGGTTTCTCATAATTCCTCTAAAGTTGGATCAAATATTTTTTAATTAATTATTAATAATCTGTCCATAAAGAACAAATAAAAAATCTTTAATTAAAATTATTATGAGTTGTGCTCATGTTCTATAAATTTTATGGGGCAACGCACTGCCTAAATTTATTTTTGAAAAAAAAAAGGATGGCACTGTATGTAGGTACAAGTGGGCGTTACATGTCAATTTTAGCTTTATTATCGTACTATATATATGCATCGCAATTATATTTATACATATATGCATATAAATATGTTTTTATATTGTAAGTATATAATATGTATATGCAAATTTTAAATTTGTCACATAGCTCTAAGATATTTGGACTCAATATTTTTCAAAGCTTATTCAATTTGATTTCCAAAAAAAAACACGAACTTTTCCCTTTATAAAAAATAATTTGCTAAACCAATCATTTAAGAATTTGTGTATGCCCCTTAGCTTTAGCTCCTATTGTTCTCTCCTAAGTCCAGCTGTTGCGACAAATTATTGTGCAAACCTTTGTCTTGTCAATAAAATGAACGTGCCTCAACAGCTTAAATAGCATTTGCTGTCATTTTGCTAAGTAATTTATATGAATATTCATATATTTTATTTATTTCAATTTTTTTTTTTTTTTTTTGTTTACTTAAAAGTTAACAGTAGAGAAAACTCAGTGTTAAGGCTAAAAACCCATATTCAATACGTGATAAAGCAAAATAACAAACACAAAATTCGAATCAGCTTAACTCATGCGCAACAACAAAAGCGTAAAAGTGACGTAATGAACAAGTATGTAGTGTAGTGTATTTTTTACATATTTGCATTTTAATTTATTTTTCTCATCATTAATTCTATTAAGTTTAAAATACGAATTTCAACGCTTGGTATTGTTGTCATAACAGTCTGTATATTTATAGAGTCTAATTTTAAAACGAGACACTGAGCAAAAAATAAAAAATAATGTTCCATATAAATCAATTTTTTTTTTGAATTGTGTCGTAGTGGAGATTAATTTTAGCTACCTACAGCACGTGAGCTTTTTGTCTGCTTTAATGATCGAAATCGGTATATCGGCTTAACTTAAATTGTTAGCATCAAATTAAAAACAGTCATTGAATGTTTCGATGCATTGTGTACACTATATGCGGATAATTCAGTATTCCTTCAGTGGTTACCTGGGTATTGTGAAATTGTTTGGCAGATTTACTAGCAAAGCAAGCAGTTTCAAACCTTATGAAAGTCTCAGTACCCCCTCAAAACTACTACTTCCTATTAAAAGACAGAAAACTACTCTCAGAAGCCGAAGTGAAAGTGAAAGGGGGCTTAAATATTCACACGACATGGTGACTGTATGGCGCAACAACAGCAAACAGATTTCCTATGAGTACACTCAACACAGTCGGCTGAGTGGGGTCTAATGTTCTGGGGATGATTACCGTCAAATGGAACAAATAGCGTTGTCATTCTAAAGTGAAAAATAATCGAAATCATGTACTTAAAACAACTTCGGCAGTTCGCTATTCCAGTAGGTAGATAGCTGATAGGGTCAAATTTAGTCCTTAGACAGGATAACGCACCACTTTACACGGGTGAAAAAAAAAATATATATAGATGTTTCAAAGAGGCCGCTGCAAATTCCAGACTTGTCTACCATTGAAAATATATAGGTTGACCATAAAATGCGCATTACTCCGGATAAGCCCAAAGATTGAAAGATTTGAAAGAGTGCATCATTCGTCATTGGAAAAATTTTTCGCTGGACGAATGTTTGGAATTAATGAACTCGATGCCACATGGATTTTGCAATTTGAATGTTCGAAGCTATGGACATTGAAGGTTTTTTCGAATAATCCTCATCGACTATCTTGAGAAAGGCAGAACCATCAGGGGCGACTATTACGTAGCGTTATTGAGCCGTTTGAACAATGAAATGAAGCCGCAAGTGGCAAAAAAAATGCTATTTCACCAAGACAATGCACCGACGTATTTATAGCTCAACGCAATGGTAAAATTTAACGAATTTCGATACGAATTGCTGCCCCACCCACTGTATTCTCCAGACTTGGTCCTCAGCGACTATTATCTGTTTCCAAACTTCAAAAGATGGCTCCAGGGAAAGAGATTTTACTCAAATGAGGACGTCGAGTTCGAAACTGATGCCTATTTTGAGAGCTTCGACTACTATAAAAAATGTATCGAAATGTTGGAGGATCGTTGGATGAAGTGTATCTCCCTCGAAGAGAACTATCTTGAAGTATAAAATTGATTTATATCAAAAAGTTTGTGTTTTCATCATTTTTCACTGGACTTTTTGAAGCATATAGTACTTATATTTAGTTTTTGAAAAAACAATGTATTATCCAATTCTGCCTCAGGCAAAAAAAAAGTTACTTTTTAGTTGAGAGCTAAGGAAAAACTTTAACGGCATTACTCTGATATTCTCTGTGTAGCTATTGTTTGAAATTTTTGTATATTTTTGTAGAAGTCTTTATTGTTTTAACATTCTTTTGGAGTATCTGTTGTTATTTGAGGAAATAACTGAAAATATATCAAACTAATTGACTTCTTTACAAAATGATTTATTTAATTAAGCAATTCAAAAGTTTTCATTTCGAATGCAACATTAAGCAAACGTGCTAATTAAATTAAATTATTTGTAATATTCACTTAATTCAAAGTTTAAGTAATTGTTTTTAATTGAAATATTTGTCTGGAATCGAGTTTATGAAATAACTTTGATTTTCTAAGAACAATTAGTAATCAATTATATGGGTACTTTTGTGTTAATAAAGAATTAAAAAGACATTGTACAAGTGCACGTATCTCTTAGATAAGCGTTTTATAAATGGTTGGCTGTGCAGCCTTTAGCTAAGCAATTGTTTACATACAAAGTTCTCTTGATGCTCGTAGGCAAAATTTTGCTTATCGCTACTGCTGTGGATTTCATTAAATTTATATGCGAATTCTACGCTTGGATATTTTATTTTATCACAGGAAATAACCGACTTAAATTGTCATATCTTTTGCATTTTGCTTTAGATGTTTATGCAATTGAAAAAAAAAACAGATATAATTAATTATTATAGTGTTCGTCTTTGCAGAATTTGACTTTCCATGATAAATATAGTTATAATTTAGTTTTCCCTGTATTTTGTGAGATCGGTTTGATTACCTGAACTTGGCTACAGGAAATAATAAAGAAATTGAACTACTTTAGCCTTTTTACCATCGGATATCAACACGGATGGATTTTGGATGCCATTCATTTAATAGAAAATTGCCGCACTTGGTACAGCGATGCTTCGTGAAACAAACAGGCACTGAAAAAAATTAGGTGGGTTGCATATATTTGATGTTTCAAAGACATTTGAAGATTATTATTGTTCACATTCGTGGGATGCGAATAAAAGATCGCCTTGCTATAATCTTCATCAAATTAAAAGTTAACAGCATTAGCGTAAAATGTGCCCACGCAGCTGCCAATGACATAGATGATCATATCAATTATATGGTCAACATGGTCTGTTCGGAGTAATTCACAAAAACCGTGCATCGAAGCAAAGCATAACCTTGTTAGCGCCCTTAAAAAAAAAAAAAGAACAAAACCCTGAAAAATTGAGTTATCCGGAGATAACTAGAGCTTACCAAGAAAGTAAGACTGAATGGCATGCAAATGTGTCTCTAGTTGTCAACGCATGACATTTGGGTACATTGTTGTTATAGCGAGAGAATACAGAGCCACAAGAAGGGATGAAAAGAAAATGCTATGTAGGAAAGGGCTGTATGAGAATTCCCAAATGGAAGATATTGAAGGGTTTTGCGAACACTAAGGCACTTGAAGTATTCACAAAAAAGTCAAGATATTTTTGTTAAATTAAGCTCGAAACTATTTTCCAGAAAAGCTTAATAAGAAAGATATGAAATTTACCTACTGTTCTGTATAGAGCCGAATATTTGACAATGCGTAGAGTAGTGGAACTGGTACTAGAACTAAATCTTATATCGTACATTTAGTCCAATATGCGAGGACGTTGTGTGAAGAAGAAGACTTAACTGAGACTTTCATGAGGGAGTTAGTGGAAAATAATGCTACAGCCAACAGAATATTTAATGCACAGCGCCCATGTTTGACAATAATAGGTAAACCTAAACATCGTTTCCTGATTTCTTGACTTAAAAAACTCGTAAGAAATCGCCCGGGATCGAAAGAAGTGGAAGGCTATTTTGACCATACATGGATTGGAAGCCGCATAGAATAAGTAAGCAGTTTCAAGTAGAATATTTTCATTGCGGTGTATTTTCAAAGGAAATCTTACGTCAGCCACTACTTATTCTAAAGCTGCTGTAAGAGTATAGAGCCTTAGCAAAACGATTTCAATTTTCGATCACGTAGCATTTCCTGTGTGTTTCTCTAACATTTTTTCTAATCGAGTTCTTTCGTATTGCCACCACTCATAGCCTAAATTTAGCTACAAGAAAAAAGTGACTCTTTGCTTTTCATTGTACAAACTTTGAGCAAAATCCATCATCAATTTTCCTAATGCAAAAGTGGTCGATTTTCGTCTCTGTAATACTGCGTAATTGTCGTGTAACTTTGTATCTGGTTTTGCGAAAGATAACGAAGCCTTTTATTACGAGTTTTTGAATATTACAGAAATCTTAAGATCGCCATTTTAATTAAGTTAACCATGACCGTGCTTACTCATGACATGTTTATGTGATTATTGTTGCAATATATTGTCCATTAGCATTATTAATTACGTCCTGCTTGCCACTCGAGACAAGAGTTGCGGTTAATTTTCTGTAAAGCCCGGCTTCTTCTATATCTATATTTTTTCACCCTGGAGTTCAATAGTTTAAGAATAATTTTAGAGCAGATCAGCTAATACTCTATGAAAAACTTGGAGGTTACCATGTGTCAAGTATGTAAATTTTTTACTTCTGGAGTTTATATGTTCCCAGAATCGATTTATAATTTGAAAACAAACTTTAAGCACTCAATCTCGAAGACGATCTAATGAAGGCAGCAAAATCGGAATAAAAGTTAAGCGCTTACAGCCTATTTCATTGCACGAATCCAAATCGACTTTCAGGTCAGTATGGGATTATCTTTTCTTCTGATCTATGTAATCATAACAAATTTGGATGAACTAGGTAATGAATTGAGTACTGTTTTTTACTACATTATAGTTAATGAAAGAATTAGGAATGGGAAAATGTCTTATAAATAACCGTAAAACAGTCTTTAAAATTAGTTCTCAAAAACAATACCAAAAGTTTTTATAAGCAATATTCAATTTTTCGATTTCGTATGCAATATACCAAATACTTTTGCTATTAAAAGAACAAAATCCAAGATTTCCAAAAATTTGAAGGACAAGTCTTATTCGTTTTATGAACTTTTTACGCCAAAACCTTTAAGGATGACTTAAACTTAAGATAAGTAATGCCATAAAACGTCTTGTATTGTTAAAAAATGCCTAAAAAATATCTTGAATTTGGCGCTAAAAGGCTTTCAAGTTCATTGCTATATATTTGACTAAAGCACCGAAATTTTGCAGATAAAGTTCTCGCCAGGTGTAATAAAAATAAGCAATGCTAAAAATAGAACAAAGTATATTTGGCTCCAAGCTCATCGCCAAATAAAAGGCGATATCTTAAAATGATTAATGTAACTTAAAAAACCGGCGACTCAAGTTGATGACGTCAAAATTGATTGCGCACCAAAAAGAATAACGCTTATCATAAACGTTTTTAAAAATATCAATATGAATCATATTTAAGAAAAGCTATTGTACTTTTTTATTTCTTGGCTTTATTTCAAATTAACAAATTTTAAAAAGAAGCAATAAGTTTTTTTTTTTTTATTAAATTTCACATATTCTCAGCAAAAGCTAAATAAATAAATTAAGCACGAACTGACAGTTTTGACACATTTGCAACATATTCAAAGCCGACACGACAATATACATAAATTGTAGGTTTTTTTTTTTGAAAAGGTTCAGAACAACAACACAATCGAAAAAATAATAATACCTTGAGTTAACAACAAATCAAATAAAACCTTTTTAGCAGCAGGTTAAGGCAATGAATTGACAACGTCATGGTAAATTGTTGGCTTAAATTGAGGTATGTACGTGTACCTATCGAACATGGTTAAGACGTAATTTTTAAGGTGTGATTTTTCAAGTCGTCACAGGGTTTGGCAACAACAGCTTGTTTACAATTATTTTGTTGTTGTGCTTCATAGTCAAAATTAAAAAAAAAAACCAAAAAATTTTTAAATATTTGTGGTTTGATTTCCTTTTAAAAATTATAATGTATACAAAAATTTGCATTATAGTTTCAGACAACTTTATACGATTTTGCATTAATTAATTGAAAGATAGCAATAAACATATACTCAAAATATATATGGTAAGTAGTAATGGATTAAAGTATGCGCTATATTATCCTATTCGGATCAAATTTAATTGAAATAAAATTAGGAACGGTTTAGACTTTCGGTTGTTTTCGCGCAAGTGGCAACTCCGAAAATTGACAGCTGTAACTGATTGTTCCGATCATTGAAGCTGGAGCGTTACTCAGAAGAACAACACGCTATCATTGTGAAAACCCATTACAAAATGCAGAAAGTGAAGTAAATAAATGCCGATTTTTCGAAAAAAAGTCATCTGCAACGATCAAGCGCATTTCCATCTGAATATCTTTCGTAAATAAACAAAATTGTCAAAATTAGGGCTCAAAAATTCCTCACGCGATCCATGAGAAACAAATGCATTCACAACGAGCAACTGTCTTGTGCGGATTTCGGTCAAGTGGCGTGATTGGGCCTTACTTTTTTTTAAAATGAGGCCGGAATCGCAGTGACTGTGAACGGCATTCGTTACAGAAACATGATATCGGAGTTCTTATGGCCCAAACTGAAAGGCATGGATCTGAACTACATGGAGTTTCAGCGCCACAGCAATCAACTTATTACAGCACCGATTTCCATACCAAATCATTTCACGAAACTGTGATGTTAACTGTGTTATCTCGCGTATGGGACGTTCTTTTACAAACCGAACACTTTTCTGACGACGCATTTTCGATTTGGCTAGAATTTTTTTATGGGCTCTGTATCTAAAAAGAGAACAATTATCTCTCGTGTATCGTGTTCAAACACGTATTCTCTTCGGCTTGTAAAAGAAGGTCCCGTATATGTTAATAAGCCAAAAACAATTCCTAAACTCAAGGCCGAGATCCAACGCGTCATTGGTGAGATACAGCCATTTCTTTATGAAAAATTCATCCAAATTTTTATGAAAAGAGCAATGCCCTGTCATCAGACCCACGGTGGCCATTTCCCAGATATTTTATTTCATACTTAATCAGAACATGTCTTCTTTGCAATGCAATAAAAATATCATACAACTCGCTTGAGAAATTCGTGTTTTTGTTTTTAAATAAAAAAGTGCACTTTTATTGGGACATCCTTTACTAAATTCGTTATAATGAATGAAATATTTATTTGGAACGATATATCAATTCCAGTCATTTACTTTTTAAAGATTATTTCATGTAAATGTTGCCCGCGGCTACGCCTGTGATGATTCATTGGCAAGCTCCAATTTTGGCATACTTTTTCCAGCAATTTGGCCGGTATCTCACCAATGGCAGCTTAAATGTTATCTTCCAGGGCTGCCTCTTAATAGGTCCATGTGGCACCGTCTTGCTGAAGCCACATGTCAACTAAGTCCAATTCTTCAATTTTAGGCAAAAAAAAAGCGATAATTATCGCACGGTACCTTGCTCTATTCATGGTAACGTTGCGATTTTCGTTTTTTTTTTTTAAGGGATGGTCCAATATTGCTGCCAGCCCACAAACCGCAGCAAACAGTGCATTTTTCAGAGTGCATTGGCAGGTCTTGAACTGCCTCTGGCTGCTCTTCAGCCAAAAATGAGCTTCGTCGCTGAAGAAGTTTTTTCGAATATAGCATTTTCTCACAGAGCACGAATTTTGATAATAAAATACAATGATTTGCAAGCGCTGTTCATTTCTTAGTCTATTCATGGTAAAATAGCAAACTTTACTGAGCATTTTTAGTGCTAAAACATGTCACAAATCACGTTTGAGGTGTCAAATATTGTACACTGAAAAAACCAATTGCAAAAAAATCACCCATTATATGTCTTCGGATAATTCTAAAAATTAATTAAGCTAAAAGATTAATTTGGATTTTCAGTTTTAAGTTGAGTCCTTCGATTTATTTAAGCGCGATTTCAATCGATTTGAACTTTGCTGTTTTAAATTTATTTGGTCAAATTTTCCTGTATTCATAAAAAAGTTGACTGCTAAAACAAACACTAAGCTAGGTATAGTCCATTATATTTTAAATTTCAATTAATTAAAACGAAATTTATAGTCTCTAAGAACGTGCGACTTAGAGTGACCATACAGCAATTTTCATGGCTAAGCTCTATTTGAATTCGAGAATACTGAAATATATCCAGAGCTTAAGTAACAAAAAAAAAGACACTGACTTTGCATAACAAAATTTTATATATCTTTTGAAATAGCTCCATTATGATGATTTCAGCTTCAGTTTTGCACATTAGTGATTAATTGAACTTTTGTAGGTATTTCTTTTTCATTTTATCAAAACAACCGACCGACCGTAGGGTGAGTACCAATACAAAACAATATCAAATCGCATGGGTAATTAATTTCTATGCCAAACACCTGCTAGAGACATAGCAACAAAGTTTTTAAGACTATAAAACATAAAATTTAATTTATTTTTAAAAGATTTAATGATTAAATAACAAATTCCTGCTTCGTTTTATATCAAAATTCATTTAAGTAAAGAGCTTTTTATGTATGGATTTAGTTCCAATAATCGTAAACTTTTAAATATTTGATTATTTTTGTTAATTCTTGAAGAGTGTAATAAATAAAATATATAGACTTTTGTATATACAAAATTTTTAATACATGGACTTCTTAATGAATAAATTCTAATGCAAATATAGACACATAATTAAATAACACAAAGCCTAATAAAGAAACTAAACACCGAACTATTTGATTGGGGCTTATTAATGAAAATTTTGAATTATTGATGAAGTGCAGAGCTATGCACCTACAGAAATTTGGGTGGTAATGACATGAACTGTTAAACTGATCAGTAGGATAAGATTTTATTATGATATCGGCTATACCGTTCTGATCAAAATGCAGCTCTGACTTATACACAATTTAAAATATTTCAATAATTTAAAATATTTAAATTGAGCTATCATTGACTTTTGACCACCGATATATACTGCATATTGTACTTTATTGCATTAGTTAAGGTTTCAACTTCAGGAACAGAATGTAATAATCTTTAAACAAAGCGCACCCAATTGTTTAATTTTTAACTCAAAACTATGCTGACGCTCTTACAACTCACAGCTTATTTAAAAAAAAGGTTTATAAGAAATAAAATTTCTTAAAATTCTTCCGAAATACTGATCTCTTATCCCAAACAAATTCCTTCACTAAGCATTCAAAGCTAAGAAAATGGAACAGGCTGGATATAACTTGACTAGAAAATGATAGAATTTGTAAATCTTGGATTTGACACACTCAGGAAAAAATAGCATTTCAAATTTGAAAATATTTTTTTTTGATTGGAACGCCCAAATTAGCTGAAATTACTAAAAATAAAATTTTTTTCCTTTATTTTTAACACGCACAACTTTGAATTTCAAATCTATTGAAAACAACATTTTTCACATTACTACAATCGTAAAAAACTTTAAATTGTATTTTGAAGTTGTGAAGCATTCGAAATTTCTCTTTTTTTAATTTTACATCAAACATTTTGTCACTTTGAATCATATATTAAATCGCTTCAAATCAAAGTGAACTATTTTTGAATCCAAATGAGAAATGTTCTCTTCAGTAACATTTTTGGCTTTGGCGCTTAGTCATTTGTCTTAAGGGTTAAACCAAACATTAGATAATTGATTTTTTGAATGAGTTTACATATTAGAATACATTTTAAGGGAACAGTTTTTTATTTTGGAAAATGAGTATAGGCTTTAAGTGTTATCAGATTTTATAGATTTCAATATGACAAACAAAAAGTTTTATACGAAAATAATTCGATTCTTACGATATATCTCGCAATAAAATATTTAATTTTGATGAAAAAATGTAATTATGTTAGTTGTTTTAGATTGGAAACATCCAGAAATCTTAGTGAGAATTTGAAAATAATAAACATAAGTTAAGACTGATTTTTTTCCTATTTGTTTTTTCAGTGTAAGTTTTTTGACACTTCACGAGTAACTCATAACATGTGTTAACGCCAAAAATACTAAGTAACATTTGCCATTTTGCCATAACTAGACTAAAAAACAAACCGCGATTGCAAATTTTGAATTTTATTATCAAAATTCGTGCACTCTGAGAAATGTGTTATGAAAATTACGTCCATTTTATGGTTGTCATAATTGACCTACCGAATAGGCTCAATGGGTACTTCAACAGACAGAATTGCAATATTTGATCTAAACAGCAGCCAATACACCCTGAAAAATGCACTATACCTTTTGAAAAATAATGAAAATCCCAACGTTACAGTCTATGGAGCAAGGTACCGTGCGATAATTACCGCCTTTTTTATTTCCAAAAAGGAAGAATTGGACAACAAAACGGTTCCACATGCCACACGGCACGAGATACCATGGCCCTATTGAGAGGCGAGTTTATTGAGCAATTAATCTCACGTTTTGGAGCAGTCCATTGGCCGCCAAGATCATTCGATTTGAACCCACTAAACTATTTTTTGTGCGGTTACGTGAAGTCTCTCGTGTACAGGGATAAACCAACCACAATTGCAGCCCTGGAAGACAACATTACAGTTGCCATTGGTGAGATGCCGGCTGAAATGTTGGAAAAAATATGCCAAAATTGGGGCTCACGGATGAACCACCACAGGCGTAACACCTAGCAATATTTACATAAAATATTCTTTAAAAAGTAAATGGAAGGATTTGATGTATCACTTCAAATAAATATTTCATTCACTTTAGCAAATTTTCTGTTCTTTTTACAATTTTTAAAAACCAAACGCTTAAAAAGTCACGCGTTACACGAAATTATTCTATATATTCTGTCTTACGTCGAATTTTTCTAAGACATTTAGATTTTTAACCCCCATAAATGTGGTCAACAATATCCGGTTCCAAAAGCTAAGATATTGATTTGTCGTTGACTCAATCTCATTTTTAGATTTTTATTATAAAAAGATTGTTTACTGCTTCAGTTTTTGCTACCACGCATATAACAAGCCTTTGTTTTCTTATTTTAATTAACTCTAATTGATTGAAGTCACATATTTTGCCAATTAAATAGTTGACTAGAAATTTGAGTTAATATTAACATGCAATAATCAGTAGCACAACATTTGATTTGTACGAAAAAACAAAAGCTTTCTAACACGCACCCACCTGTCATGAATCGCTTAAGCGTTTCAAAATCTAAATTTAATGAAGACTACCAATTCTGTAGACAGCAGAGCCCAACAGCAATACAGAATTCAACTTGAAACTTCAATCAACAATAGATGATTTTTGTTGTTTTATTTATTTACTTTCAATTGTTTACCTAAGTAACTTTTAAGCATAGCTTTGCATGTCTAATTCATTGTGTAGGTATTACTCTTTTTAAATCAGAATTCATTAATATAATATTTCTATCAGTGTACTCACATCAAAGTATACCGCAAAATCATCAAACAACTGCTTTAAATCTTTGTGATTTCTTAACATCATTGGCAGTATATGGCGCTCGTGTAGCATAATGATTTCTTCGATGTTACCAAGCAACTCGCTGCGTTTATCTTTGTTTTGCAATGCTTCAGGTAGATCCTTTCTATTGCTTATGTTTCCATAGTTTGCCAATCCTTTGCGCATATTGTTGACGTAATTCTCTTCAGTCTGTATGAGTTCATCGATGATGAAACTAATTTTCTTGGAAGCATAAATTTCGGATTGATCACATGGAAAGAGATTCTCCAGCGAGAGTGTATCTTCGTCTTCATGGCTTTTTAAAGAGGAGTAGGTATCAAATGAACGAGAAGATTAGTGTTGTATAAGAAAATATTATAATAATTAAAATAAGTTCGCTGTATAATGAAAAGGCAACATGCACATTTTATCATGAACAGATTAAAAGATAACTTGCAAGCTTGATTTATTTATCTGGTTTAATTTTACATTTTATTAGACAAATGTTAAAATTCCCTTACCAAAAAAAATTAAATTAATAAATGATTATTAAGTAGGTTTAGCTTTACCAAAATTTAAGTCTTTAAAATTTTTATTACAAGAAAATTTCACATTCTCGCGCATAGAATCAAAATAGTCAGTTGTAGGACTTATCCTCAGTTAGCCAGAGATTGGTTTATTAAGTACAGGACCTATCTCTTCGAACCATGCGGTGAGGAGTCGAATTGTGTGAACAGTCAATGTCAACGGCGGGAATGTGTTCGCTGTAAATCACGTAGCGTTCTTTTTACGAATAAGATGGAATATCATATTATATTATATGCTACATATGTTAATTTTACCATATATGATATGATCAGGGGCGGATTTACGATTTTGGCACTTAAGGTTTCATAGCACTTGCAGCTTTACTTTTCATAAAGTAAAAACTACTTCGGAAAGCAATTAGTCGCAATATGCCTTGGAAACATTTTTAAAAAATTAATTTTAAGCTTATGATCAATACATATTTTCGATTTAACAGTAGGAGGACCATTGTGCCGCCCCAAAATTTTGCGCTCAAGGCTAGAGCATATACGCAAATCCAGCATTGGAAGTGATGTACATATATCGTATTTGTAAGCTATACAACTGTCAGTATCACTATAATAGCTGAAGCTATTTGCAGAAACTATAGAAAATTTTTACAGGATATGTTATTATTTTGGCACCACCAATTACGTCACTGGTCGTTTGACTTAACGAATTATTAATGTAAAGTCATAAACCATTTTGCAAAATAGTGAAAATATAAGCAAAAAACAAAATTAGTATGCCATTGAATTTATTTGTTATATTTGGTAATGAACAGAGTCTTCAGAATGTCGTGTTTATCCACTACAAAGATAGAAAAATATAAAATAAGTATGTAGCTAAGTAATACCTGCTTATATCCAGCGTTGGATTAAGTTATAGCAAGAGAGAACTATACATATGGGCTCCGAGCTCAAGGAGCACCCCTACAAGTTTTTTGTTTCTATTTTTGTGGAACAAGAGTACACTTTTTTTCATTCCTCAATCACACCGTCAAATGCCTAATGCCCCTCATATACCGGCATTTTAACGATGTTTCTTAGTTGGCCTGGGAAAATAGTATTTTGTTTATGAACGATATTTTTCCATGGTAGTCAATATCATTTTATGCATTTTTAGAAAAAAAATAATTTATGTTTTTTTTTTCATTTTTCTTAGCTTAAAATTCTACCTTCTATTCAATTGAAGGAACATTTTAGATCCCAAGTGATTCCGATTACCAAGATTCTTTGCCATAACTCAAAAATACTCATTTTTGTGTTATTTATCGTTTACAGAAAATTTAGCCAAAGGAAGATATTCATTATTCATTTAATCCATCCGATCGCATTGAATTCTTAATTAACATTACGTTACGAGTCGAGCCATGTTCGTTTATCTGTTTAACCGTCTTTATCTATGTCTATTGAAATAACAATTACGTGTTAGTTAGATAGTTAAATGACATTTAATGCACAGGTTTTTTATCTGTCTGAGCTGCTAGGGGAAAAATGGGTGCAACAAAAACTAAACATTTATTTTTTTTCAATTTCTCACAATTCAATTAAGAGTTTCCTATGACGATTAAAAAAAAAACAAATACAAAAAGTGGGAAAATGGAAATGTTCATTAACTATTTAATGAGTTTACTGCTCAGTACAGTGGTAGTGAAACACCAAAAAAATACATGAACAAAATCTGCATCTATATAGATTATATACTATGTATGTATGTGCATGTATTTATATATATATATGTTTTACTGAGTTTTCGTCAGTAAACCAGCAAGTCAGACCATGGCTTCAGTTTCAACTATAAAGCTTCGTCAGTGACGTTATTCTATTACCCTTTGCATGGACTGTCTCGTTCGAAAGCTTATCTGGCAAGTACAAACGACTCGTTTGTATTGTGACTGGAAGGAAAAATTTTAATTATTTTATATCTACCTCTGTGCCGAACAAAAAGCTCATTAAAATAATTAATAAATAATTACAAGAGGTGTGGCACCTTCCCGAAAACCCGAATTTAAATCACTTTACTGATAGAACTTTTTAAGTATATGTAACAAAATAAGTGATATAAATTATTTCACCAAGCACTTAACTGAGCGACAGCGATACTAGAAATTGTTCGGGAATGAGTGTGGATTTTCACCAAGGGAAGTAGCACCTGTCATAAAACCAAATAAAATACAAAAAATTTATTCTGACATTGCTATTTAAGTAAATTTGATCAAATTCCATATGTAGAGCATTTGGTGAGTGAATTATTAAAGAGTAGGAGGCCGGTTTTGAAAAAGTGATCGAGGCACATTCTTTGTAAGCTTTAAGTCGTTGAATTAGAATTTCGGGTTCGTCATAATTTTTAAATTGTTTTTCTTAACTAACGTTCCTTTGGATTTACTAATTATGAAATTGTTAGACCTACCAACTTCAAAGTATCATAATTCAATCAAGTTTTGGAGCACGAAGTTTATTTGCCCAGAACTCAATATATATCTCCCATAAAATATTTCATTTGATAAACTTGTATTTTTTGGACTTAAGGCACATTTTTAAGTAAATTGCCAGAAACCAAAATATTATGACTTAGTTTGAACTTAACCAAGTTTTGTAAGTTACATTTCATATTGAGATGAAAACTTAATTGGGAATTGAAAACTATAGTCTTTATATTTTATACTCAGACAACAATTTTCGTAGAGTTGATTTCAAAAATTTTAGCGCAATTTAATCATCAACTAGTCAAATACTACTCATAAAACCATACAGCTATGTAGCTTTACTGTTTTTGATTGCTATATTCGATTGAGTTTCCCTATCTTACAACAATTTCAATTAAACTTTGTAATGTTCAAAGCTTTTTAAAACGTTTGACGCCAAAAAAGATAACATTAAGCATTAAGCCATCTTTAACTAAGCAGAACAGATAAGGTTGACAGTTGAATTTATGAAAACTAGACTAATTTCGGTATTAACTGATATTATACGAACTTATTCTATTGATACATTTTTTGAGCTAAAATGACTTCTACAGCATATCATACCGACATAAATTGTGAGTATTGTGAAAGGCAAAAATTGTTTTGAATCCTTCAAAAAACCTCTTGAATCTGATTATCGGAAAAATCGAGCAAAATATGTCAAGCACAAATGTACATTCATGAAAACCTCAAATGATATCGCTGTTTGAAAATCAGGCTGTTAGGTCAATTTAGATTTTATGAATAAAACAATGTTAAATTCATTTGTTCACCCGACGTTTCGCTTATGGGAAAAAGACAAAACAGAAAA
Organism: Meiosimyza decipiens; assembly: GCA_963680825.1. NCBI lineage: Eukaryota > Metazoa > Arthropoda > Insecta > Diptera > Lauxaniidae > Meiosimyza > Meiosimyza decipiens. The sequence goes on along the minus strand of OY804261.1, from coordinate 15,710,440 downwards.
ATTTCAGCAACATAACGTAGTGTACAAAATAGAATGTAAAGGCAAAGAAGGAGAAACATGTAACAGAGTTTATATAGGAACAACAAAACGAACACTGGGAACACGAATAGGAGAACATAAAGCCGATGTAAACCATAACAGACATACGACAGCACTAGCTAAACATATGGATGAAAATGAACACACAGCTGATTTTGACAACATTACAATACTGGACAGAGAAAAAAGAGAAAACATTAGATACACTCTAGAGAGCCTGCGAATTAGACAACATTACAAAACAGCAATGAACATAAAAGAAGATTTTGACAAAATTAGTCTCAGTTACAGTGTGGTGCTATAAAGCTTATATTCAAATTACTAATTTTTGTTATTTTAATTTTTAATTTAATATTTTTGTAAATTCAAATAATGTTTTTCTTGCTGTAAGTTTTTGATATTAACCAAAAATTTGTACCTATATGAATGTTTTTTAATGTAAATTTTCGTTAACAGTGTGATGTAAATATTCAATAAAGAATTTTGACATACCCCTGAGGATGCTTAAAACCCATAAGCGAAACGTCGGGTGAACAAATGAATTTAACATTGTTTTATTCATAAAATCTAAATTGACCTAACAGCCTGATTTTCAACAAAGAAAAAACCTTTTCAATTTATAAAATCAAATATATTGGTCAGATATTATTCAGATATCGCTGTTTATTATTCGTAAAAATCTATGGTTTCAATTATTTAAAAATAATCGTTTTATCACATATTATTAAAAAAAAAAAAATTTCATTCAACTTACTATTCATCACATAATGAATCTTGACTGGACAAATGTGGGATGCTGCCATTTTTAAAGGAATTTCGTGCAGATGAAGGTGGTGATGTATTGATGGTGGTCGATGCGCTGAAAACAAAAAACGGTGGGGAAGGGTTCATGAAACAAAAGCAAAAAATTGAGTATTTTAACTAGCAAATTTTTTTGTTAAATAATTTAAATTGGTTTGCGACTGCAAAAACACATTAAAAATTATATGTAATAATCAAAACGTTTTGGTGTTGTTTATATGTCAAAATATATATTTTTCCTATGATTTTTTATTATCTAATCAATTAAATTGTTGTGAATTTTAAATAACATGTTTTTTATTTTTTTTTTTTCAAGAGCACGAAAATTCACTTTTCATATTCATAACACATTAAAATTCTTCAATGGAAAAACATAAAAAAAAATTTTAATTCTTAATATAACGCTTAAACTTCAATTAAGCACTTGACAGCTGTCAAATTTAATTTGAAAACAGTTTGTCATTTTAATGAAGCTAACATACTCATCACTATATGCGCTCTTTTGTTTTTTTAATGTGCCATTTCTTTGTTGTTTTTGGTCAGCATTAGGTGTTGCTGTAGCCGTCACTGTTGTAACCATTGCCGCCTCATTTGTTGTTGTTGTTGCTTTATCTGTTGTTTTTAAATATGAATTTAAAAATTGCACTAATACAACTGTCACAAATGTCAAAATCACTGACATTAAATCAAAACACGTGAGATATAACATTTTGATTTGGTTTGTTGGTGAACTGTCAAAATTTCGTTAAATTTACAACTAAATTTTGTTAATTTGATTTTTTTTATTTTTTGATAAATTTCACTTGACATTAAATCTGATGTTTCACGACATTTTCGCCCGCTACGCTATAAACGCGTCGAGATCACAAATTCAACTGGTTGTGTGTTGAGGAAAATTTTGCCAAGATGATTTTATAGCAAGTCTGAAATGATTTCTGCGCAAGCATAACAGAGAGTGAGAGAGTCAATTGTATGATACTGATAACACGATCGTGTGAGCTTTAGCTCGCTCTTTCACGCTCTCTTTCTTTCTTAACATGTGGGTGAGTTAAAAGAATACATAAAAGTTTAATATTGGAGTTTTGAGAGGATGATTGTTAAAAGAAATGGGATATTTGAATTAACTTATCTCTAATAGGATATTTCCTGTTTGCGTTGTTCGCAGGTTTGCTCTAGAAAGCTGAAGTTTTGAGTGAATTTTCTGCGAACCCGATGCTATAATATAGGATTTTTTTTGTAAAGGACCACTAATTAAAAAAAACTCCTTTCGGGTATATTTTGTCCGCATTTTCAGCCGCACGAAAAATGTGTGCGTGGTTTGACAACAGTGTATGGCACCTCCTATATAACTTAAATACCTAAAACGCTATATCTTGGTTTTTTCGTAAAATTCCAAAAAAAATTGGACAGAAACTCTGTACGTGTCGCTTACAGGTTTTAGCTAGGAAGCTCAAGTTTTGGGAACATTATTTTTAAGCCTAAAATTCAAACTTAGGCAAAATAAATAAAAAACATCTATAAAACTTTCAAAATAAACACCCTAGGGTAAAAAAATGCTTGTTATATAAATGTTTTTAAATAAAACTAGAAGATTTTGTGAACCAAAACATCAGTAATAAAATGAGATGGAAAATAAATTTATCAAAGCTATTTGGGGACATGTCACCACCCAAAGTTTTGAAGTTTAATATCGAGTAATCGTTGCCGCTATTCCCGACCCCATCCCAATTCTGTTCAACGCATTACTCTGATCAAATCAGATGAGCTTGAAATTTTTCTCACGAGAGAACAAAGTATTGCTTTCTGCAAGGTAACGAGGGAGGCAGTGGAGTCGCTCGCTACAAGCCATGTGTCCTCAGAGAGACCCATTGATTTTAATTTAGTTGCTTGTTTATCAGCAAATGAAAGCATTTCAAACACAAACAGATATTGCTAAACTTTTCAAAATACTTAAAAAACTTTAAATCAATCATTGCTGACCCATTTCTCGGCTCAGAATCAGAAATCATCCAGCTGTGGGTCTGCTGAAAAGCTGAAATAACTAGGCATTTAGCTTACCTCAATATTCAATTTGTATTCTTCTAACAAATAAATGTTATATATATATGTTAAGTAGGTCTGGTTTTTATGTGAAAACGGTCTCAAATCAAACTATTTTTCTATTCAGTCTTATTTAGACCAACGCTTTTTTTTCAATTTAAGACTAAAATTTTATTAATAAAATATTTAAGTTTTCAACAAGAAATCAGATGTTTTCTGCTTTAAGGAAACCTCTCATATTAAATTGTTTTTTCCATGCACCTTGGAGTGTTCTTTGTTCTCTTTAGTTTCATGATCGTCAATTTTTATAGCAACTTCTCTGTAATAGTTTTTACTATAATTTAATTTAATTGTTTATTAACAAAAGCGTGGCGCTCTTTTTATATTTAAAAAAAAAGTTTTCGTATTTCTCGTGTTTCTGGTGGTTATTGTTTATTTTGTTCTCTTCTTTCTTACATGTTTCAGACTTGTTTAAACATTTGTTTACATTTTCTAAAGTAGCACAATAATTTGCATATGGAAGTAGTTTGGATAAATTATAGCGATTTTTATGCCAATTATTTGACCACTTTAAGAGTTTTTAATCTACATCTTTCATTAAATGTTTTAAATTCGATTTATTTATTGATTTCACAAGTAAAAGTTTGTGAAGGGGTGAAAAACATTTTTTAATTTTTTTGTTTTGTAGTGATCTTGAAAATATTGCTGTCGAGCATCGAAATATTTGAAGCTGTCATATCAATTAGCGTTAGTTAAAAGATTGCATATTGAAAACAAGAATTTATATGCATAAGCCCAATTAGCGCGTAAATAGTTTTTTTTTTAAGTAAATTTTATTTAATAAATAAAAAGTCCAGGTGTGGTATTTAAGAAGTCATTAAGAACCATACTTTCAACCATTTTGTGCTGACTCCGATCTCAATGCAACTGCTTGTCAGTGAGGTTAGGTTATGTTAGATAGGAGTGACAGTCAGTTCGAGCCGACTCACTTAGACCAAATGTGAACCATTGCGATACCACAGGATGTCTGTCGTTGAACTAACCAGATTTCATAGCAAAACAAAATAGCTGACCTATGCTAACATGTCTAAACTCATCCAGGTCATCAAATAAAAACGAACTTAGTGTTTTGTGGCGTTATCTAGCATGTGCGGGACAGTAGCAGAGAAAATATTTAATGTTTTCCTCCTCCTCCACATCTCCACAACTTCTACAGAAGTCAAAATACCTGACACCTAAACTCTCCGCATGTCTGCCGATGCCGACTATGTCCAGTGCGGGAAATCAGTTCTGACGAACACTTAGCATCCCATTTTGGCCAGATTTGCCAAGTTATGTTGCAAATTGACCATTTAGTCCATCTTTTGTCAGCAATTTTACCATTTCTTCTTCTTCTGCCATAACTTGCAGGTTGCAAGTGGATGCCAACGCTTTCCTTGTCCTGAGGAATTTGTCCCTTGCCTAGCAAGCTCATCAACTTTGCAATTGCCGTCAATATTTCTATGTTCAGGCACCCAGATTAACATGCTGAGCCTTCTCATTAAGAGGCGAGAGGCATTTTCGGACCACTGGTGAGTTGAAAGGAAGATTGATTCTAGAGATTTGATAGCAGCCTGACTATCTGAATGAATGTTTATATCCTTTCTGGATATAAGATTCATCTTCAACCAGAATGCTACCTCGTCTATTGCTATAACTTCTGCCTGAAAAGCGCTACAATAGTCTGATAACCTCGAAGCAGTGATGTTAGAGCTAACGAAGGACGTGTAAAGTTGACTTAAAGTGTATGGATTAGAAAAAGAAACACTAAGTATTTTGCTGAACGAATGCTAACAGCAAGTAATATTTGGTAACAATATGATTCGAGTGAATATTAAATTGAAGCCCTCAGTCAAATATGACACCCTTCGAATCTCGAAATAACAAAAGCGTTCAAGTTTCATGTTAATTAATGTTCCTTTATACTCTGGAACTTAACAAAATCAAAAATTAAAAAATCATTTTAGTGCAATCCACATAAGTTAATTGTTTTACTCAAACATTCAAATTAATTTATTTTGAGCGTCAATTAGAATTTTAATGAAAAATTTCATTGCAGACATTCATAAAAATAGCAAAGTGACAACATTTAGAGATATCATCGCATCGTAAAATAATAAATGCAGCATTTTAAATGCCTCTTCGGCGATTTATTACAATAAAAATGTCACAACTTAAGTATTTGCATGTTAGGGTGTTCTTTTTTGGAATTCAAATATTATATAGATATTATGTATATTCAAATATATTTCGAATTCAAATATTAAGAAGTTACCCATGGCCAAATAAGCTTTTTCGCTAAAAACTATATGGATCATAAATTTTGTTAAAAATTAGAAAATCAGACCTAAGTTTTTGGATGCAAGGGTGTGGTTGCTGTCATTATCATACATATGTTTTTAAATAGGTCACCACATCCCCTCATAATTGCCATATAACAATATAATCTCATGAATTTTATTTTTGTTGGAAAAGCTGTGAAAATGGGTAGTGCCACATTTACATAATTTTGAAATTTGGTATGGAGATAGATTGAACCCCTAGGAAGGGTATTAAAAACGCTTTGTTCTTTTATTATAAGGGCTAAGAAGATTCGCCAATTTTGATGAAATTCATATGGAGATTTCTGAGAGAAGATATTTTTTAGAGAGTTGGCACGACGCCTCTTACAAAAAAAAACTGTAATAACTGCTAAGCTTATAGACCAATTTTGAGGAAATTTCGTAAGCAGATAGATTGATTAAGCGTTGTCACTCCTCTAATGCGAAAATATGTGTTTACTGCTGAATTAATGGATCAATTTTGATTAAATTTGGAAAGAGATAGGGTAGCATTGATAGCTGAAACCATTCAACCATTGGTCGAACTCTACCTCAGATAAGTAAGAGCCTACCAAAGTCCAGAAAACAAGTTTTGCATATTCTGATGTGAAGTTATCGTTTGAGCAATGGCTAACCCAAAGGAATCAAAGATCAAATTTTTGCTGGTAGGGAAAGCTGCTGAAACCACTTTTTTAAACCTATTCGTTATTTAACTAGGCAGAGTTATATTATTATGGATCCTAACTGAAATTAAATTAAATGCCTACATCTAAAATAAAATCTCATCTGAACAAACTACTTACTAAAAATGTGCATAGTTTAGAAAAAAAGCGAATTCACACTCAGTAGCGTGGCTAGGGAGAGAGGCATCGAGGGGCTGTCGCCCGGGCGCAAGGCTTGTGGGGCGGTAAAATGGCCGTGATAAATGTGTCATTTTTCTTAAAGTGTACTCTATTTCCACACGGTCTATTCTTGGTTATGATTTAACACGGTCTAGAAAAAAAATCCCGTTTTTACACGATTTCCTAATATTTAGCAAGTTTCAAAAAAAAGTTGTTTGGTTTAAAATTTAAAGAAAACTATTTTTTACTAGCCGCAATGTTTTAGAAAATTCCCCTTTCTTTTAAGGATATGGAACTAATCCCTTTTTTTTCTACCGGGTAGAAACAGAATTCGGTTTATATCATTTTGGTCGAGTTGTTGAATGTCAAAAGTGAAAACCAAAAATCTCTTTAGCTGGGGGTGACAAATATCTTATTTACCCTGCTGTACACGGTACGAATCTGTACACACTTTTTGTATTGATTTATCTTGTATGAAATTGTATTAAAAATCTATAGAGTTTCTGTCTAAAATAAGCAAATTTTATTGAAATCGTTAGCAAAAACTAAAAGGAAAGCCGCAACAATCAATAATTTACATAATTGCTTCTAAATTTTATACAATCAATAAAAACTTTACAACCGTTTTCCATTAAAAACTGACGTTTTATTAGAAAAAAAAAATTAAAATAATACAAAATCATCTAGCGAAGTATTAGCATCACTCAACAGTTCAATTTGTTGATTTATTTTTAAACATGAGAGAATTTTACGCGCAGTTTACAATTGAACACTTTTGATACAAAATAAAAAATTTCAATGTATTCTAAGTAAAATAAAAGCGAAAAAAACAACACACATAAAATATTTTTATTAGAGGTCGACAACGATAGACAGGCATTGTAAACAAATAGCAACAAACCGGCGATCATACAGCAAAAGATCAGCCCGCCAGCCAGCCACACGTTCAGCAACGCCAGCAGCTTCACAGCCAACAAGTGTTTCGTATACGCCATAACCATAGCGGCGGGCTATGAGGGGCAACAAGGGACGTACATATACACATCGATCACGCAGGCATGACATCACAGTGGAAGCTAAATAGCGAAAGATCTATGGGAAGCTAAAAATAAATCAAAAGCTCAAACAACATACTATCAAATTCAACAGTTAGAATAAGATTTTTTACAGTAGCGCGCTTGTAAGTATGTAAGAAACATTCCACGTGAAGTCATAACTATATTTTATTTTTGATTTAAGACATCACTGAAAGCTCCGAAAGTGGTTAAAAAAATCTTCATCAGCGTGCTGTTATCTAAAAAAGTTTATTTAGGAATAGACTGCGAATAGTGCTTAAAACTTTGGAATTATGATTTTTCGCTAGCAAAAAACATCAAAAATAGCGAATTACACACTTATGGCTATCGGCGCCCGATTAACACTTTACGGGATCCTTGGCCAAAAGTTAGACATGGGCGCCCACTTAAACGAAAATTTTATGATCACAACAGGGAACAACTTATATTTCTTACAAATGTAAAAAAAAAAATTTTAAAAAATTACATGCTGAGCAAAGGAACAAACAAGTAATGGTGCATCTATGGGCTTCTCGCCAATGCTTTTATTTTTATTTTACCTCGTTACGTGCTGACTGAATTTACTTAATGTATACTGATTGAATTCGCCATACATACTTAAATCGATCACTGTAGAGCGTTTTAAAGATTATGCTTTTATAAGAAGTGCCACGCCCCCTTTTCGAAAATCTACAAGAAGTCGTGGGCAAGGGAATTTAATGTTACACCAATCCATTTTTTGTGTTTGTGTGATATTTGGTTTTATTACCTTAAATAACTCACTTAATGTAACGTTTTTAAGTTTTCGCTTCTATGGTGGTTGCCAAGCCTAAAAATTTGCATTATTCTTCTCCAGAGCTCTCCCGAATGGAATTTTGTTCCATTATGTCAAATAATTATCTTAGCATAGCATTTTAAAGTTTTCGTTTGCATCGGAAGTGCCCTGCCCGCTCTTAAAAAACTCACCATCTTTTTGCCCAGATCTTGTCAAAGTTTTTTTTAAGTGTTCAAATAACTCTGTCAATAATGCATTCTAAGCAATTTACTTGTATTTATGAGCGGTAAGCGTATCCGATTTCGCTGATTTTAAGTCCAAAAAGCTTGTTTGAAGGTGTAGATGATTTTCCCGTAATTGATTTGTTTTCCACAGGCAGGCACAGAGACTGACAGACGAACATAACTAAATGGACTTAAATAGTGACGGTGATCAAAACAGGTATAGTAAACTACGAGTATATACATTATATGAACAATGATATGCATTTGAAACCGTTTGAATAATATTGTTGGGTCGTAGAGATCAAATTTATGTCACTTTAAAATGGCTATACATAACTTTGCAAGGAAACATCACAGATCACCATTTGAAATGTCTTTTTAAAGTAAAAAAACGGTATTAAATGATTATTTTGTTAAATCTAAGCTGATGATCATTTCCTGACAAAATTAGCTTAAGTCGAAGTCCTCCATAAGTCGAAAACTCTATAACTCAAATATTTTGGCGTCTCCCTTCAAGTTAGACGTGCAGAGGTTCTACTGTATATATAAAAGTAAATGTTCCAGATTATCCTTTCGGGCCATAACAAAGTATCCGTTATACAATGCTGTTTTAAGTGTTTTATAAAAAATTAAAAAAGAGAATTCTAAATGAATCATCCTATAAAATACGATTACTTTAGATATATGTAGATCGGCAATGATTTTTCAATATAAAAATTTTAATAGAAAAAAACCCCAATCTAAAAATTTGAGCAATCAATTAACATCCATCAACATATGTAAAATAAAACAAACATAAAAACATTTCGTTCATAATTAAAGCAACAGTCAAAAGTCTTCGATGTGTCTGCTGTGTAGCTGAGATCACACAAATTTTTTCGGGTTGCTATGTTCATAGAGTTGACAATTAATATCTGATTCATATGAGCCTGTTGTGGTCACAGCATACATTTTCCAAATAAACTCTTCCCTTTTTAAAAATAACTTTTTTTATACTCAGGGTACATTAATTTTGTTATTCCGTTTGTATTAGGGTGTTTATTTTGAAAACTTTGTAGTTTTTTTTTATTCTCTCAATAGTTTTGCCTATGTTTTGGAGCGATACATCAATTCCTTTCATTTACTTTTCAAAGATTATATCATGTAAATTTTGCACGCGGCTACGCCTCAGGAGGTTCATCCGTAAGCTCCAATTTCCAGCATTTCGTCCAGTATCTCACCAATGGCAGCTGTAATGTTGTCTTTCAAGGCTGCAATTGTGGCTGGCTTGTCGTTGTACACAGGGAACTTCACGTAGCCCCATAAAAAACAATCAAGTGGGGTTAAATCACATAATCTTGGCGGCCAATGGACTGCTCCAAAACGTGAGATTAATTACTCACCAAACTCGCCTCTCAATAGGTCCATGGTATCGCGTGCCGTGTGGCAACGTCTTGTTGAAACCACATGTCGTTAATCATACGCCCATGGGGCTGGAGATAGATTTTAGTCTCATTAGTTCATATTAATTGCTTGGGTATTGGACTACAGATCCAGATACCACCCAAACAAAGCAAGTGCGTCAAATAGTGAAACACGATGGTGTTTAATAATGATTTATGTATGTTTTTCGAACAATGGAGTAAGACCATTGGTACTGATCGATAGAATTATGCGCAGTTTGGGTTTTGTTGTTCAAAACACACCTCAAACTAGGTTTAAAAGACAGAAATTTTGTGTTTTCAAGTAGTCTCCATAGTCTCCGGACATAAGTCCAATAGAGAGTTTGTGGAGCCAAGTCAAATCATAGCTTGGGAAATATCGTCAAAAAAGTAAAACGATTTTGAAATAAATATCATACTTAAAATGTTTGTTTCTTATGGGTAAAACCAGGGGTGCCATAGCATTCTAAAAGCGGGTGTGGAGTTTACTAAATCGCAGGGGGGTTCGAATATGATAATACTTTTAAATTGACAATTGATAATCTTACAAAATCATGATTATGAAAAAGTAAAGCACGATATCTACTATACAGTTGGCAGTGATAATATATACATACATACATACATCAACGCGCGAAGCCTTTAACTTACACTCACCCGTATCGATTGTGTTTCGAATTTAGGATCCCTAATCGATACTTTTTTTGTCCAGTTGGTATACTGGTTGTCGTAGTGGCAGCCTTGATTGCAAGAACCAGTCGAAACACCAAATTCAATAAGAGCAGTTACGACGATAACTGCAGCGCCAACTTAACAAAAAAATGTACCGAATAGGGAACCCAAATTCGAAACAGATTCGACGCCGGTGAGTGCAAGATGAAAAAATGAGCGAAAAATTCCCGTATTGAATTAGAAATTTCCCGCGTTGAACTCCACATGGGGAAGTTTCACGCGTGTGGAGTTTTAAACACACGCGACAGGTCTTCCGGCGCCCCTGTGTAAAACAATAAATATGCAAAGAGTTCAAAGCTGAAACAAATTGACTTTTTAACTTCACTTTGTTGTAAGGACAATTTATGATATAATCAGGCGGCCTGAATTAATTTTAAAGAGAGATATTAAACCCAACAACAACACAGCAAAGTAAAAAATAAACACTTTATTATGACAAGACAACAAGACAGACCCTGTTGAAATGAGACTATGCTATCCATGTTACAGTATTGCTCGTCAGTGCATGTATTTGTAATTTCCTTATAAATCTTATATTTTTTTAAAAATATTTTAAGCTAATTTTATTTTCTTCACTACTTTACATAGCTCCTAAGCTTAGTCGATGATCACTATAACAATAAGCAGTGCGAAGCTCGTCTCGGCGACAATGCAAGAAATGTTCTGATTTGCAGCGGAGCTGGCTATTCAGAAAATGATGAGAAATTAATAATTATTTGGCTATCGATAATAATTAATATATAATAGAATTTGATAATAATTATTTAAAAGATAATATTAAAAATAACAAACAAAGTTTCCAATTTCCCACGATTATCAGTAGCAGATAGATTGGAGATGATAATATACTTCGAACAGTGGAAAATTTTGTGAAAAACTAAAAAAAAATAAATAATAAGCCAAATTTATATTTGAGTTTATAATACCTTTCACGCACTACTTATAGTAGTTCTGAGTAATATGACTAACATAAGGTTTGAGATGTTAAAAAATACATATCGGTCATTCTCTAAGTAATTGATATTCTTCAATCAATTCTAAGAATGTATCTGCTTTCAAATCGAAATGCTCGGCAATACTTTGGAACATAATATACAATTAGACTGTTGAGCGCATTCAATAAAAAAATTTATATTTTCCAAAGTTATATCACTAATTTCGAACCATTTTATGAATGTCTTGCTCAGCGTAATTTTTATTGAATTTTATTATTATAGCTTAGGAAATAAAAGTGTTGAAAGGTAAAATTTTAATTTAAATCATTATTATCACTAATATAAAAACTAAAGAATTTTCTAAATTCGATGAAACTGGTCAATCTCGTTAACTGTAAAGCGGTAGTTTTAGACAGGGGGTGTCAAGTTTGCATAAAATATACCAAGAAGTTATAATATTTAAACACAAATCTGACTTTAACTTCGCTATAAGCTACTCTTAAAACATTTTTGAAATTTTAAGATGATATTATGCGACGATCAGAAATATTCGTTTATTGCAGACGTCATCTTGAATTTGTGAAGATGCCAAACGAATTTCGCAAGCTTATGGATATATTTACAAAGAATTTAAGCCCAGAACGCACTTTTTACCTTGCGTTAATTTTTGTTTAATGCGGATGTCAAGTTAACGTGGAATGTCCCATATATGTATATACATAGGAATGTATGTGTATACAAATATATTTTTCAGAATCTACGCACCATTAGAAGGAATATTTTCCTCTAAAGCCATTAAGCAGTGCTATTGATATTTTATCAATTTATAATATTTTTTTTAGCAATTTTTTACCATATAGCGATAATAGTAGACTATAACGTGAAAATAGTAGATACTTTAGCACTAAATTTTCTAAATCCATTTTATATTAACAATTTTTCTTATACAATATATAGATAAGACTTTTCAAATGTCTCTATAAAAGGCTTTGTTCAGCAATTGACTTAAGTCAGTATATTTCTCCATTATGTATAGTTACGTTGTGCTGCTGTTAACGGTCTTTTTTTGCGGTGCTTTGGCCGGCACAGGAAAAGTACCTCTGCCCGATGGGCGCGTTGTTGGTGGCCATGACGCTGATATCAGTCAATTCCCACATCAAATTTCAATGCGATACATGAACAGACATCGTTGCGGTGGCAGCATTGTCAATGAGAATGTGATCTTGTCCGCGGCTCACTGTGTCGTTGGTCTATCAAGTGCCAATGGCTTAACTATCGTCGCTGGAAATACAAAGCTGTCTGACAAGAGCGTGGGCTTGGAAGTAGTTAAATTTATTATACATGAAGGCTATAGGGACACGAACAATGACTACGATGTTGCACTTTTGGTGCTCAAAGGTCGTTTAACTTTCAACGCATATATTCAACCCATAGCGTTGGCTATGGAACGTCCACCAGTAGGTGCTGAGGTCACAGTGAGTGGTTGGGGAACTTTGGAGTCAGGTGCTAGCGATCTACCGGATCATCTACAACAGGTGGATGTAAATGTTGTCTCTAATTCTAAATGCAAGCAAAGCTATCTTATATACGGCATAACTGATCGTATGATTTGTACTGCTGTCGAGGGAGGAGGTAAAGACGCTTGTCAAGGTGATTCAGGTGGTCCACTTATTTACAAAGGCGAACAAGTTGGCATTGTATCATGGGGTATTGGTTGTGCATTGAAAAATTTCCCAGGTGTTTATGCTTCAGTACCAGATGTACGTGATTGGATAGTTAAGACCACAAAGGAAAATACGGTTGGTTGGGCCTAAAGTTGTAATGGAATTCATCAGATATAAAGGTCTTTTAGGCTTTGTCTAAACTCAATGCACATATGGTAATATTGTATACACAAATTAAACATTCCAATGAAAAACTTCTATATACCTATGTAAATTGTTTGTTATGTAGCTAATTGTTTTTTAATTTATTGATCTTTATATAAAATATAGCAAAATTGATCTGACATTTTTTAAGAATTGAAAAATTTCTGTTAATAATAACTTTAAACTGTTAGAATTATCTTTATATTTTTTGAGTTTTAATAAAGACTAAAACTCCACATTTCTTGCATAATGAACACTCACAAAATGTTTTTATTTGTTTTCGAAAATAATTTTAAGCAAATTTTTTCCTCAAACTCTGTAGGATAGAGAAATATTGTTGAGAACTGAAATACTTTGGTATTGTTATCTTCAAAAACAAAATAGATTACTGTGTAAATCCTTGCCACACTGCATTTCTTATGATATTGCTGTTTAGAGGTAATTAACATACTAGAAATTAGATTCTCGAAATTTCGGTCATCATCGTAGTGGTCAAAACAAAGAGAAACCTAATCAAATATTAAAATAAAATTGCTCACTAGACATCACCCACAATAGTTTTTTTAAGTACAGCGAATGACGACATCGGAGACAACTTTTTAACTATTTCATTTGCGTTTTGATTCTTCACAACATAAATCCCTATTGCTTAAATATAAGCTAACCTATATGAAAAGCTTTCTTAAAGAAACGCTACGCCAGATAGATAATGAAAATATACAGCTATATATGTATGGGAAATTATATGACCAGATACAAATTTTTCATTTAAAAATGCTGCTACAACTAGGAAAGTTTCGATTTCCCATAAATGGCATACGTTGCACTGAGCGAGGAAAAATTTGTTCGAAAAACTGCACTTACTGAGTCTGTATTGCTAGAAATGTACTCGTTGGAAACATTGAGGAGTTGCATTTATCAAGGGTTGCGTACACCGAGGTCGCACTGTACTTAAAAATATTTTCCATAGTTTGGACTGCTTTCCAGGGTTTGAAATTTTCGAATGGCGGTTTTTTTGGATAAAATCTATTATACAATCTTGTTGTGGTGCGTTTTGGTTCGGCATTTTCTGTGCATGACCTTCATTTTTTTCGATTCAAGAGCACAATTAGTTTCAATTATCGCCATTCAGACTCGGTATTAAACTCTGCTACTCTATGAAAATTATTCTGACACTTCAGAATGGTAGAGAAAATCTAAAGAAAAGTCTTCTATGGGATAGTTAGCCATATTATTTCTGCCACGCCCATAATATTTTCTTTGAAGTGCATGATAAACTCACAAGATTTGATGCATCAAACTTTATAACTCAAAGCAGGTTTTTTTGATATTTTGACAATACAAAATTATCAGTATCAGTGATTTGTAAGAAGTGGTCGCATGTTGGTAATTTTTGCCATGCGATGATGGTAAGATTAATTTTTTTTTAATCTAATAATTTTATTTTGCTATCAATAAGTTTGCTTAAAATCCAATTAACAAAAGTTCTGCCACTCAAGTTATTTCCCGTAGATATCTACAAATTTTGGTAAATCTAGATATACGAATGAAAAACTTTTAGGCTATGACAAAGCCAAAAAGTGACCAGATATATTGAAATTTTTGGTAAAGTAGCTGAACTAACATGCCTTATACCTTGTATCAAAATTCAGGCAGGAACACTTAAATATACATAAGCCCCAGCCAGTGACGTGCCGTGAAGAAGTTATTTTCCGCCCCCTTCTGAAAGAAATATATGTGGCAAAACCACCCAATTCTTTTTTTTTCATGCCTTTGGAAAAACAACGAAAATGGTTTTTCTTAATCTATGCTCATTGAACACTTAAAACGTATTTCCGTTATAATAGTTTATAAAATTTCTTACTCAAAGCTCGTCAGATAAGAATTTTCGAGTTTCACATGCCTATGTTTTTGAGAAAACAATTTTGGACTTGGCTGGTTCTGATCCATTGAACATGAACTTGGCTGGTTTTTACACCGTAATCAACATATTTTGTTTGAAAAAATGTGGAATTGACCGGTTTCGCTATCAAGATACTGGACTTGAATCTACTGGTTTTGAAAGCAAGTTCATGGATTTGTCCGGTTTTAAAATCTATGCATCAAAAATAAAATTTCAAAATATAATATTTCTGTAAGAACATTTTTTTTCTTAAAATATAGTAGAAAGATATAGATGGTCTTAATTTTGATATATGAGAATATCTCAAAATTTGATTTTTTGAACTTGGCCAGTTTTGCAACTAGACGCCTCGCCTCATGTGTTTTTTGTCATTTATACAAAAATTATGTTTACCTCACCAAACAAAAAAAAAGCCCTCAAACAAAATGCTGGGTTTATGGAAAGAGGGGCGTGGGGCTCTTATTCAATCATAAGCTTCAAACGTATAGACAGGAAGCATTTTAAGTAAATGTTGCTAAGTCCAATGTGGGTCAGTGATGGCATTTTTCGTACATATATATTTTTTCGGTACCTTTGCATCTTGAAAAATCGTCGTCGTTACATTCGACAATTTAACAGTACATTCGGTACATTTGCCGAATTTTTAGTGCACTTAGCGAATTTAAAGCACATTTACAGTACATTTTCGGCACATTTGGAAAATTTATAATAATGATCTTTTTTATTTATGTAAATGAAAATTATCGCAATTTCAAGGTCTATAATAATTCTTTTTTTTTTTTGTAAATGAAAAAATTATAATGTCGCTATATGTAGATTTTGTAATATAATGTGAAATATATCTTATTTTGCTAGGGCGTTTGAGACGATGGTGTGTGAGCATCTTTTTTTTTAGTAAAATATTTTGGAAAAAATTCGTGCATTTTAGTAAAATTGGGTGTTCAAGCCAAAAAGTACATTCAGCCTCTAAAAAGTACATTGCAAGCCTCGATTCAGTACTTTTTCACAAAACCCAAATGACATCACTGATGAGGGTACGCTTAGTCAAACCAGCCAGCATGTAGTGTCGTGGAAGAAAAAACCTCATAATAAAAATGCAAGTGCTTTTGCTGGTAATGCGGTGTAGGGTACCTATTATTTGGCGATGATAATGATAGCACCCTTACTAGTGAGCGGCCGAAATGCTTCAGTGGGAAAATGTGAAAGCTTTTCAAAGCTATTTATAAGCATTTAGATATGTTACTACTACAGTTTGGTTCCCATTTTACTAGTAAATTGTGTCAAACTTAACACAGTTGGTGTTTTAAATTTTATATTTATTTTATTTAAGTACTTTAACTACACAAATTATGGTCACCTTAAGCAAGTGCCATTAGAAATGTACAGTTAAAAACAAAAGTTTATTGTGATAATGATTGAACTAGTTTTAAAAAACTCTACTCCTAAAAGTAAACTTCATATTTAGGATTCAATTCACTCAAGATAGCACACTGTTGCTTAGTGGATAGGTTTGTACGGAAGGGCGGCCAAAAATAGTATAAATAGCGCTGGCCTCTTAAAATTCGTTACAGATTTTTTTAGGATAAGACAACCTCCTTGCTTATGAATATTATAAAAAAAAAATGGATCACTGGCACACCTACTTCCCATACAAATGTGGGATGTGGTTGAAAGGCTTTCTTCAAAATGTGTAATTATTTTCATTAACTTGGCAATGCTGATTTCAAAAATGCTAAAAATTGTGCGATATTTTCTATGGATTTCCATTTATTGTAGATAAATCCAAAAACTGTACCCATAAATAGTTTTAATAGCGCAAGACTTCTTAAATTTGGTAAAAATGTTTTTTAAGGTTAAAATAACCCAAGTTTGTGAATAAAAAAAAATCTGCTAGTGTACACGCCTAACTCCCATACAAGATAGGGATGTGATTAAAGCTTTTTCTTCGAAATGAGCATCAATTTCTATTAATTTGATACTGCTGATTTCAAATATGTTTAAAATTGTGCTATCTCTATAGTTTTGAAGTAATTAAAGAAAACCCGTTTTGAAGGCTCATCTCTTCTGTTTTTGAAAAGCATTTAATATTATAACTTTTATTCCACGGCGGATAAACAGTCGAAAAATACGGCTTATCTGATTTCCTCCTTTTAAGGAAACTCCCTACACTGTAAACCTTTACAATTGATAAAGTTATTGTAAAGCGTTGCAAAATGTGAAGAAAAACATTTCTTTCTTCAAATATTGCAATAGAAAAATTTACAAGAAAAAGTTACAAAAAGCTGCAGCTGCAACTTTAAATTTTTTAAGTTTTTTATACATAATATATGCATAAAAAGTTTTCGAAATCTGGGATACTTTTCTTTTTGTCAAAGCTTTTAAGTTTGCCACTGTTACCATTTTACGATTTTTGAAAAAATCGAACAATTTCTATACAAAATTCTTGAACTATTGGGCTGATTAAGAAGTACAAAACGTATAACGCTTTACATATTTCTGTTGCATGACAGAAGCAGCTCCTCACTGTTCAATCCCGCCCATATTTTCTAAAGTATTTGATAAGAACAATATACATTCAAGTACTGAATACAAACAATATGTATTCACTTATCAAATTTCATAATCACATGTGTCAAGATATAACGTTTCAAGTGTTTTTTTATTAGTCCATTAAAATGTTACATTGACCTTGCATTTTGGGTAGGATAAGATATATTTCTTACTCTATGTGTGGAAAAGTCAGTGTGAGTATAAACCTCAGTTTTTTGGGTTGAGAATGCAAATTGGCAAATCACTTTATATCTTACATCACCTTATGTATCACCTCTCCGAATAGGTTTTCGAATACCTGAGGTTTTTTCGGATTGATTTGAATTCTTTTTAAGAAATATTATAATTTTGAGATCTATCAATTGTTTTTCTATGGTTTAAGTCAGGGCAAAACACGAAAATTGTGCCACTTTCCAATAAACACGATATTTTTCTTAAGAAAAATAACTAAAATAAAAAACACCTCACTACTCACCACACTCACCGTACATTATCGCTACGCACGGCATCCACGATATTGTTCAGAAAAAAGACAATATAACCGATGAGAACGAACAATGAAGACCAACAATGCGCACATTGAGGACAGCTTCTTTCATTTCATTTGATCAGGGCATTGTCTACACCAGCGATGGCCACGTAGTGGCCCTTTCCGCCCTCATGGCCCGAGCCATTATTCGACGCACAAACAACTAAAACACAATTTGCAAAACTTCAACGCTATCGACGCACATTGTTGGCTTTCGTTCAAATGTAAACAAAAACAATACACAAAGTCATCAGCGGACAGTCCCGCATTTTATCTCAACGTATGTAGCATTTTTTCTTTTGTTTGTATAGCAATTTGTTTTTTTTTTTTGTGCTGTTGAAAGCAAAATAACTTAAAAATTTTGTTTTTTGTTGCTTGGTTCTGTTGTTGCGTTTTTTGCTAGATTTCCATGCCCACCTGGTGCTGGTCTACACTCATGTTGTTCTTGTTTGATGCTTGGTATTGGCTTTTGATTTATGAATTTTTTTTTTGCTTTCAAGATTGAAGCTATGTTGTAATTGTTGGTTTTGTTGTAAGTGGCTCTTGCTTTCAATATTTTGCCCACCGCTGGTTTAAATATTCACAGTACATACATACATACATTCACTTATAAGTCGGTAATAAGATACCATATTAACAGTACTTGCAAATATATATTTTATTATTTTCGGTCATTTTATGAACTGATAAGCTGTCTTCAGGTTATTTTATTTCTTTATTAAGTAGCAAAAAAAATTAAACATCAAATAAAATGTCATAAACATTATCACTTGGCGGAAAATGTTACTCAAGATTGTGAGGACTTTGCTACCAAAACTATTGCACATGTATGTATGCATCGCTTAATTGTACTTATTCAAACAGAAAGATATATATGACAATACTCTTCAAAATGCATTCAAAACTACTTGCAACCTCATTGTCTTGGGCTCCCTAAAAAGTAAATACAACAGGGTTCTTAAATTTTGTTTTTAAAGATTCGTTTTTAATATGTTATGTACTTTACTTGTGATGTACAAATAGTTCTTAATCGATATTAGCAGCAATTGTATCATCAATCCATTGTTTCAATGCTGGAACATATGTATACACACTTGGAAAACCAGGTCGACCACAACCCAATCCCCACGATAATAAGCCAACAAGTTCACCATCAATAACCAGCGGGCCACTGGTATCGCCTTGACAGCCATCTTTTCCGCCAGAGCTGATATAACCAGCACAAATCATACGTGGCGATATCTCGCCCTCACCATAAGCCTTCTCACAATCGCCAGTACTGACAATTGGTACTTGCGCTTCTTCTAAATGATACGAACTAGGTCCATTCTCTTCTTTATATCCCCAACCAGGAATTGTACCCATGCGGCCAACTGCCGGGCGATTTGCGAAAATTTGAATTGGACGCGCAGCAAAACGATCAAAAGTGATGGGTATTTCCAACATCATAATGCCAATATCATAGTCCACTGTCCAATATGAATAACTAGGATGTGCAATTGATTTTATAACAGGATATGGCATGCCATCGCCACCAGTGCGTGTGTTAGCACCGGCGACAACCATAACACGATCAGTCTGCCCCACAAGCGCCACACATTGGGCGCCAGTTATAATGACTCGTTCACTATATATGCTGCCGCCACACCAATGTAGATATGGACCACTTTCAGTTTGCCTAATCCGTATAGAGACAAGATATGGATGTTTTGCAATATCAATCTCATCGCCACCGATTATACGCGATTCAATCAAGGAGGCAGCGTTTGTGGCACCGAGCACTGCTGCGATCAGCGCAACTGTAAGCAATTTGACCATTTTATGAATTATTTGTATATAATTTGTTTGTGGGATGTGCCTTGTTAAGCGAGTCAGTGGCAACGACTAATTCGACTAAATATTTAACTACTAGAAAGTCATAAGAATGTGCCTGACTTATGTTTTAAATTATCAGTAATTTGATCACTTTATTATTATTTGATAAGCGATATAAAAAGGTGACGCGAAAAATAACGTCAATATAAAAAAACAAAACTGTACTTCTTCTGTACCCTAATCACCGAACGAGGCCTAAGGTCTCTACAAAACTATTCCATCATGTGCTTTCCTTAATGAATGCTTTAAATTCTCTCCAACATTTCCCCGAATCACGGATTCTTATTACATCAATCGTTTTCACAATGATTTAAGATTGCCGAGTCTACCGCTTTCTGAAGATTCAATGCATAGTTCAATTTCCATAATTTGTTCTTAGCAAAAATCAGATGTTCCTGGGTAAACAACTACATTGGAGTATGTCCAATAGCTGCCGAAAGCGGAAACAATTGCAGCACGAGCAGGAGCAAAAGCATTTCATTTTCAGAATCCACTACATAACTTAAGCTTTAAGTTCGATTTTCACAAAAAATTTAATTACGCTTTCACCTATTCTTTTACGAAGTTTCCTAGTTACGCGGTCAATGAGATGGGGTGTGACATACCCCAGCTGTGTTTGCCTGTGTGGTTCTCCTGCAATGTATTACGTTCGACGAAGCGTACTTGCTGTGCCAGTTGTAGCATGTTTTATCTTCAGCTACTGAGAGCGCGGTGGCAGATATTCTTGTGAGGAAAAAGTTGCCTTTTTTTGTAATCACATGGGGTTTGTCATATACCCTATTCCCTTAACGACGATTTAGTTTTTCTTTAAAAGGAAGGTATTCCTGAGGAGAAAAAAGTATTTGTGATGTTAAGTCTGATGAAGACGTGAGAGTCCGTGGGGATCTGGTAACCCTTATCATTAGAGCTTTATCAACCTTTTCGATACTTTGTATTTGGCGGTGAATTGAATTTTATTGCCTTTTTGATATGCATTTCTAGACCATTGCCTACTTTTTCGACGAGTTGCTACTTATCAACACTTTTCGATACATTTTAACTTTCAAAGTGTTTCGATTATGTTCAGTACTTCTTGACTTTTACGATACTTTTTGAGTTTTTTAGTAATTTTCCACAATTTTCGATATAAATCGATACTTTGCAACACGGCTTGTGCTTTTAACTTTTCGATACTTTACAATACATTTTGATGAATTTTGAGAATTTTTTAATTATCGAATTCTAGATTCGAGTTAAGGAAGGAAGGAGAGAGCAGTTGCAACCATTTCTTTTTGTAAAATTTTTTAGTTGGTTTATTCGAACTTTCTATTAAATGTTGTAAGCTAGCAGAATTAAAATTTTATATTTGCACTTTTGCACTTTCGATACACCCTGCTTTACAATATCTGTTATTAACTCTTGTAGATTGCTCAATGACTATTTAAGTACTACATATTTTTGTACAATGGCTGATAAGAAATTGGGTAGCAATAAATGATTTAAGTTCTTACAAACGCGTTAAGCATTATTAAAATTTATTTTTGTTCGTAAGTTTATTATATCATTAAAAAATAGAAAGACCCAAACATTGCGTATGAGTAATTAGCTTTTTTGCTCAATATTTTTTGTACACATAAATCGAGAAAAAAAATTTTCAAGAAATGTTGAGCTTAACCCATCTGTTGGGTTATAAAAACTTACAAATCATAAGTTAGCGGACCATTTTGGTACATACTACACTTTTCACAAAAACTTGATTCCCTTTCGTAATGCAGTCAAATCAGCTGTTTGCAGTACTGCTGATGTTCAGTTTCTGTTGTGATCAGTTTGTGTTTTCTTGGCAAAATGCATAATCAGCGTAATTTGGACCCCAATGCTATTGCTAAATGAAAGTGATTTGGATATTTCAATTTCCAATATTGAATATGAAAATACCGGGACAAGTTGTTCTAAGACAGAAGTGAAAATGATGTGGCCGCAGCTCTGTTGATCGATTGTATACTGCAAAATTAAAAATGTTATGGAGACCTCCTGTGCCATTGGTATTGCTGAAAATATGATCTCAACACAGCCAAGACCAACTCGATTTGATGTATCCAAATTCGAAGTAAAGCTGTCTGAAAACGTGCATGGTTTGTTTGATGCAATTATCGGTCTCATATTTTCGGATCCAGTATGTACGAAGAAACTTTTCACATGATCACAAATGTGTTCCGCTTCAATAATGTTGCGAGCCGAAGTAACGATAAGTTTTCGTGACTTGTGAATCCGTTGGGAAGTCTTCCTACCTTTAAGACTGCCGCGAAAATTACTGAACACAGATAGTCTTCAGAGGGCAAATCTCATTCAGACAATATATGCCCTCTATATTTGCCAAACATGGCTTAAAATTTTTGTTGTCTGTCGACTCTTAATCAGGTTAGTATTTGTCTCACCGATGTTGCTAATTTTCTAAGAAGGTCTCCTGTGCTCGATTAATTCAACATTTGCTTTCAATAAAATCACAACTTTGGCTTCACACATCGGCCATTAAAATAAAGACACTGTTTTGATAAGTACGAAAGCAGAAGTCGAAGTCAATGGAGTAAAATAGAACCAGTGACTTTATCTTATTACATTTCATCAAAAAGCTTGTAATTTTTAGACATTATTTAGAATACTATTCTCAGTTTCCTTGGCCTCTCTGAGCAGTACTTCAACAAACTGGAATTTGCAGCTGTTGCGAACCCAATACCGAAAATAAGTGTGTTTTATGCGACAAATTTATTTGCAAACCAAATCGACAAATAATTTCTTGATCTTGTATTAAGAGTTAAGCCAGTTTTTAGTTCATCTCTACCATATTTTGATGTGAAAGCTAATATGACTTAACATAAGAACAAAAACCGATTGAAGAACAAATTATGCGTGGATCCTTGGATAGGAACACAAATAATTTATTGTAAGGACCAAAAAATCATAATTTTAAGTTTGTTGAATTACACATAAGGGTTGCTTGCGTTAAGGTTCATAAATTTTAACTTAATTCATCTATTTTAGACTGTTGTTTTCAAATGTTCTTTGCGAGCTTCTCGAGATATCTTAGTGTTTTTGTCAAACAGCAATAAAATTTTTGATCCAAAAATTTTTATTTTAGCGAAGTGTAGTTTGTCATCGACCACTTGAAGTTTTATTCTTAATTTTTTTAATCAAAAACTTGCAGATTTAAAGAACGAATACCTAAGCTTTTTGTGCTTTGTGTTAAGAGCTTTTAATAAAAAAACAAATAATACTGACAAGATAAAAAAATTGTTTTTGGGAAAAACTCATGACCTTTTCCAGTTTATTTTAATTTTCTGAATATAAATGTGGCAATAAGAAAAACAGCTTAAGTCGATCTATGATAACAAAAAAAAAATCAATGTAAAATCTGTGTTTGAGAATGTATTTAACTCTGTTTCGCTTTGTCATCAAAGATCGACTTAAGCTGTTTTTCCTTATTGCCAGAGATATTGTCAAAAAAATATACAAAATAAAATATTAACAATCTTTTCTGCAATCTCATAGTTTTTGAGTAATTAAATAAATACAACAACAAGACTCAATGCTTGGTGTCGCGCTACACTGGGATTAATTAAAAATGTCTAATTTCATTAGTTCATTTTTTAACAACGGAAAAAATTAAACATAGTGCAACTATAAAATTCTTCGTAAAAAATGTGTAAAGGCAATCGAAATCGTAAATGTCTATGGTGAAGCTGTTCCTTCAAAATCAATGGTCCGTAAGTGGCCTGGTTTGCTTTAAAGTGTTCGTATAAGCTTTGAGTACGATCCATGGGAAGGACGCTCATAAATTGCATCAACACCAGAAACCGTCACAAAAATAGATGATCCGATTTTAGAAGATCGTCGATTGTCTGAGTGAGATTAAGTAGAAGCTCTAGCCATTTAAATAGGCACAGTTAGCAATTTTTTAAGTGAAGTTTTATGTTTCAAAAAGCTGGATGCTCGATTCGCCGACAAAGCAAAAAAACACATTTGAATTTGATTCGAAAAGCCATCGCTGAAATCAGTCAATTAATGTACAAACTGTCGCAATATCCACCCTCTCTCTGACTTTTGGCTCATCTCACGCCTCAAAAAATTCTTTCGTGGAAAACGAATTTCATCAAAATTGGATAGCTCTGTGCTTATTTTCATTAATGGAACCAAAGTACTTTTGGAGATATATGATATTTTATCAGTCATAGTCATAGTGGATAGTTTGCTCCATACAATATAATTCAATGACAAACTTTTTTTTCCAATGTAGTATATGAAGCATATCTGCATTTAGGAACTATTGCAATGAAGCAAATGACAACTGCTTAGTTTTTCACTAAATACATATGGAAATGTTAAGTATATGGAGCAAATTCATTACAAAACAGTTTTTTTTTCCTATAAGACTTGCTCTATACGCCAAAATTTGGATTTTGCAGCAAATAATAAATAAAAATATGAAAAAAAGTGGCTAATGGAGCAAAATGGACACTGCATACCCCAGAAACTAAAACAGATAGATATATTGCTACAACAGCATTAGGAAGATAATGCTACAAAACCTACAGAGTCTAAAGTCAAAAATTACCGTATCGTCCTCGTAGTAGCACCGAGCTTATCGTCTCGTACTCGTTCTTGTACGAGCAATTTTTAATCTGTATCGTTATCGTCTCGTTCTGGTCTCGTTATTTCTTGGTAATGCTCGTTCACAGTTTTACGAGTATATATATAAAACTCGCTGAACCAACGGCTTTCGCGCGCACTGTCCGTAGTACAACCACGTCTACATTTTACGCAGTTTTTACTGCAGACAATGGGGTCCATGTACGAAAATTTGAATGCAAAGAGCTATGACTCATAAGCAGCCCTGTTTAACTTTAGCGAGTTACTTAGCACACGCAATTTTCATTTACGTATCAGGTTTCACAACTGTAGCTGCGATAGATACCAACATATGGCGTTTTAAATATTTTTTTTATAAAAGTACCAAGCCCGTTAGTCTAATCTCGTTCAGATTTCGTGAATTACTTTATATGGAAAATACTATCTATATACATGTTAACGCAGAATTTCAAAACGCCTGCTACCATAGGTGTCAAGAAATTGCGTTTTAAGTGTTTTTGTGTAATGAAAGCTCTGGCTGAATTTCGTTCACGGCGATAATTTAGTGACTATCGATAAACATTACATTATCGCCGAGCACGAGATATCGGCCATACCCTTCTCGTTCTCGTACTCGGTCGTACGTGTGACGTATGGAGCAAAAGATAACTCGAGCGACGATATTTCTACAGTAAAAATGATTTCCATAAAGCTGCTAAATATATGACTTCTAAAAATTTATCAACATATGTGGATTAGCTATGCCCACTCGTACAATGCATTTTATCGAGAAAAGCGCCCTCCTCAGTTTCTATTTTTAGTCTAACGCGGAGAAACCTTACATAAACAAAATTTCGAATTGGTGATACTACGAGTAGTCTTATCTTTAAACATAATGCAATAGTCTTATCTATAAACATAAAAAGCTCAGAATATACCCTTGAAACTGTTAATTCTGACATAACTTTTTCCAAGTTAATTTATAGAAATAGACTGTTTTGTGAAATTTGAAATCTCACTGCCCTTAAGTATACAAAAATATATTGTATTTTCTTAACTATTTTCTAGGTGTAGGTCATAGATGTTAGCATGAACTTATACTATATAAGGTTGTAATTTCAATTTTTCTTTTTTAATAAATAATAATTATAATATTTATATATGTAAATATTTAATCGCAGCATAAGCATTTAAAATTTAAACATAAACAATGAAAGCTCAATCGAGACTATAGTTTTAATCAGAAGTAATTCTCTATGATAAGTCAGATAAAAACAAATGTCAACCATTTCATTAAGATTCTGCTAAAAATTCTTCATATAGAAAACTCATCAATCTTCACTGCCGAAGCTTCCGCTATTTATTGTGCAGCCTCTTTGGCCCTTAAGACGAACAAAAAAATAGTTATATGTACCGATAGCCTTTCAGTGTTAAAAGCTATTCAAAACCCCTCATCTACGGCTTGGAGAAAGGTTAACGAAAGGTTATCGGAAATGTAAACAAGTTAAGACTAATGTGGTCACCAGGGCATATTGGCATTGAGGGTAACGAAAAAGCTGACATTGCGGCAAAGTACGCATGCCGCGCACCCATCACAATGGACTCCAGCTTTGAAAAATGTGATCTACGTCGACACATAAAACGCCACCTACGTAAAAAAAGGAAGCAGAGTGGTATTATTACAGCCACTACCATTACACATCGGTTAATCGCCAGCTTATTCATCCGGTTTATCCGATAGGTATACCAAAAGAGCAAATCAGAATATTCTCTCGACTGCGTCTCGGTCACACACTAACCAAGAATCCGATACCTTAATCACAATTGGTTGGGTATGCTGAAAGCACCTACTGCTGATAACATTAAAATCATTTTCAACTTCAACATTTAACATAATTTAATACTATTTAATAAATTTTGTATTATTATCTTGATCTTATTTTATTTGTAGAGCTGATAGCCCTGGCAGGTAGTGCTCGATTTGTGTAGTATATTAAGTGGTTAATTTATTAATTGTTTAATAAATAATAATAATAATAATAATAATAATAATAAAAATAATAAAATAATAATAGAAAACTCAGTTAATATTCGACGAAAATTGTTCTTTCAAAATTTCATTCTATCACTTTTTTTTCAAAAATTTTTATAAAAATTTTCTCCATTTAGCTTTTTTACTTCATACACATGTAGCACTTTTTTTATAAATAAAAATTTTATATAATTTTTTTTTTTTATATAAACTTTGGACTTTTTTTAAGAGATTAAAAATTTACATATATATAATGTGCTGTAACTATTTGGACTGCTTAGGGAATAATCATAATTTTTAAAAAGCACAGTTTTAAAAGAAATCTACTACGCATCAAGAGAGATGGAAAACTTTCAGTATTATGTGAATCCACCAACGCCACCAAGTGTCGGTTTTGGCAAATGTATCAACCGCGATAACCAGTCATTTCTTCCAAACAAACATATATTGGGTGAATATCGATCATATCCAGGACCTAGTGACCACAACTCACATCTGATATGGGACAAAAAAGGATTATCAAGAAAAGGATTTTCTTCATTTGCTTCTACAACAAAGCGTGAATCTCATGTTAATACGTTTGCACACACTTTTGGGCTATATGATCCATTTAAAAGCAAGCCGATAAAGCCATCCTATAAACCATTTGGAGTGAGCGGAATAGCCAAATCGCCACTAATTGGTCCGAATGCACACAGCTATCCGTATCACATAAAAATAAATAAGCCAAATATCAATTCCGCATTTGGTAAGCGACGTGAAATTTATCCCGAAGTTGCCGTCATTTGTTCAATTTTCAATGATGCCAAATGCTGGAAATGCAAGAAAACTCCCTTTGGTGATTATTGGCATAATTGGGAAAGGAAACTAGATATGTGCCGTCCCTGTCGAAACCAAAAAATTATAGACTACAAGCAATGTCAGACTGACAAATTTTACCGTGATGAAGCAAAACAGGAACTATCACGATTTAAGCAAGTCCGGCATTGCAGTTTCTTTCATGATCATGGTGGAACAAGTGCAGCAACCAAATTGATGCCTTTAAGAGAACTGCGCTTAAAAATAAATACCGAGAACTACTTAAATTTATTCCCTTCATTCCATAGAATGTGTTATGCAAAAGTAAAACCACAAAAAAAAGAACCAAGGAAATTTATAGTTGCATTTAAAGAGA
The DNA here is from genome assembly GCA_963680825.1 of Meiosimyza decipiens. NCBI lineage: Eukaryota > Metazoa > Arthropoda > Insecta > Diptera > Lauxaniidae > Meiosimyza > Meiosimyza decipiens. Next base: position 15,682,683 of record OY804261.1, on the reverse strand, counting down.
AAATGCTTCAAAGTGGTAAATCTACTAACTTTGTGTCAAGTTTTTATTTATAATAAACAGAGTGTTTTTGATACCTTAAACAAAAATTCGCCACACAATTTCCGGGAAGTATGAAAGGCACTTCCAAATAAGTAGATAAATTTTTAGGTGTTGGTGCGAAATGAGGAAGCAAGTAGGAAGGTCAATGTAGTACTCAAACAATGTGTTCATTACATTACACCGATAGAGAAGGAAAGAAGATAGAAGCAAGAACGAAGAGAAACTTTTAGTCTCCTTCGAATTTCAATGTTTGCTTTATGAAACAAAAACATTCGGTAACAAAATTCTATGAACTGAATACATGTCAACCACGTCAAAAGCAATCAAGTATGCTCCTGCTTTCGCCTAGGAAAGTAGCATAGAAAACTTCATACCATCCTGAAGACAGAACTCGCATGACAGATCAGCAACGTTCATGTTAGCCGTGTGCTCGTCGCATTTGACGTTTTCTGTGATCGCACTGTTCATCGCCCGAGGGTTTTTACTCTACAAGAGGAGAAAGTCGACTTGTTCACTTTTGCGCAGAACAAATTTCGATCCAGCACATTTTCAGCACAGACCCTTTTTTTTTTCATGAGCATTTTTAATGAACAATGGTGTCCACTACCACAAGCAAACGCTCTCATGATTTGTTTATATACTTTGTATACGATCACGCTATTTTACGCCCTTTAAGAACTTGGCCGTTCTCATTTTTGCGATCTTTAAGTGACTGTTCACTCTCTGGACAGCACTGTTTATGAAGGTTATAGTTTAATATAGAACTCGTACTCAGCTCGGACCTTTGATTGTGCCTAGTCCCGCCGGCATTTACGGATAGCCAATTCATTGGTATGTGTTTGATTCCATACACAACACAATGCTTTGGTCCAACAGTAAAACTCCAAAGCAGCAAAACCTGTTCTGTTAGAGATATAGTAAGCAATTCGTTTTCCAATACAACGTTCTCTTTTTGTATAGAAATTGTTCCATTCGTGATGTAGTAGGAGAGCAGCTAAATATCAGGATTGTTTTTTATAGTAATCAACATATATGAGAAATTTTGTTTATGGCTGATTTGAGTGTTTTCTGTAGCACATTTTTCTGTTTTACTGTTGCCACTCTGACTTTGTTTCAATCATAAGTTTTATCTTTCATTTACGGATAAGTTTTGGAAAATGGACAGAGGATTCAAGAACTGTCAGCAGATAGCTAGCTCTCCACTCATCTTTGAAATTTCTCTTCAAAGTCTCTTTAATGCAACATCAAGAACTATCATCACTCTACTCATTGCAACACTAAAGCCGAAACATTTAATTCTCTGTTGATCCATATCCAGCAGCTTACACCAATGTGATGACAAGTAGAAGACTCCATGGCATTGCTGCACGTTGGATTACCACAAACCTAGGAACTTAGTGGGCTCATTATTTATGACTTCAATTTTTTAACCATTTCAAATATTAAATTAATTTCAGCTTCTTTTGTTACGTAATTTCAACCAAAGTCAATAATTAGCTAAGTAAAAGTTTATTTTATTTTATCGTTTACGTATATATTGTAAATTGAATATATAATTTCTATACTCGTACTAAGTATTTATCGACTGAATGCAAGCACAATCAATATTTTGCAATATTTTCCAATAACCACGAACGCAAATATGATACCTTTGCATAAACACCAGGATATCGAGGATCGGCACATTGATAGCCCCAAGAAACGACACCAGCTAGTTTTCCATTCACTAGCAATGGACCACCAGAATCACCCTGACAAGCATCTTTACCACCAATACCAGCGCAAAGCATAGCATCTGATATTCGGTTGCCACCATAAGCAATATCGCACAAATCATTACCAACCACTGGTACTTTAACCGCTTGCAAGACTTCTGGAGGAAAACCTCCATACGTGAGAGTACCCCATCCAGTAACTACAGCTGTAGCGCCATCTTTAGAATCTTCTTCTGCTAATTCTACTTTACTGATAGTAAAGTTATTCAAAGGCAAAGGACTGCTTAATTTCAAAATTGCAATATCAAAATCGAATGTATTTGGATTGTAACGTTCATGCATAATGATCTCTTTCACTGGCACGATGACACCATCACTGCCGCGACGATAATTTGTGCCTGCTACAACTTGAAATTGACTTGCCACTGTTGCAATAATGCAATGTGCTGCTGTGATAATTGTTACTGCATCATAGATACTGCCACCGCAACGATGTTGATATTCATTTTCTGGACTTATGAAGGATTTGTAACGCAAGCTAACTTGATGTGGATATAGTACAACATCAACGGTATAGCCACCAACAATATGAGGGCTTACATTTTGCTCGTCCTCCAAAGTATCCTTGAGATGAATTGTTGCTCCTGCAACAATAGCAATGCAGGCGATCAGATAGCAAAATCGTGTTAACATGGCGCGACAAGTGAACGAATTGTGAATGTGAAGTTATAGTTAATTTCTGGTGATACTAATAATGCCCCTTTTATCGTAGGTATCGTACATTTTTATTGCACACATAATTGAAAATTAATTGTGCAATAATTATTTGATGATGCATAGTGTACGATATACAAATATGTATGGGTATTTCGGTGATCGTTACATTTACATAGTTTAATATTTCGTTAATAATAAATTCGAATTTATGTTTCAAAGCATATTCTGGAATATCGAGATATTACCAGCGGGTAAAAGTTGAGAACTACTCATCAAAGCAGCAACACATGAAGTACATTTGAATGTTAAGTCTTAATCGAGATTTTCTTATACTGTTAATGATATATGCCGGATTTGATGTCAAATGTTCTAAGCCAAAAATCAAACTATTGCTATTGGATGATAATTATATCTTAAAGTATTTTTCTCTTCTTTCAAAAACTGGCTGAAATAGGAGCTATGATAATTTGATATTTTTTGTTGACACCCTACGTTTCGTGTAAACAATTATGTTTCTCAACTAACTATAAAAATCTGTTACCTGGTGTTTTCGATACAATTTTTTAATAGCCTTTTAAATGGTCGTAATTATTTCTCGAAAATTTTAAAATTTGACTTTCATTTTTTAAAATCAAAAATAAGCTTAACTTTTTTTTGGAGGTGGATATTAATGATTTCTTTTTTTTTGACATAAATTAATGCATTTTTTCCTAGATTTTATTAATTGCTCATATGGAAAAAATTTTTGTCCGAATTATTTTGGCTTTCCGAACATTGTTCAATAGAAGTAATTAAGCCAAAATCATTTTTTTCGCAGCTTTATAGTCAGTTTTTACAAGCAGCATGATATATAACGATAAAAGTGTAAAGATTGGTTATTATGGCCCTAAAAATGGACTTTCCATGATATGATAAGATATTTTTTTACTTTCAACACTTAATATTTACTATTAATTATGAGCCTTAAGTGATATAATAGGCGAAAGAACTTGATTGACTCAAAAAATCGTTCATAATGTTTTACCTTAATATTTCATATTTTAGTTTCTCCTTCAAATAGTGCCTCACTGTTGACAATCACTTAAAAGTGATTCAAAACGTGTGGCAGTCCTCGCTAAAAAACAACCTTTGAGCATCAATTTCAATTTTGCGAATGGAAAGATGTCACAAGGTGCTAAATCGGCTGAATTCGGGCCGTATCAAAATGGTATTGTGCGCAAATGCGTTGTCTGAATTTTTGTATTCTGGCCGCTCACGTCAAATTCTAGTAAACAATTTCCGTAGAATTTCAAGGTGGAGGGCTGCCGTAACTGTTTGGTCACTTGGAAGAAACTCATGATGCATCAAGCCATTGCTATCGTAGAAGGCGATCAGCATTGATTTTTGATGGTATTTGGCGTGTTTTGTGGGTGCTTTGGTCATCGTCTTCAACCGACTCGCGACCTTCGAAAAGACGTCAGATGTCAGTTGAAAGCTTTTGCTCGGCTTAAGCATTCATTGGCGCAAACTTATTGCAACGATTCATACGCCTTTGCGGTATTAAGGCCTGATTCATTGGAATTCATAATTGTATATAGTCTACCTACAGCAATATTATTCATATTCATGTTATCCAAATTGCGTTCAAAAGAAGCCACTAAACTAAATCATTGGCTAACAAGTCTATAATTTTTTAAAACTACAGAAATTGAGTTCTTTAGTGCCCCTCATTCCTATCTGGAATCAAAAAATTACCCTAAGTGTTGTTTGATACAGGAAAACCAAACAACACACAAGATATATAAGTTTTTTAAAGATATATAATATAAAAGTAACCAAAAAGTAAATACCGTCATGGATGCAATAAGTTAGAGTTGGCAAAGTTAAAAGTTGCCGAATTTATTCCGATACGTTAACACATGCGTTGCAACTAGGCCACATTTCATACAAATACACGAAATACATTTAATTTTTGAATGTTTTACTTTGACGCAGCGCAGATGGTACACTATATGGGATGAAGCCTTAAGTCTGCTTGGTTTTTTTAACTAAAGTAATAACTTGAGTAATAAGTCCAGAGTTCTTATCAGCCCTTTCATCGTTGGCTACAATCGCACCGTTTTAGTTGGCGAGTAAAATTGACTTTTTAGTTAGCGACATTGGCCAAGTATTTCCGCGACAATGTCTTTACCACTTTTTGCCTTTAGAGGACGTCTATTACGTGAGGTATTTTTTTTTTAAATTCTGAACCCGTTCCTTTTTGGTGAGATTTTGTCAGACCACATCCCCATCCCCCTAATTCATCTCACGGAATTAATGGACGCCCCATACATGGTTGTCAACAGTCTTTAGTAGTTGCATCCGAAAATGCCAATATTTGTATACTGCTATTTTGATATCACCAAAATGGAAAAGTACATGTAAATAAAAAAGAGTATATTTGATCAAATGGTTGAAGTTTTGGAAAAAAAATTTAGAATTTTAATATGACTGATATGATCGATGTATGTACAAACTGTGACGTTTCACATCCGTGTTTTAACGTCAAGAAAAAGTCTCAATTTTCGGAAAAACGTGTTGGTGTGTGACGAAACGAATATCAATGAGATCAGATAGCAGAACATTTGTTTATTGTCCTAAATGGCAAGACTACAATCCTAGGTCCACCCAGAATATGGTAAGACACTGGTGTGAAAACACTAAGTGGACATTTTTGCAGTATAGTGACACTAATCATTCCTCCAAAGTAGTAACTAATTGCTTTTGTGCAGAAAAGATCGACGTTTTGGATAGGCCAGCTCGGAGCCCAGACTTAAATTCAAAAGAAAATCTATGGAACGAAGTCAAGGTTGATATCATTATAAAAAATTATACAAATACTGACGGTCTTTGGTCTGCCGCAAAGAAAGATAACCATGCCATATCCAAAACAAAATGCGAAAAATGTGGAGAGTGTGGGTCACACGTGTGAAGCTGTCATCAAAAACAGGGGCGACAGCACAAGATATCAGTGATTTAAAGTCACTAAAGTCAACAAATGCAATGTGCATCAATAGATGTATAAGAATTTTAATGCTTAAAGTTTGCGTGCATTGTAGTTACGTTCAAGATAATACTTTTTTCAAAACTTAGCGCTCCAGGCGGCACGTGTATTTTTATTTTCATAGAAATTCGACACTTGAATCTGACTTTGCCACCAAATTTCTTTGACCAAATTTCATAACAATTTCTTTGAGAGAAAATTATAATTAGCCAAACAAATTACCTTTTTGGAGATGCCTATCTGTAACAGGCACTTCCAAATGTGAATCAGGCAATTTCTTGAAAGGAAGGTATAGCATTTTGATTTCTCTATAGTAGCGGTATCGAGTCAAATCAGTTTTCTTGGGAATGATTACCAACATTTCTTTGACAAAATCTACTGAAGAGAGAGAGTTTGACAATTTGTCACTTTTTGTTCACCAGTTAACTTTTTATCGTTAAGAGTGCTCGTGCTTTTTTTTCAGCTCTGACTTGCGACATGTGCATGCTGTTTCAACTCTTGATTAGAGATGATAATGACTTCGACGTATATCGCCATTTCCGGGGGAGTTCATGATTGAGATACTTGTCGAAATTTGTGAATTTGTTTAGGTCGCTTTTCAATAATTATTGCATTTCAAAACCATTTCGAATATTAAATAAATTGGAGTTTCTTGTACCCATTTACGGAATTTCAACCAAAGTTAGCAGTACTTGTTAGCCGTCTTGTGGCCGTACCTCCACATTCACAGAAATAATCTAGGCAATAATAGAAAAAGTTTAAAGTTATTCTGTTTCATCGTAATAGCATATATTTTTTATTATATATTTTCTATACTCGTCATTACGTATCGCGGGAAGGCAATCAGTATTAAAATAACGCAATATTATTCCCTTAGTTTTAGCAATGCGATCTTTTCTAATAACCACAAACGCAAAAACGATACATTCGCATATACACGAGGATATTGAGGATCAGCACATCGGTAGCCCCAAGAAACGACACCGGCTAATTTGCCATTTACTAGCAATGGACCACCAGAACCACCCTGACAAGCGTCTTTACCACCAATACCAGCGCACAGCATTGCTTCCGATATTCGGTCAGCACCATAAGCCATACTACACGTTTCATTACCAACCACTGGTACTTTAACCGCTTGCAAAACATCCGGGAAATCACCTTCAGACGAGAGGGCACCCCAGCCAGTAACTACAGCTGTAGCGCCATCTTTAGAATCTTCTTCTGCTAATTCTACTTTACTGATAGTAAAGTTATTCAAAGGCAGAGGACTGCGTAATTTCAAAATTGCAATATCATAATCGTAAGTATCTGGATTGTAACGTTCATGCATAATGATCTCTTTCACTGGCACGATGACACCATCACTGCCGCGACGATAATTGGTGCCTGCTACAACTTGAAATTGACTTGCCACTGTTGCAATAATGCAATGTGCTGCTGTGATAATTGTTACTGCATCATAGATACTGCCACCGCAACGATACTCATATTCTTTTTCTGGAGTTGTGATGGATTTGTAACGCAAGCTGACTTGATATGGATATACTGAAATATCAACGGACGATCCACCAACAATACGCGGACTTATAACGTGCTCGTCCTCCAAAGTATCCTTGTGATGAATTGCTGCTCCTATAACAAAAGCCACGCAGGCGATCAGATAGCAGAACCGTGTCAGCATGGCGCGACAAGTGAACGAATTGTGAATGTGAAGTAATGGTAAATTTTTGGTTGATACTCATAGTACCCCTTTTATCGTTGAAATCATACTTTTTCATTACACATATAGTATAGTTAAAAAAATTGATTGTACATACAATAACTATTTGACGATGCACAGTGTGCGATTTACATAGATACATGAGATTTATGGTGATAGTTACACTTAAATAGTTTAATATTTTTTAAATAATAAATTTGAAATTGTTATATTTTAAAACATGCTCCAGCATATCGAGATATTTTGAAGTACATGCATAAGTTAAGTCTTAAACACTTAAACGTGGCACGCTATACTCAGGAAAATCGGGGTGCACATAAGCCCAAAATATTAAATGGTGTAAGACGGATTTGATGTCAAATTTAATAAGTTAAAAATCAAAAACAATAATCAAAATTAGGCAAAGTGTGTTGGATGATAATTATATCCCAAAATATTTTTTCTTTTTCTTCAAAAATCGGTTTGCTGAACTAACTGTAAAAGTCATAGTCCAAATGCTTTCGGTAGTTCTTTTTAATGGCATTTCAAATAGTAGTCATTTTTTTTTTGAAAATTTGAAAAATCGAAAAATCAAAAATAAATTTAACTTTTTTTGAAGATGGATGCCTTTAGAAGAAATGATTGTCCTCATTATTTTGACAATTTATTTTTCACAGTGCAAACATTTTATTTCCACAAACAGATAAGGCCTCACTTTTACAAAACCTGATAGACAATTTTGCCACCCCTAGCCGAAGTTTTGAAAGCTGCCACGATGTTCATTGCGGCTTATAGGAACCTTAGTGTATGTCCTGAAAAAAAGGGACTTATCACTTTGTCAGCAGTACAGAGGCATCATGATACTGCAAGTCCCATGCAAATTCTTGACGAAGATTATCCTTACTTGAGTCAGCGAAAAGAACCATTTATTGAAAATCTCAGGTAACATAGATATATAAAACTAACCTTAAAAATTAAGCATCAAGCAAAAGTAAATGTTGTCACAGATATTCTGCGATTTTCTAGAACCGTACGTATTTTTAAAAACAATAACATCATTTCTGAAAATTCACCACATAAGACGAAATGAAATGAAATACCGAGATCGCCAACAACAGTAATCCAAATTTAAAGTTGACAGCAAAAATACGTAAGCAGAGGAAAAAATATGGCAACACTGTTTATATTCCTGCAACCACACGAACCAACAGATGTGAAAAAAATACGAAAATACAAGGGCAAATTATTAACTTTTCAGTTTACTTATTGGAAAGTGTAAACTATAAACGCCAATATTTTTATCATCCACAAAATGTGAAACTTAATACAACGCAGACAGAGTATACTACAGCTATTTTGAAACCGAAACATGAAACTGTACCCGTACTGTATCATATCGGAGATAAGAATCAGTAGCCAACCATAAATGCAACAAAATGTTTTCGATATTTGTTTTACTTGGGAGTTAATAGTTTGGGTCTAAGAGTGTTAAGAAGGCTGCACAATGTTTGTCCTCAACCATACCAAAAGGTTGAATCAATAACAATGACTTTGGGCATAAATTGACAAATTATAAAAAAAAAGTTGCACATGAAATTTGATGTCCACCCTAAAAATGATATATTCAATTCAGTGCAAATCAGAGCTAATTAATAATAAATTGGACAATTTTAAGGCTATAATTTGACAAAATCTTCGGAATACAAAATTTCAACCGTAAAAGGCGCTGCACCAAACAAAAATTTTAGGAAAATTTTTCTAACAAAATTTTAAAGCTTGAATCCCGTTTACTCACTCGTGTCGAAAATTGTGCATTTTGGTGCATTGAAACGGGCTTTGACAAGCCAAGCTTGGTTGAGTAGCTTCATCAAAATACATTGCTACCTTTCTTGTATATCTTATCCCGTCATCTTATACACCCGACTTTTCTACAGCGGGTTCTCCAGCTATAGCTTCTAAATCAAAATCTCGGGAAGGATTTGAGATATACTTAAAAATTTGAAGACTATACTTAAAATTTGCGTGCATTTTTTATTAAAAACCACATCCGCAACCATTGTTGTTACGTTCGATATAATACTTTTTAGCCATTTTTTCAAAATTTTGGCCTCCGGGCGGCATGCGCATTTATATTTTCTCCGAAAATGTTTGTTGATTTCATTAGTGTAGGTATTTTGTGCAAAAGAGGTCTGAGTGCACTCATGCAGACCTTTATTGCGCATATAGACGGGGATGCACTCTTCGGTATCAGATGTCAGTCAGGTTCAGGCATTTCCAGATTGTGGATTTCCAGATGGAATAAATAGCACTAAATTTACCCTACAATTGCGGCTCGAATAAAGACACTGCATTACGAATGGGTACCAAAATTTCGTTCAGCAATAACTGACTTGCTACATTAGCGTGCTGCTTGTAATACCCACACCTGAAGTGGTAATGATTGAGATACTTGTCTTGTGAAATAAACTGCTATTCAATGGATGTTAGGAAGTCTCTGAAATCGTTTTTCTCCTTTTTGAATTTTTTTTTTGAATTTTGTAACGATTTTAAATTCATTTAAGTTTCTTTTACTGTCATATACTGAATTTCAGCCAAAGCAAGCTTATGTTATTGTACCTTGTGGTCGTACCTCCACATTCACGAAAGAAATGTTTTAGGAAATAATAAGATAAGTTAAAAATTAGTCTCTTTTATCATATAGTAAATACATATTGCGCATTATATAATTTCTATAGTCGTCATTAATTATCGAGCGAAAGCAAACAATATCAAATGAACGCAATATTATCATTTTAATTTTAGTAATGCGATCTTTTCCAATAACCACAAACGCAAATATGATACCTTCGCGTAAACACCAGGATATCTAGGATCAGCACATCGGTTGCCCCAAGAAACGACACCGGCTAATTTCCCATTCACTAACAATGGACCACCAGAATCGGTGTGACAAGCATCCTTACCACCGATACCAGCGCACAGCATAGCATCTGATATTCGGTTAGCACCATAAGCCATACTACACGTTTCATTGCCAACCACTGGTACTTTAACCGCTTGCAAAACTTCCGGAAAATCACCTCCATACGAAAGGGCACCCCATCCAGTAACTACGGCTGTAGTGCCTTCGCTAAAATCTTCATTGGACAATTCTACTTTACTGATAGTAAAGTTATTGAATGGTAAAGGAGCGCCTAATTTTAAAATTGCAATGTCATTATCGATAGTTGAGGGATTGTATCGTTCATGCATAACGATCTCTTTCACTGGCACGATGACACCATCACTGCCGCTACGATAATTGGTGCCTGCCACAACTTGGAATTGACTTGCCACTGTTGCAATAATGCAATGTGCTGCTGTGATAATTGTTACTGCATCATAGATACTGCCACCGCAACGATGTTTAAATTCGCTTTCTGGACTTGTAATGGATTTGAAACGCAAGCTGACTTGATGCGGATATTGAGAAATATGAACAGTTGAGCCACCAACAATATGTGGACTGACACTTTGTTCGTGCACCACAGTATCCTTGGGATGACTTGCAGCTCCTGTAACAAAAGCCGCGCAGGCGATCAGATAGCAGAACCGTGTCAACATAGTGCGACAAATGAATGAATTGTGAATGTGGAGTAAGTAAATTTTCGGTGATACTCAGACTGCCCCTTTTATCGTAGATATCGTACTTTTTTATTACCCTTATAAGTGTAAATTAATTGTTTATTAATTATTTTATGATGCATAGTGTGAGAAACATGGTGGATTTTTTGTGAGCGTTAAATTCACGTTGTTGAATATTTCTTTAATAATAAAATTAAAATTTTAATATTTTAAAAACATATTCTGGTATATGAAGATATAGCAGTGGATAAAAATTTAAGATCGCGATAACTATCAAATTAGCATCACGCGAAGTACATGTCTTATATCTTAAAAACTTTTTTAACGTTTTGTGTGAAAATTCAGCAATTGCTGAGCAACTTATCCATAGATCATGCGAAGGTCTTAGATTTCTGGCTCTAGATCACAGATCTTCATACAATGCTGTTTTGTATCGTTATGAAGGTTTATCAAATCACAGTTTTGGATTAAGTAAGGGTTAGAGGGGGCTATAGTCCCGGAATGCAGACTTAAAGGGGTGTTTACTGTGTTGTATGGAAAATGGAAAAAGTTAACTTTTTTATGGTCACACCGTCAATATACATTAGTTCATCAAGTCATTCGCCATAATTGCAGAATGTAGTAAACATCGACACTTCACACTTTACAAACATTTTATTTGTGATTTTTTTGCAAGTGCAGCACTCACTTCTCCTTTTTGTTGTTTTGATTTGATTTGTGGTTTTCGTGCACAAGGGATCGATGGACTCGCAACGTAACGAGTGGCTTGATGGTCATTTCAAGAGCACTAAGTGCAAACCTCTAATATACATAGCACAAACCGATGACGTCCCTTGTGACACCATCATTTCAACGATTTTGAAGAGTTACACTAACAAAACGATTTTCTTTTTATTATGAATGGCCGTTTTTTTATTGTAGTATACATTTTTAGAACAAAACTAAGTGTGTATAAAAATATATTGATGATCACAACAAAAGGATCATCAATGTAATTTATACAATTCCTATTTTATAATTGAGAAAAGGCCTCTGCCAGTTTTTAACACTGACCCTGTACATTTTCAATCCAACGCAGCTTTATCTTCATGGAAAGGTTAACACCATTATAATGCTTGAAAATTGTGAAAATTTGTTCAATTCCTAAAGAAATTCATTTTGATTTCTTCAAATCGATCATGATTTGGCCTGCATTTGTGCTATTATCATTATTTTTATTCATTGGAAGCCAACGTTTTGTTACTGGCGAGATATGACCCTCGAAAAATAGTCCAAAAATTAACTTCTATATTGGGCTATTTTTAGGTGCTCGTATGCCAAAAGTCATAATCAAATGTTAAATGGTATAAATTATCTACCGAATAAAGCCAAAGTTTAGGTTATTTGGTCAATTTTTTCTGTGTTTTATTTCAATTCGAAACTACAACACTAAAACAAAGCCATTGTATATGAGCATTGCTATTTTTTTCATTATATTTTTTATCAAATGCCTATGATTTAGCGCCAATGCTGAAAATGCTTCAATTGAAGAGAAACATTTTTGATTTAAAATGAATTCACATTGACTTAGAGAGTACTCATATACATATGAATGAAAGAATTCAAAACTGTTTATGTTGAAAACAAATGGAAAAAATGTTATTATTACAGTTTTCGACTTAAAAATTTAACAATATAATAAGCACAAAAATGGCTCCAATACGTTGCAACGAATATTTCTCAAACTTAAAGATATCGTTTATTTCATATCAAAGCGAAAGTCGGCCCAGTACAACGTCTTCGACTTGAGTTTAGTGTTATATATAGCACACTTTTTACTAATAAACTTTAGTTAAGTACATGTTCTGTGAATGCAACATTTTTCGCGGTGCAAGTTCGCGTTTTCATTGAAAATAAAACATCATATTTTGCTAGGGTTTTCGGTGAAAGTAGGGACCTTTTTTTTAGTAAATATAAACAATTGGTGAATGTGTGATTTTTCTTAAAAATATTTCAAAATATCTGATTTGCTACGGTTTCCGGGTTGTGGAAGTTAAAACCCATTTTTTAGTACATAAAAACAAACGAATCTTCAAAAAAGTTTCATCAGCTTTTTCCTGCTCCTCGTTTTGTTGAAAAATATCTAGTCACGTTATGTTAAACCAATTATTATTTCAAAAGATTCTCTTAAAATAATGTACTTATATTAGGATTTCCCGTAAAAAGCAAATTAAAGAAGCAAATTTTTTTTTGTAATACATTTTATTAATTCCACCTATAGAATAAATGTTTGTCCCCATTATTTGACTTTTCGAACACTGTTTAATGAAAAGAAGTTGAGCAAATATCATCTTTGTCGCAGCTTTATGGTCAAGTTTTAACAAGCGGCATAGCATATAACGACAAAAGCGTTAAGATTGTTATCATCACCCTAAAAATAGAACTTTCATAGTTTGATAAGATATTTTTTATTTGTTGCACTTAACATTTGCTATTTGTTGATTGATTTTAAATTTTTCATAACTTATCAACAGGCTTTAGTGAAAAGTTAGAAACCATGTGATTTTCTCAGGCTTAACATTTTTATATTAATACCATTTGGTCGAAATGAAAATTGAGAAAAAATACCATCAATGGTGCAGGGTGCTAGTAATTATGTCTAAAATCAAATCATGACGGTGGTATAAGCTCCATTATCACTAAAACCTCCAGGATGCTAGAAACAATGTCTTAAATCACATCATTAGAGTGGTATCAAGCTCCACTATCACTTAAGCCCATTGAATAAATTTTTCGATAGAGGGCGTGGCATCTCCCATACAATTGAAAGCTTTGAGTTATAAGGAGAATGCTATTTAAGGCAGTGCAACCATATTTCTTACAAACACAAGCAATGGCTTGGATTGTAAAACCTTTGTACTCATCTATACCGAAAGGATGTATATCACTAGTAATCATGGGTATGTGAGCTCTGTCAAGATGGTCTTTTCACTCACTATCCTTTTGTATGTGGTGTATGGATGAAGTATTACAAGTGATATAGCTCGAAGAGACTTAATATAATCTATAGAATACCTTGTCGAATCCTGAACAAAATATAGGTTGTGACCCATATGCAATTTTACGACCCTGTTTAGATAGTTCACCAAAATGAATTACTATCTTACTTGTGAATTTCATACTATAATCTTAGACCCGAGTTTTCCACAACGGCACTTCGCCCATAACTTCATAATCAAATATTTTGGGAAAGATTTTCGGTGTAACAATTTAAAGAATAGATGGAAAAAAATGGGAGTGCATTCCGTAAAAGTCGAAACTTAAAAAATAATAAATACGATACTGAACAGGCGTTGAATGTTCCAATGAAATACAATCGATTTCTGTCAGAAGTCTATCAACGGCAATCGATAACTACTGTTGGTTAATGAAAGTGTTATCTGTAGTTTTCCCCAGTTTTTACTGTATAATATAACGGTGTATATATTACAGTTATGCCATGTTATTTTAACTGTAACTGTGCAGTTTACCTTTAACAGTTATGAAACCGATCAAACGTAATCTGACAGTGACATTTATATCAAAAACAAAAAATCTACAACAAATTTTGGAATTTAATTTTATCTTTGTATTGACCTTTAGAAAAGCCATCCATTAATTTGATCACTAAAAAACGAAGTGTATGAGTATCAAAACAAAGAGCTGTAAAATCGTGGAAAAGCATGAAAATTTAGGTGTGTTCATTAAAATTCAAGAGAGTAAGAAATGATAGTCCGGGAAGTAGCGGGGCGGGCTGTGAGAGGCTGACAAAAATAAATTTGCGAAATAACTCGGAAAGTTAGCCACAAGCAGAAAAATATGTTTGTATCAATGTTGTAGAGGAGGTGAAAACACATCAACTTCATGCCTGAAAAATTTACGTGCGGCAAGATTTGACCCAATTTTCATAGTCTTAAAATTACTAATGACCATTTTCGAAAAAATAAGCTTTTTATTGAAAATTTTATAATCACATTATTCGTTCAAATCTGAAAACCACATTTTTTGCCCAAAATAATATTTTTTCCTCAAAATTACAGTATTTATTAGAAACTTCAATGCGATTAAAAATGGGTCCAATATTGTTGTTTTGGGAATTTTTCGGACATGAAATCTCTGTGGTTTTTTCTGCTCTACAACATTGGTCCCAACAGTTCTGGCTATGGCTTACTTTCCAAGTTATTAAGCAACATTTTTTTGTCCGCATCTCACAACCAGGCCCACCACGACTCTGGCGACTGAAGCTTATTTCGAGTGTCATTTTCAAAAAAAAAATTAAGTGCGAGGAAAATGCTTCCAAAAATGTAACGCTACCTCCCGGACTACTATTCACTCATAAAGAGAAATATATTCAAAGTTGTACACTAACAGAAATTGCGAAGTTAATATCAACAGCTGATTGTTTTTATTAACATCAGTGATGCCGGAATTTACCCACAAAAAAAAGAAAAAAATTATATATAAATTTACCACACCCCTAATCAATATAAAGAATGATTCTTTGTTTGTCACAGCCGGCTTACGACCCAAATATGATGTATCAAATTTGATGTATTTATTCTTGATTTTATGTATTTATATTTGCCGCTATTGGAGAAGTGAAATGTCTCAATTAATACACCAAACACTACCACACCCTCACAGAGTAAATGTATGGAGCGTCATTTAGGCCAGCGGCATTATTGTGTCACATTTCTTTGAGGATGCTAGAGCAATGCAGTAATAATTACTGGTGAGCGCTATCGGGACATATTGGGAAACATTTTTGAGATGGAATTTGATCAATTAGGCCTATACAACAAGTGGTTCCAACAAGACGGTGCCATATCACACACTGCTTGTGCTAGGATACAAATTTTGCGATCAATTTTTTCCGGTCCAATAAAAATATAGAAGTGGAACGGGACAAAATCCAACCAGCAATTTGTTTTGATACGATAGCGTGACTTCATATTCAATCAGATCTCATGGAGAAAATGCCAATGAAAACGAAAGTGCTGCATGATATCGCGTATAAAATAGAACTGAATTACACTCTCTCACGAAAGCCGGAAGTGGCGTATGATTCTGTTGCCAATGCATTGGCCTTCCCATAATAGAAATATATCAAGCGACAACCATACTTCTCCTAGGAAAGTGAACACATTGGTTCTATCATTCGGTGAAGAACGCCGTCAAATCGGGCTTTGCGGAAACTACAGGGGCGACGATCACTATGAAAATCGTTTATAACGCTCTCTATAGATTTTAAGAGCGCATAACATATTTTGAGAATTGACTAGAACTAATCAACCCTTCAACATTATGGAAATTCACCTAGCTCGAAAGCAAATGCTCGAATATGTTCTCGAAGCCGGGGAGGGTTTGATTCCTATCTGAAAGTGTTGCATTCTTCTTTTAATTATAATGAAAAATTCATTTGAGAAAATTGGTATTTGATGGAGGCAAAAACAAGTTGCGTTAAAATTTATCTCTTGACTCCTATGGAAATCAGTGATACTTCTTACCCTACAAGAAGTACACTAAATTCAACATCAATTATTCCGAAAACCATGGGAGATATGAAAAATTAAGTTTGATATTTCTTGCCTTATTCATCAAATTTAAAAAGATCAAATCTTAACGTCCCAGAAACTAAAATGCTTCACAAACTTACACTCTTAGACTGAAAAGTTAAACAGCTAATATTTTGCAAGTCAAAATAAGGTTAGGACAGTAGCAATACCATTAAGCAAAGTCTCATGTAAACGGACCAGATCCAGAAAGCTACCCCAAACTCTTTTTTTTTTCGGAGGGATTATTGACCTGGCTTTGTAATTTGTATCATCTGGTCTCATTTTGAAAGCCACATTTGGCTTTGAATATCTTAGTAATGATATAATTCTGCGCTTGGATAAGGCCAGATAGCGGCAGAATGTGTGTTCCAGCACTTTATTCTCGTCGGAATCATTGCAGTTTCTACACCAGCTAACTATAATTGGCTCCTTTTTGTCATAAGCGGGACAACATTTTTTGGCAGTTAAGTCGGAAGTCAATACCGAAAAACTTTATTCTTCTGCTTGACTTATCAAGTTCTATAAGAATGAATTGTCAAAACTTAGCTCCCCGAAAAGTAAAGTCTGCACAGGAACGCATTTTTTTGCATCGTAGTGCTTAGTGGGGGTGTCTTTAAACTATATTCCGATGGCATGTAGGTTAAAAGGATAAGTTTCTTATGAGCATTCAATAGACAATATGATGTTACTTCTGCAAAATTAACATATTTTAGTAAAAGATTTTTCTGTTTGAATTTTAAAAACATATTTATACTACTTATAGAAAATCAATATAAAGGTCAACATCTGTTGGAGGCTTATCACCATTCATTGTAGCTTCAATCCATGGTTTCAGGAATGCTACACTCGCATAGACACCTGGATAATCGGCTTGTGCACATCCTTCTCCCCATGAAACAATTCCAGCTAATTCTGACTCAACGACAAGAGGACCACCGGAATCACCCTGACAAGCATCTTTACCACCTTGTGTAGTACCAGCGCACAGCATACTAGGCGTTATATTTTCCTGTCCATATGCTCTTCCGCACCAATAATTACTTACTATTGGCACTTCAACTTCCAGTAACGTATTAGAGGCTACACCACCTTGAGTTGTTGTACCCCATCCGGTAACAACAGATTTTACACCATCATCTGGATGTTTTGAGGCCAATTTTATAGGTGCTATAGTAACATTATTTATAGGTATTTCGACTGCCAAAAATAGCAGGCCAACATCATTATCAAAGCTTGATGCATTGAATTTTTCGTGTATGACACCTCTTAATACTGGCGAAATAGCACCATCTGAACCACGACGATTATTAGTACCAGCTACTATCATAAAATTTGTTGCATTACGATTGTTAAGACAATGAGCTGCGGTAACTACCACTGTTTCATTTAAAATGCTACCACCGCACAAGTGGGAATATGCACAGCCATCACAACTTCTATAACGCAACGAAACTTGATGAGGATGATTCCTTATGTTAACCTCCTTTCCACCGACAATACGTCCATCAAGTTGTGGTACTACAGATTCGGTACCATCAAGGGGAACATAAGCAGCGCAGGTGAGGTTCACCAATAACGCGAAGAATAGAAACTTTAACATATCGAATGAATACGCGTGCACAGATGGACTAAACTTTGTTCATAGCTTTTGAAAAAACTTTTATATTATCATAATTAAAAGTTCAAAATGTTCTTGGCACAAATAAATTCAATGAAAGTCGCCTTAAAGATTAGATGTATGTAGTACACTAATAGATTTAGTAAGCTTGATAAGACAATCTAAAGGCTTTAAATTTCCCAAAAAGCTATTGTTTATACTGCCTAACTGGTAAATTTTTTGACAGTCTGTATGTTTGTTACATGCAGTTAAGAAAGTTCACAGAAAATCTAACCGTTTCAAGGTCGTATTAATTTTGGTCAAGGACTTTTTCATAAAAAATGCATTAAATAAAATCTAACACTGTAAATTACCATTTGTAAAGTTCATAAGACCTGGTTACACACAGCGCTTAACTAAGATAGGCCAGGGTCTGGCCGCTCAGCTCTAGGCACCCAAAATGACAATAAAAGAACCGATGTGTATGCAGTGCTGAATTAAGGTAGCGCTTTATCCACGGACTCTGAGCTCAAGGCTACGTCTAACTAGCAATGATGTCAGGTATTTGCTAGGCGTTTTGATAGTATGAGGGTGATCTTTTATGTTTTTTGTTATACGCCGTCAAGAAATGGACTAAGGGCGTCATTATGATTTTTCGAGCTCAGTGGAGAACAATATTTTTTTTTTGTTATTTAATATTTTTATTCCATTTTTAGGATGAAAATTTTATTTTTTATTTTAGAACTGAAATTTGTTTATGTTTAATTATAAGGGGCTTCTTTGCAGGTCTTAGCCGCTGTCCCCTCAAAGTCTTAATCCGGCGCTGTGTTTATATCTATATATTAATACGTGAACATCGAAAATTGTCACACCCTTTTTAATATTTAAAATAAAACGGGGGGAATGAAACCTTTATCACTTGAGTGGTACTGTTCCGTATATGTGCAAAAATAAATCTCCTTTATATGTTGCCGTTTGAGTTTTTGGCGTAAAGCTTTAAAACACATTGTGAAGATAGGGCACAGAAATGGCGTAGAATGTAAGCAAATTTTGAGAAGTTTTTTAGGCGGGAAAATAAAACTAATCGCTATTCGGGAAGAAGTACATTAGTGTATATTATTTTAACACTGAAATATAATTTTTTCGAGAACTTAGTGAGCAAATGAGTACAAACCAGTTTGTTAAAAGAGTTGTCAGATATTTTTTTCTCTATAATCTTTTTAGTTTGTCCAATGGACTAGTATATTTAAAAAGTTCTCAGATATATTTTTCCCTGTAATTCTTTTAGTTTATCATTTTTAAGGTACTTATGCATCTTTTAAGCCAATAAAAAAAAAATTTGATTTTAGAAAATTTATGTTATGGTTTAACCTCTTAAGATCGCTAGTTCTTGATAATTACACTGTGTGCTAAAATGAGACCTAAATTCTGAAGGAACGTCGACTAATGTCAATTCACGATAATTTGGGGTCGCTGGCCTACAAGTCATTGTCGCTCTTCTACGACTTTTTTATATCATGTCTGAAATGAAAGCGGTGATTTGACGGCGATGGGAAATTTTCGTGTCAACAAAGTTATGCACTTAATGTAAAATTTATTTACGGTGTGGTCTATTTGTTAACCTGTTTTGAACATTGCCAGTATTATTTTCACACTCAAAAGATGTTCCAATTCCGATAGGAGTTTTTTCTCCATAACTATCAATTTTCAGTTAAAACCCCAGTAAATATAAATATCTGAAAGTTGATCAAATGGCAAACGCTACAGCGCAATGATAAATAATTATTGGTCAACTTTATATGAACTTGGTCAATATTTGGTTTCAACACGATGGCATGCCTTGTCACAAAAACCTTTTGCGTGGAACGCTTGAAAATCGCTTTATTAACCGTTGTTTTGGTGATGCATATTGGATACCGTTGAACCAACATTTATGGGTAGTCGTTAAAGATAAGTGTTACGCGAACCAGCCAGCAACGATTGAGGCTCTAAAAGATGAAATAGGCATTCGATCAAATGGAGTTCCTTACAGTCGAAAATGTACTGCGCGGTCAATGCCGAATGCATGGCTGCAAAGCTTATCATCAATAAATCATTGTAAGATTATCGATCTTATCTACCAGATTACGTGGTAAACAGTAGCGTAGCTAGGGTGTGGTGATGTGGGTCGTGCCTCCAGGTGCAAAGGCATGGAGAGACACGATTTATAGTGCTACTCAAAAACTCAATTTCATTTCAAGAAGATTAATGACCAGGCTTTGTGATTTTCATAATCCAGTTCCATTTTGATATCTTGGTAATAATATTAATCATTGCCTGTTCCAGAGTGGCCATTGTGCGTCTCGTAAGTCAAGCGAGATATCGAAAAATTATATTCATCTGCTTCATTTATCAAGTTCTATGAAAATGAATTGTGAAAGCTTGGCGTCCATGGGAATATCTTAAAGCCTTAGTCAATTATGCATTTGGCCTCAAGGAACTACAGATGATAATTTACAATGTGAAGGTATCTTCTACAGGCAAAAGGAAGTTGCCTCTGAAAAATTCAAATAATTTTTTAAGAGATTTTTCTGTTTTTATTTTAATTACATATTTAAAAGAGAAAATCAACATCAAGCTCATCAACTGCTGGAGGCTCTTCACCATTCATTTTTGCTTCAATCCAAGGCTTCAGGTAAGCTACACTCGCATAGACACCTGGATAATCGGCTTGTGCACATCCTTCTCCCCATGAAACAATTCCAGCTAATTCTGACCCAACGACAAGAGGACCACCGGAATCACCCTGACAGGCATCTTTACCACCTTGTGTAGTACCAGCGCATAGCATACTAGGCGTTATGTTTTCCTGTCCATATGCTCTTCCGCACCAATAATTACTTACTATTGGCACTTCAACTTTCAGTAACGTATTAGATGCGACACCACCTTGAGTTGTTGTACCCCATCCGGTAACAACAGATTTTACACCATCATCTGGATGTTTTGAGGCCAATTTTATTGGTGCTATAGTAACATTATTTATAGGTATTTCGACTGCCAAAAATAACAGACCAACATCGTTATCAGTGCTTGATGCATTGTATTTTTCGTGCATGACACCTCTTAACACTGGTGAAATAGCACCATCTGAACCACGACGATTATTAGTACCAGCTACTACCATAATATTTGTTGGATCACGTCTGTTAAGGCAATGAGCTGCAGTAACTACCACTGTTCCATTCAAAATGCTACCACCGCACAAGTGAGAATATGCGCAGTCATCACAACTTCTATAACGCAACGAAACCTGATGTGGATGATTTATTATGTTAACTTCCTTTCCACCGACAATACGTCCATCAAGTTGTGGTACTATAGATTCGGTACCATCAAAGCGAACAGAGGCTGAGGTGTGGATGATTGTCACCAATAACGCGTAGAGTAAGAACTTTAACATATCGAATGAATGAGTACGCGTACATAAGTAGACTAAACTTTGTGCATAGCTTTTGCAAAAAAACGTTTATACTATTTATTAAAGTTTAAAGTTGAAAATACTCTAGGCAGAAATAAATTCAATGAAAGCCGCCTTAAAGATTAGATGTATGTAGTACACTAAATGATTTAGTAAGCTTGATTAGGCAATCTAAAGGCTCTTAAAATTCCCAAAAAGCTGTTATTATTAATATACTGCTTAGGAGGTAAAATTTTTTGACAGTCTGTTTGTTTGTTTTCATCAGTGTAACCATTTTACAGAAAACTCAAACCGTTTCAAGATCGTATTAATTTTGGTCAAGATCCTTGTGATACAAAATTCATCAAATAAAATCTAACACTGTAAATTACCTTTTGAAAATTTCAAAAGACCTGGTGTGTATACAGCGCTTAACTAAGATGCGACTGGAGAGTGCTATAGCCACGGAATCCGAGCTCAAAGGGCACCTGCACCCAGCGCTGGAATATGGTAGTTGCTTTAGGTTTTGTTAGTACCAGGGCCTTGCCACTCAGCTCTAGGCACCCAAAAGGACAATATGAAGACCGTTTCTTTGTTGTTTTTATTTGGTTATACACCGTCAAAAAGCGGTCTGGGCTATCTCATTATGATTTTGTGTGGTGCAGTGAAGAACAGCATGATTTTGGGAATGTGTGACCAGAATTTTTTTTTTCATATTCTTATTGTATTTTTACGAAAATAATTAGATATTTTATTTTTTAAATTTAAATTCTTTTATTTTCATTTATTAGAGGCCTTTTTCTAGGTTTTAGCCCCGGGGCATGCAAAGTTTTAATCCGGCGCTGTGTGTATCCGAACTTTATTCGGTGTAGCGAATTTAGTAGCATTATTGCTTTAAGAAATTCAAAATAAACAGTAAACCACATTGTATGACAAAACAATTTTGTTATATTTTAGAATATTAAAAACATTATAAGGTTTTCAAACGGTCAATGCCGCATTCATGGTCACAAAAGCTTATCATCAATAAATCATTGTAAAATTATCGATCTTATCTACGAAATTACTTGTTAAACTATGACTAATTTTTCAAAGAATTGTTTGTTCCAGCTACATACATAAGCATATCACGTGTATAAACCGGAAAAAAAGCTCTTTATAAAAAAATAAAATTTATTGCAAACTTCTGTTAGATGTTAAATGTGGATACTTCAATCTTAATGAGTTGAATAGATTTAACTGTTACCAATTATTACTTTCGGATTTCTCACTGATTGCAAGATTATACCACCCAGCCTATACACAGATTACCATTAATCATTTTATATACAGGGTATATTAATTTTGTGTTACTTTTCTAGCGCATAGAACAGTTAATTTTGCGAAAATCTAATTAGAAATTCTCCAATTTCTCACATTGTTATTGAGTAAAGGAACCCCGCACTATTTGTATGAAAAGTATTTTGAGTCATTTTTTGCAAAGAGTTAGTTCTTTTCAACTTCAACAAAAGTCTCAATAGGAGGACAGAATCCTATGACAGGATTTTGAGTTATTTGCCAATAACGGTTTTATTTGACGTGCACTGTCATATTAGGTTATTATTTTCAAGTATCGATATTATGAAAACTAAGCGAGACATCGATTTTTTTTTGTAATATTTTCGATTTATTTTGGCGTTCTCTATTGAAAACTTTTGTCAGATCGTGGAAATGGTGATCGTGCCTTCGGTGAGATAACGATTTCAAACAAGAGATTTCAGTATTTTAATATCCTGCCTTAGTCTGTCTTGACCATTGAGACTTTTGTGAACGATGACAAAAACTAGCTCTCTTCAAAAAATGCCAGCATTTTATTGAAAATACTTCCCATACAAATAGTCGGTGATTGATCGTGATTATCGATTTTAGCTCATCCTATCTGACAAAAAAAGTTTCGAACATTAAATGCCATAATTTCTAACTCTATTTACTCAAAATCGGTTTCTTCCACAACAAAATTTAATTGGCCAATTAAAGGAACCTTGAAAATGATATGGAGTAGCTTTTTTATCTTAATAATAGCCAAAAATTGTCTAGATGCCGTTCACTTGTAAGCCGACATTTTATTGATCAATGTTATATACCGAGTTGATTTTCCTGTAAAAATCACTAGCAGCATGATAAATTAAAGAAATTCTGAAACAATTGAAAAATTTGTATTTTATGTTACTTTATAGAAGAAAAGTATTAGTATTATTGAGAGTTACTGTACTATAAACCTGATTTTGATAAAAAAAAAAAGCTCAATCTTATGCGTCAGTTATAAAACCATATCTCTACAAATTTTATTTACTCTCATAAGTGTCTTAATCCGTTTGTTGGACATTTGCAATTATCAAAGAAAGAATGGGCTCTAGAAAGCTTCCTTGGGAAACCCCACCCTTCAATTTTACAGTCGTCTGTAACAAATATCTCACGAGCGTTAGAATAGCCCACGAATCCGCTGCAGAAAAGTCAGTGTATAAGATATCTTTGCCTTATCAGATCCCGTCCCGATCGCTTTAAATGTATACCATAAAATAGAACTCTAAGAGCTTAAATAGAATATGTATACACTGAATGGCTCTCTGAGGATTTTGAGCCACTTCCAAAAATATGAAACGTGAGTGTGTACATTGCATGCAATAATGAGCGTACATCTGAGTTGCGCTCACTAATAGTGAATGCGTAGATAGCATGCTGTTCATAAATGT
This sequence comes from Meiosimyza decipiens, assembly GCA_963680825.1. Lineage (NCBI taxonomy): Eukaryota > Metazoa > Arthropoda > Insecta > Diptera > Lauxaniidae > Meiosimyza > Meiosimyza decipiens. Next base: position 15,658,523 of record OY804261.1, on the reverse strand, counting down.
GAGTAGCTCGAGTCTGATGAATGTAAATGCATGTGAAGCTCACACTAACATCACTTAGGGTTTCCCCGGACCCTGGAAACCATTTTCGAACCATTTTCAGAAAAATTTATTTTTCTCCAATCGATGAGAAAAAGTCGAAAAAGAAAATTGGACATCACATATGGTGGCTACGGACCCTGGAAAGAACCATTTTCGACTCATATTCAGAAATTTTTTTTTCTTCCAATCGATGGGAAAAGGTTAAAATAGGATTTTGGACATCACTTAAGGTAGCTCATGACCCTGGAAAGATCCGTTTTTGACCTATTTTCGGGAACATTTTTTTTGTTCCAACTGTTCAGAAATCCGTAATTAAATTTATCATTTTTTAAAGATTTTTTATATATAATGCAAGTCTGATCAAAAAATTTTCTCGGCTTTTCAGAATTTTGAAGTTTTCGATCCTGAGGTCACCAGGGTAAGAAATTTCAAAAATTTTGAATTGCCCACTTTCGTAAAATATTTGAATTCTATGTGAAGCCATTTATTTTGTAAAGCTAGGAAACTGGGTTAACCAACAGCGCTCTGCTACAAAATTTACACGCGTTTACCAACAATTGACTTTGCCGCTACTAAAAGTTTTGGCCACGAACCCTCGCTAATGTTGAATTTCTCTACAGATGACCGCATTTCAGTTTACTTTAAAGCAGCGATGGGCAAGTGCAAACACTTTCCGCCCTCATGGCCCGAACCGTTATTCGACACACAACCAACCAAAAAGCAATTCGCTGAATTTCAACGCTATCGACGCACAGCGTTGACTTGAGGTCAAACGAAAACAAAAACAACAATGCGGCGACGACGCCCTTTTGCTAGATTTCCATGCCCACCACGGCTTTAATGCAATGGGGAGGATTGAATACACGTTGCGGAAATCAACAACTAAAATCTGATTGAAAGCAATGGAGAAGATCTCTCAGGGGACGATTGCTAGAATAGAAAAACCGCGAATCTGGGAAATGTTGCAGAGAGTTAGAGGCACTAGCTACTGATTGTGCTGGTTGAAAGAGCTTTTAGCAGGCCTTACTTGTTAGATGAGTTTTTCTCTTGTTGCTTAACTGATACTAAAAGATACTGTAAGTACCAACAAAATGTGTCTATTAAATATTATTTTATCTAACAGCTTTATTAAAGAATTTAACATTTATATTTGTTCTTATTATCCCTAAAAGTATGCTTTTCTCTAAGATTTAAAAGAATTTCGCTTTGTATGAACTTAACGTCAGAAGATATAGTAGAAAATATTAATTTTATTCTATCGTTCGCAATGCATAAAAGAGAGTGGTAAAGTATATTAACATATCCTGAATTGACATCACGCCTTAACTCAACATAGTGAGCTCTTCCATACATTTAGATCACAACACATAAAAATGAAGCAACTTGAAATTTATGGAATTTAATAAGCACCGTAACGCAAAATGCAGCCCTGCACTAATGTTATTAAAATTCGAAAAGGACCTATGAATGAAAAATTTATAATGAAAAAAAGAGTTCAAATTAAATTTAAGTCTATGGACGAATGAGCACCGAAATTCCGAAGACTTTTAATGAGAAATGATGAAGGATTGAGGTTAAGAAAAAGACATCTACATTGAAACTCCTAGCACAAAAACGTTAATACTCTCTTATTAAAAATTTAAGACTATATCAAGCACTTCTACTGTTATATGTTAAGAAAAGTTAAAAGAGGTTGAAAATGTTGGAATATTTCTAGAAAAAACCGAAACATATTGAAAAATTCGAAAAATATGGAGAAATGTTAAAAAAAAATTTAATGAGGTTGAGAAAGCCTCAAAAAGCCCAAGAAATGTTGAAAGAGTTCAAAGAGTTTGAAAAACTCGAAGAAAGTTGAAATGTGTAAACAGTTGGAAAATTTTCCAAAAATCGATAAAATATAGAATATGTTGAAAAAAGCTGAATGAGGTTGAAATACTCGAAAAAAGTTCAATAAATTTGAAGGTTGAAACAGTTAAAATTCGACGAAAAAGCTGAAATATATGGAAACTAACGAGAAAAGTTGAAAGAGGTTGAAAAATTATGGAATATCTTGAATGACGTTGAAAGAGTCGCAAAAATTTGAAAAAAATTCTAAAAGTTGAATAATGTTGAAAAAGTTGGAAAATTTTGAAAAAGCCAAAAGAAAAATTTGAAATCATTAAAAAAAATATTGAAAAACTTTTAAGAAAAAGTTAAAAAAGGTTGAAACAGTTGAAGAAGGCTGAAAATGGCGATAAAACATTGGAAATATCGAAAAAAATAGAAAAACTCGAAAAAAGATGCACGAGATTGAAAAAGTCATAAAATATATGAAAAGTGTTGAAAAATGTTGAAAGAGGCGGAAAAAATTGCAGGAATTGGAAAACTCAAAAAAAAAAATAATTGAAAAAGCTTGAAAATGTCGTTTTAAAATGTTGAAAAATCCCGACAAATTCGAATAAAATTAAATAGCTTCAAAAAGAAAAATGGACAGTGCTGAAAAAAGGTTGAAATATTCAAAAAATGGTTCAAGAAGTTTAAAAAGAACATGGAAAATGTTTTTGAAATAAGATGAAAAATAATATTACTCAATTTTGCGTGCCAACAGACAACACAGATTTACTTCACTTTCACCACTGTGCACTTTAACTTGATATTCATTTTAAAAAGTTGGATAAAAATCCATCCAGTCGAACAGAATTCCGAAAATTCACTTCCTTATATGTATTGGAGACTTATCAAATATATATTCAAGCCAACTAAAGCTCTCCAATCAACTCAAACAAATATTATGTTTAGCCTAATAAACAGAAATTTAACTTTCAATTGACTAATGTCTACCAAATTTGTTGATAGTTACTAAATATTTTAATAATAGTGAGTTTTATGATAACAATGAAAACACTTTGTTCTCTAATGAATGTTCCGTATTAACTAATCGCAACATTGACAGATATTATACATAAAGTTTATAAGAGCTGCCAAACTTACAGAAAAAATAATAAAAAATAGTTGTTGTCACCTATTCTGGCGACCTTTCGTACATGTACATCAAAATGAGAAACAAACATTAAATTAAAGTCGCATATCTTATAATAAAATCATTTATTTTTTTCGAATTTCAAATTTATTGTGAAATTGGTTTCAGCTCCGTTTACAAAGTTTTATTTGCTTCCTCAATCCAAGAACGAGTGGCAGCAATATCACCATAAACACCTGGATAGCCAGCACGAGCGCAGCCATTACCCCATGAAACAACGCCAACAAGTACACCGTCAGCTACTAATGGGCCGCCAGAGTCACCTTGGCAAGCATCCTTATCTACTTCATAAGCGCAAATCATTGAATCCAAAATTGATGCACCATAACTATATGATGAGGAAGCACATGATTTCCATTGAACGATATTAACTGTAACCTCTTGAAGCTCACTAGGTAGGGATATACAAGTCAAAAAGCACTTAGTGCCCCATCCAGTGACTACAGCGCGACTGCCGTTTGCTGGATCCTTTTCAGTCAACTTAATATAACGAACTGTGCTGGATTCTCTAATGGGTGTTGCCAACTTAATTATAGCAACATCATTCACATTAGTTTTTGAGTTATAGCCTGGATGAGCCATGAGTGTTCGGACCGCTACTAATTCTCCACCTTCCTTATGGTATGTGGAACCAGCACGAATCTTTACGTCAGAAGCTTTAAGACCTGGTATGCAGTGAGCAGCTGTAACAATTGTATCTTCATTGATGATACTACCACCACAGAAATGGCCACTACTTTTTTGCAATGAGACCTGATATGGGTGCTTCTCGATGGTGGTAGCTTCCCCATTTACAATGCGTCCATCCAAATCATCGGGCAGGGAACCCGCAAAGGCGCAACTAACTAAAGCAAACAGAGCAACGAAGCGAAACATTTTGATTTAACTTAAATTTTGGTAAAGTGAAAGGCTTTTTATAGATCTTCGACGACAGCGACAATAACAAATTCTTTTTTAATAAAACAATAGCACAGTTAGGTAATTTCGCAATTTAATTAGTTTATGGTTTTACTTTAAAATGAGGAATTTCCAAGCCTATGATATTAAAATCTTAACGCGAAACTTTCATCGCAATCATCAGGGCAGCGATAAGTTCAAATGCGCAATTGAATAGACAGTTTCGGAAATTGCAGAGTTCAGTTTTTGTAGTATATTCGTTAATGTTTTCATAAATCAAATTACAAACAATATAGTATTTAAACTCTCGATTCAACAATAGCAACAAAGAGAATATCTGTATGTTCTCTTACTATGGGTGGCAGTCCCAAGATCCCGGTTTCCCAAGATAAACTCTAATATATCGGTTAATTAATACAGCGATTGTAGTGGGCAAATCACGAAATTTTTGCGATTAAAGTTACATTTTTTTAATTTTTTTTTAGTGTTCCTTGACATATGAAATTTAAATTTCAAAATTTTGTTAAAGAATTATTTTAAAAGTAATATCTCAAAAGCTATGGGCAATAGATTAAAAAACTCAAAGTCCTTTTTGCTTAGAAATATTTTAATTTAAAAAAAAATTTGAAAAATTTTATGCTAATAACTCATTAAACCTGTCATACGTAATTATTTCACAGGATCAAAAATAGTTTGTACGTAAATATGGACTTCAACTTCCAACTTCCTTCGTTTTGGCAAGTAATACTTGATTCAAATATATGCATAAAACTAGCAGAGATGGCAGACGTTGTTTTGTGTTTACCGGTAGATGGGTTGGCATTTGTCATTTATACCAAATCTCATTCATCTGAGTCAAATAGTTGCTGAGATATGACAAAATTTCATTATTTCTCGTATGGAAGGCGTGACATCGCCCATTTTTACATTGAAACTTTTTTTTTCGGATACTTATTACACACATAAATACGAAGTCTAACTCATATGTGGCAAGTAATTGCTCAGACATAAAAATTTTGACTTTTTCTCATATTAGAGGCGTGATATCACTGACTTTTTTCATAAGAAGCATTTAAAAAATAACTATGGAAATACGTGGGGTAGTTCGCAAACTTACATACATACTATATGCGACAGAAAAACAGTTTTCGGGTTTTCTCCGAATATGTAATATACGGGGCATTCCATACGAGATCGTCCACTTTCGCCACCTCCGATTTAAATTTTATATGCTGTTGAGGCTGATGGGAAACGCATTCATCAATTTTTTCAGGTTTTTTGACCATCTATTTCAGAGATCAGATTTTTTTTTTCAAAAGCTAATAGCTTTGCGAAAAATGCAGCAATCGGGTCGTTTTTTTTTAAAGTGCATGTTTTTAAAAAAAATCCGCTTTTAGCTTTTTAGTTTAATTACAAAAAAAATGATTTCCAAAACGTATGCCCCCTTCGATTTTTTTTTTTACAAAAAACTCTCAAAAAAATTTTATTATTTATTTTTTCTTGATTCAAAAAAAAAAACGGTTTTCCGTCGTAGTTTGACAAATACATATTCTTGGATTTAGTAATAATTGAAACTTTTAAAAATACGTTTGCCAGCGATCGGACCGGTCTCGAAAACTCTTATATATTGTATATCAAAGTTTTTTTAGAATTTTTTTGTAAATAAATCGAAGGGGGCACAAAACAATTTGAAAAATTTCATGAATGCGTTTCCTATCATTCTTAAGAATGAAAAATTTAAAAAAATCGAAGGGGTGAGCAAAAAAAGTGGCCGATTTGGTATGGAATGCCCCATATCTACCAAGTCTCATTCATCTACGTTACATACTTGATGAGATATGAAGAATTTGATTTGTTTCCAATATTCCTAAATTAAACTACGCTAAGAACCTTCCGCAGACCATAGGAAATATTTTTAAAAAAAATATGACCACGCTTAGCCCCGTTTTTCAGAATTTTCAACGATTATATATGTAAAGAAACTCTCTTAAACCCAATTAGGGCTAAGCTGCAGAGCTCATCATTTTGCTGCCAAAATTAGAAATTGTGCGATTTTTGCTGCGGCAGCAAAGCTAGAAAACATCAGTCACAAACAATCCAGATATCATGAAATTCAAAAATTAGCAAGATGAATTTTTTGTCAATTTTTTAATTTATCCAGCACAAATACTGAAATTTATAACAAAATTGATATAAAAGATTTTAAAAAAATGCTATGAAATTAGTTGCAACAATTGGGTAGTCTGAAACACATCTCCATAACCATATTATCCGAGCAAACAATCGCTCTTGCGCCGAACTCCATCTTGGATCCATTCGTGAAGATGGTTAGCCCTTTTCCTTCCAGAAGGGTGCCAGAGTTCCAATCTTCTCTTGTTGGAAAGTTAATGTTGTAGGCAGTGTCAAAGCAAAGTGTTGGTACTCGGTAATCACTTGCCGTAAGGCTAAGAGATCGATTAAATTCCGGGAGAAATTTACTCCAACAATATTATTTTACAATATATTGAGTTGTAAAGTTGGTAATTTTTGTCAATTTTTCTACGAGCATCTTGTTTTCAAAATTCAGTACTTGGATTTGATTTGTAAATTGGGAAATGTCATAAGCGATTCTAATAGAATTTTTCATGTTCTTTACAAAAAAAAAATATACACATGGGTTGTTAAAAAAAATAGTTTTCTTTTATAAAAATTTTGCGACTTAAAAATGTTTTTGTATTATTTGAAAAATCACATTTTTTAATAATTTTTTAATGAGTCTTATGTGAAAGCTTGAGTTATTACTTAGCTTTCAGAATATGAAGATCTAAAAATTAACTGGAAATGCATTTTTTTAATAGAACTAGAAATAACCAAAATTTTAACGAAATTGGAGCATAAGAAATTTTAACCTGGCACGCTTAGCAAACCTTACCACATAAAGGTGTTCAAATCGGCCTCTAAATAGAAGAAAAATATTTTTATTTTCTTAAATTTGACTACCTATTCAACTCTCTGCGCACAAAAAAAAAGGTAGGTAAAATTAACCAACAATCCTACAATTTTTTTAAGTGTACTATATGACTACTTAAAATATATGGGTAAAACATAGCACAGAGCTTATTTAGATAAGTTTAGTGTTGAAATGTGAAAGGTAATGTGACCAGTTTTATGGTTCTCTTACTAAAAAATTTGTATCATAACATATTTTTACAATAAGTTTACATACAAAAGAATAGCCTTACAACTTTTTTGGCAGATACACAGCAAAGTAAACTTAACTCACTGGTTAAATTTACAATTTTGAACCATCGTTTTCGGTTAAATGCACCTACCTTATTGGTAGGTTTATCCACAAAATAGTAAACTAACAACTGTTTTCATAAAAAAATCGTTTATTTAAATGAATTGCCTCCCATCGACTTAATTTAATATGTTGAAGCTTTCTAGCGTTTTATAACTATATTTTTTTATGTGTAGATATATTAATTTGAATAAAAAATCATTCCTGGCACCAAAATCACCACTCTCCCTAACCAAAGGTAAGTCAGTTTTAATACATTTGTACTCTACGAAACCTCGATACCGCATGTCCTTCCAACCATACATATGACTACAAGAAAGGTTTGGTTTTTAGCATTTAGAGTTTTTTTCGGATGGGCATATTCAATATTGCACACATAGTATTGTTGCCCGCTACCGGAACCCGGAGAGAATGTCTTAATATAAATGCACGAATCATTTGGAATTTCTTGCTACTTTAACTGACTAAAACTGTCTCTTTAATTTAGGATTTACTTACAAATTTTTCATAATTATTGAATTATGTTCAAAATATTTGTAAATTTGCACACAAAATTTTTGGTTTTCTTTAGAGCGCTTGATCTATTTCACGCCCAGGGCTACAATCCTCTACTTATTGCCCTGGTTTGGGATATTGACACAATTTTTATAAGTTTTATACGATATTTCCCATTTTAAAATTTTTATACTTGACGTACTTATTGACGTCTGCAGTTAGTACAATCAAAGTTGGGCCTTTTTTAAGCTTTGATAACTGCGAAATTGTTGGTAATACTGTTTTTAATTAATTATTATTGAACTAGAGAGGTTTATAGATAAAATTATTGATAACTCAAGGAAAATCCAAATAATTCCAACTGGTATTATGCATACTTTGTTTTTAAAGAAAATAACAATCAAATAGATAACAATCTCATGACGGCAAACAGTCCCCGTTGAGCATACATTTTGTTTTGTTCGTGTTACCTGACATTTTTTTTTTTTTTGTAATATGTATAACAGGATGTATTACGAAAATAAGTCTGGAGTGTTACTCCTGATTTTGAGAACTTAGTCGAGAGTGTTTCAGCGCCACAAAACTTTTTTCTAAAGACCGCATTACACATTAATTTCTCAACAAACTCATTAACCTAATCCACTATAAATTGTTAAATTGTTCCATTTGTAGTCTCTGTCATGTTTGTTAAAAAGCATTGACCGATTTGTGAAATTTCACACAAAAATATCGGTTTCTGCTAAGACTGTACAATTCGATCAAAATATTGTTCAATTAACTAATCCACAATATTTGGTCCGGCGTATTGGATTTCGAAAATCTGAACACAGATTCGTATTCAGTGATTCCAAAAACCCCCGTGTGCCAAATTTGATGTAAATCGGTTGATTTTTGAACAAATCGTGCGACAAATTGGAAACGCCATCTTGAATTTGAAAACAGATTCGTATTAAGCGACCCCAAAAGCTCCCGTTTGCTAAATTTGCAAATCGGTTGATTTTTATAAATAGATATATATTTTATATATAAATATAAATTTTTGTGACCAAATATTATTTTATTGATGAACTTCATTTGTCTTTTTGAATGATTAATTACATAGATTTATTTGATTACTTAAGAAAAACATAAAAATGGCCATGATGCGATAATTTTATCATTTTGAAAATACTTTAGAAAAACATTTCAAGTTGCCAAAATCTTATAAGCTACATTGTTGTAATACTTTATTTATTGTAGATGTTATCAACTTTTGATTTTTTTCAAATCGCTAGATAATAACTTTTCTGCTAAATGGTGCCTTTGTGATTGTTGTTTGCTTTATGATATGAGTTTTTTATGACGGCTATTAAAAAAATTAATTGGGGAATTTCAATACTTAAGTCACCTGTCGTTGAATGGTTTAAAGTACGATTGTGCTATTTTTTTTTTTTTGTTAAAATGAATTTTACCCAGAAACGTAATGGGATGCGTTAAATGGAATTATCTTTGCCATAGCAAAAATTTTAAGATATCGAAAAATGGTCGCTTAGTGTTCAAGCAATTTTGCTAAGCTTTAAAATAAAAGTTCCTTAAGTTAATTCAATCAGTTATGTTATACCTAAACATATATGCAGGACCTAGAACTAGAGGGGTATAAGTGCTTCCACTTGGTTTTAGTTCAAAACTAACACTCAAAGGTACAAGGTAAATCAAGTTCTATGTGTTTAAAAACTATAAGCTCGATTTTCTGAAGATCTGTGTGTTTGAACACCAACTTTTTATATTTTGTATTGTTTTGGCGTAACTCTTCTTAAACCCTGGCCTGCACAAAATTATAGGTTGTTGGGTGCTTATAGAGATATTCACTGACGAGCAATACTGTAATATGGAAAGCATACTCTCATTTAAACAGGGTCTACCTTGTTAATTTTCTAATAAAGTGGCTTTTTGTGCTTTCCGGTTTTCTCTCTCTGACATTAATTTAGGCCGCCTGATTACAACAAAAAATGTCCTTATGACAAAATGAAGAAAAAAGTCTTAAGTTACAATTTTGCACTCTTTGCACATTTATTGTTTCACCCATAAAAAACAAACACTTTAAGTATGATATTTAGTCTAGAATCCTTTTGCCTTTTTGAGGTCCTTAATGCAATTCGGTATACTAGTCGTGCATTTTCGCACAAAATCAGGCAGAACTAAATTGCAAAAATCATGACCTTGCACACACAGCTCATGAACTCCCATTGGTGGGCTTAGGATATTTCCCAAGCTGTTATATGATGAAGCTCGACAGACTCTCTTTTGGATTCATGTTCGGAGACTGTAGAGATTACTTCAAAACACAAAATTTCTGTATTTTAAACCAAGCTTGAGGTGTGTTTTTGATCAATAAAAGCCATACTCCCTAACTACAATTGGAAGATTTTATTGAAGGATAACAGGATACTGTTTTTTGCACATAATTCCATCGATGAGTATTAATGGTCCCACTCAATTTTATGAAATGATTTGTTTGCGTTGTATCTGAATCTTTAGTCCAATACCAAACATGCCCAACTAAGCAGTTTGGACTAATGAGACTAAAATCTATCGCTTCTATAGTATTGGACTAAAAATCCAAATAGCACATAAACAAATCAAGTGCGCCAAAAGTGAAATACGGTGATAAACTCTAGTACATAATACAATCACGAAGAAGAAGCAGAATCAGTTAGATACCATCAGTGAGAATGCCGAAAACATCTAGAATATCATCTTTGATTTCTGGGAGCAAGGATTTTTGATAACCTGGTTGACACAGGAAAGCCTTACTTAAGACTTGAGTTTATAAGAAAATCGCAATTTTTCCCCACTATTAGACCGTGTTCAGCGCACCGGTGAAGATGTTACAGTGGACAGACAACCTATGCATGTGCTTTCTGAAGAACAATAAAAAGCGCTCTTTACCTTACCTAAGCTAAAAATTTATATCTGCAACTGTATGATCCTATACTCAGGCCCGGCAGGAGTAGTGGGTTGAGTGGGTAGCTAGACCCACTCCAGAAATCCCGAGTAGGAAAATTACCCACTCGAAATAGCCAAATACCATATATCGTCAACTTGGTCGATTTATACATTTTGAATTTCGCATGAAAAAGTGAAAGCAGTTGCTGATGTGTTGAATGCGTCTCGCGATTCCAAATTTGAAGAAATTTGGGAAAAAAGTGTTAAAGCTGTAGTTGATTTTGAACTCAGAGAACCTCAAATTCCCCGTCAGCGTAAAATTCCCAAACGTTTTGATCAAGGTATAACAGAAAATTTCAAGTTTCTAACACCCAAGGATTATTTTAGACAATCTTACTGTGAAGTTTTTGACCAGTTGATTGGATCGTTAAAAAATCGATTTGATACAGAGGCAGCAAAATTTTTTGAGTTTTTGGAGCGATTCGCTATCGGTCAGACCGCTGATGTTGACAAGATAGTCAATTTCTATAAAGACGATTTTGACAGAGCGAGGTTGTTGAGCGACCGTGACATGTTTTTGCAACTTTTGCGCAGGCAAAACGAGCAAGCAAACAATTTGAGGGAAGTTGTGAATTTCTTGAAAAAATACGAATTAGCTAGAGGGCTCATTCCAGATTTTGTTCGTTTTGTTCGTCTGTTAATAACAATTCCAGGGTCATCCTGTTCAAATGAGAGAAGTTTTTCGGTCCTTCGTCAACTGAAAACATATCTAAGGTCAACAATGTCACAAAATCGGCTGAACAACGTCACTCTTCTACATATCTATTCAAATATGACCGACGAGCTCGATCTGGAAAAACTTGTAAATGAGTTTATTTCGCGTAATTTAAAGCGTACTAGTGTTTTTGCTTTGCGAAAATAAGTTTGTTATAAAAAAATGACACGATTTTCATGTTTTTTTTTACGTATATGAAGAAAGATCTCAACAAAAATAATTGTATCAAATTGAATTATTAATATAAACAACTATAAAAATTATCTCATAGAAATTTTTCTTGATCCACATACGTTTTGCTCCCCTCCGGCCCTCTCACCCTCCCCTCCCCCGGTCTCCGCTAATCACCAATTGACTACCCACTCGGGCCGAACATGTCCTGCCGGGCCTGAATATACTTCGGAATATTATAAAGGATTTAGAGAGAGAAATATAGAATTTTAATTTTAAATATATCTCTTAATCTCATTTTGTTCACTTAAGGTGTAGAATAACTCGAAAAACTGAATGCTGGAAACAATTCTGAAGCTAGATGCGAACTAAGAGTCGTTAGTAATGACAAGTTTGGTATCCATTTCTAATTTTTCTAGATAAAACCATTTGTAGACGGTCTAGCAAACATAATTTTCTTTATTTTACCAATAATCGTTATTAACTATCTCTGAGATACAATTAAAAAAGTCCACTCAGCTATGAAAACAAAAATTACTATTGCGTTTATAAACAAATGAAGTTATCTTTAGTGTGTTCCTTGTAATAACTTCTGATGCGCAATAGCTCTCTAATTGTGCTGCCCTTTGTAGGAGTAGGTTTAAATGGTTGAGTTTTACTTTTCCAATAATCTCGCTGACAAAGTTAACACTAAAATATGTAATATCTTCTCTTTTGTTAAAGAATCGAAATAGATGTGGTAGTAGAGTAGAAACAACTCTGTTCTATGTGTCTCCGTAAATTATTTTCAAGTATAACCCGTCTAATGTACTACAACAACTTTAGCACTAATCTATATAATACCAATAAACTATGAGTACCCGCACTTAAAAAACCAAATTCGTGTTTATAAAGCAAATAGCTAATCATCATCATTGATTGGTGAAATCAGTGCTCCATAGGTGATTAGAATAGTTCACAAAATTTATTTCATGTACGCTTCATTTCAGGAAGCAACGATAACCATATCTACAAAAATTGTAGACTGATATTAAAAACGTAAACTATAGATGGAGCAAGTTAAATCGTTTTCTGATAATAAATTTTTTTTTCTGATTTAATTAAAAGATTTGCAGTTAAGAAATGTATGATGGCACTTTAATGTTTTCGTTATTTATTACAGCGATATCAAAATGTAAAGTAAATTTTATGAATTAATATATCTAATGTCGAAAATGATATTCAATGACCAATTCAGGGCATATATTCCTTGAACCGGCAAAGAGCAAACCACTCAAAATGAGCCACTTTACAACAAAAACATACTTTTTTAAGAAAAATATCCCAAACAAAAAACATAGGCTCTCTACGCACATTTTCATTGTTGTGGTTGTTCACATGGTTTTTGCCATCCATTATAAGCTTTTTAATCGAAGGTACTCTTGAAATGCTCTGTCAGTGAACTTCCAGCAGTCATCTTTATGTATTTTAAAAGATTCGTATATCAACTGAAAATAAATATGCCTCCAGTTCTGCTTACTATGAGACCTTTCTCAAGTAGCGCTTAAAAATCGTGTTTATCCAAATAACTTTCCGTAGTTACGGTTAAAAAGCGATCTATCTGACGTTATTACGACACTATCGAATACAAGTGGGATTACTATTTCCTTAAACTCAAGAAACGTCTTGTTTTAAAGGGAACTGGAGGAAGGTAAGCCTTCTTTCTGTTCAGCTAACAAAAACCATTAAAACTGTAGATCGAGCTTAAATTAGCCTATGGCATTTCGCGAAATTATAAATCTGGCAAAAAAAAATGAGTTAAAACAATTTAAGGCTATTCTCCAAAGAGTTATTTATTAAAACTTGGACAGAAGAAGAGTTTCCAGCTTAGACGCTGTTTGCTGTATTGACAACCCATGATCTCAAAGCGGCGACATCAGAGTAAACACCTGGATAGTTAGCTTGGGCACATCCATAACCCCATGAAACAACACCAACAAGCAAATTTCCAGACACCAGTGGACCACCAGAATCACCTTGGCAAGAGTCCTTACCAGCAGAAGCAGCACAAATCATAGTTGCCTTAACACCGCTGCCATAACCGTACGAACCGGAAGCACATTGAGTGCGGCCAACGATTTTTGTGTTAATATATTGCAATTGTGATGGCAGCGAAGATGAACCAGAATGTTGAGTACCCCAGCCAGACACAGCAGCAGCAGCACCATTGCCAGGAGCAGAAGAAGCCAAACCAATGTTTCGAATAGTAGATCCATAACTGAGGGAGCTAGATAAACGTATCACAGCAATATCATTTACCATTGTGTTTGAGTTGTAACCCTCGTGGTTCTTGAACGTGGCAACATTGATGAGTACACCACCGGAATTCCAATAGCTTGAACCGGCACGAATCCGTAGAGCGCTAGCAGAAACAGATTGCAAGCAATGAGCTGCCGTCACGATGATTTTGTTAGTATAGACGGAGCCACCGCAGGAATGACCACCATTGCGTTGAAGTGAAATTTGCCATGGAAAGGAGCTGATGCTTGTTGCAGAGCCGCCAACAATACGTCCATCCAATTGGGGCAGCATACCCTCAGGAAGGGAAGCACCCAAAGCGCAGGCAACGATTGACAACAGAATCAATGATTTCAACATGCTGGCGTTGTAAAAAAAACCAACTACTGAATTTCGAATGCATCGTTGCACTATTTATATCAAAAAGAAATATATCATCGCATGGTAGAACTTATCGATTGCAATTACACGTTTTTGGACTTACCTTATTTTCAAGAGAATTACCAATAAACATTGAGTGTTGGGTATTATAATTGTCTAACAAAGTAGTGTCTTTGATAAAAATATTAACAAGAATTACTTTTATTGGAAAGTATGTAAGCATTTAAAAATGTCATAGACACTCAGCAAAGTCTTGAAGTGAAAAAAAAGAGCTTATAGACTTTTAGGGTTTTTTGTAATCCCTCGTTAATGAGACTACCAGTGGAATATCTTTCTTCTCATTTGAACCTGCTACTTGCCACAAGAGCTCTCACTTTGCCTTCATTTAAAGGCAATTAGTCACGATGACAACACGGGTTTATTAATTTGCATAAGAACAAGGAGTCAGGGAAGCGAATCACCAAATAATAGGCTCAAAATTATCCTTAAATCGACCCCAAGTGCTGTTTTTTAACATTCGCGATGTAAAATTCAATAAAAGTGAAAGTGGCAACTCGAAATTCCCGAGTGTGTTAGTTTCTAGGAAAAAGCAAAAATACCCACAAAATTATTTCCGAAGGTATGAAGAGACGACTGCTTGATCTCTATCAAGTTTAGCGGGAACTACAAAAAAGTACAAAATCCCAGAGCAGGCAGAGCAAATTCCAAATAAATTTAGATAACTTATTTGACATCGCACATGTTGACTCGCTCGAAACAATGATGACCGAGAAAGACAATATGTTCGCTAAGGAATCAGGACGTGGAGGCTGTTTGTTTAATGTAGATAAGAAATTAACTGAGTTGGTGGAAGAAAAAAGAAAACTGTCGACATCTAATTTTTCACAATATTTCCAGTTCACCTGAGCAACCTTTTATGAAGACACCAACCACTGATGTACCGCCTGAATCAGCAAAGTGATTTTATTTCAACAAAACTTGTGGCGAACTAAGCTAAATATAAGAGATTTCATATTTATTCTTTAGACCACCGTGGAAAGCTATATACGAATATCCCATGAATAAGTCGACGAGGGTTTTTGGGGTCGCTGAATACAAATTTGAGGTCAGATTTTCAAAATCTAAGATGGTGGACTCAATATAAGAAATTGAGTCTCCGCCATCTTGAATTTTGAAAATCTGACCTCAGATTTGTATTCAGCGACCCCACATTCCCGTATAACAAATTTGGTGCGAATCAGTTGTTTCTTAAACAATACGTCAGCCATCTTGGATCCGTCATTTTGAATTTCAAAATTTTGGAAATAAAGCCTCAGATTTGTAATCGACGACCGCAAACACTCCCATTTGGCAAATTCAGTACAAATCGGTTGATTTTAAAAAAATACCGTCATTTTGGATTGGCCATCTTGAGTTTGGTAAATATGACCTTGGAATCGTGAAAAATTCTTCCACCATATTGGATTTTCGACTGCCATATGAGATCCGCCATGTTAGATTTTGTCAACCTATCACACCGGATTTTTAGAGGCGTCTATCAGCTACAATTAGAGCCAATATATGACCCGATCATTTGCGTATTTTTATTTTTACAAGCTTTTTATGCTGGATACTCCATTTTCCTCCAAATTCCATGTTGGAGCCGCCATTTTGAAATTCGAAAACACTCAATCTCATATGAGAGCTTTTGAGCATGTGATCTCAAAAATGTTTCCGCTGCGCTCATTTTTGGGCAGACCTATGTCCTGCTTGACCTGGAATATCCCAACTAGTAATAACACTATTTGTTATAAGGGTGATAAAGGGTAATTCTTTTAGAGGTACATTTTTCAGTAGTGATTTTATGACGGATCACGCGTGCAACATTTCAAGCTATCGTGGCATTTTTTTTTCGGTATTGTTTGACATTTCGTCATGGAAATATTTAACTCAGCACAGCGTTTATGTGGAATGTGTTTCGAGCGATTAGTATAACTAAGAGTCCACATGATCGGCCTACCAAATGCACGATTCGCTATACCATTAAAAAATTTGAAACCCACATAGTGGGTGAAATAATGAAATAATTTAATCCGACCGACCTTGCAAAACAGCACCAAGCTTAAAAGCTTAGATTACAATGTTTTCGACCAAAATTTTGTTCAGCCCATTTGTTTTTTAAGCAGATGTAGCTCTAGAGCTATCATTACATCCAGACAAGACAACGGTTTGGTTCGGCTTATGCGCTGGTGTAATCAACGGTCCATATTTCTTTAAAAGTAAGGCCAGCCGTAGCTGTGGAAGACGCCCGTTTTCGCACAATGACAACAGACAATTTGCTGCCTGAACTCGAAGCTCGTGATCTCAACGACATTTGGTTCCAACAAGACAGTAGTACTTGCAACACAGCCTATGCAACCATTGCATTATTCCATAAAAACAGTTAATTACATAGAACGGACCGATGAATTGGCCCCCTAGAGCTACATTTTTTCCTTTGGCGCTACGTCATGTCCAAAGTCTACATGGATGAGAAAGCTACGATAAAGTAATTGGAAGCCGTTATTGCGTCATTCGCTAAATACCACTACAAATGCTCGGACGCGTCATCGAACGAGGAACTTCAGAATGGACTATTGCATTTAACGCCAACATTTGAAAGAAATTATTAATAAAAACTAAATTTAAAGAATAGTTCTCATGTATGCTAATAAAGATTACGCGAAAAGTTGAATATTTAGATTTTTTTATACTTTTTGAAGGATACCTCTCACAGAAATCTTGAACTCGAAAAATCGTCAGTCACGAGTATTTTGCTCTGAACTCTTTTATTAGAGTATATAGAACTTTCTCATGGTTAAAAACTTGCTGAAAAAGGGCCGATAACGGAAAGTCCAAACAAGTTTTGCAACCATCAACATCATTCAAGTCAAATAAAAATTTGAGCAGGCCTACAAGACTCATATCAATTACAAACTGTTAATGAATTAACAGCTACCGGTAGCTGTAGGTATTTTTGGATGAAGATATACCTCTGATATGTCACAACCTAAGGGAGTACTAAAAATTTCAAGAAATATTTGACAATGCAATAAATTTTTTTATAGCTACTATTGTATGCTGCCAAGAGCAAACTATAAATATTATTTACCAACTATTGACTTTATCTCGTTTGAAAGAGACTCTTCAGACTACATATTATTCATTGCAAAAATGTTCATACTGCCACTTTTTTATCTGCTCTTTCGAAGCTACTAAACGGTTACTCTTTAAAAGTGTAACTGATTTAAGAAGAGAAAAGTGATGTGAAGTACTTATGAGTACCTAGTTGGAACAGTGATACCATTTTCAGTACCTACAGCTATACTTTTTCTATACATTGGCGCTTTGAATAGCACGAAAACAACAATGGTCTGCACATCTTCAAAACATTCTTGTATATATGTATGCACTCATTTTTTTTTAAATTTTCAAAGTAACAGCAAAAAGAAACACTCGACCTCAAAAAAGTATATTTCAACTGAACATTTTGTATATTTGTGAAATGTTTAAAGATCATCAGTGATCTCCTGTGTCCTCTTTATGAGGAGATCTCTTCAGTCATTGAATTTCTGCAACAAAAGTAAGTCGCATTGTTTGCCTATCCCATCAAAAATCGATTACTTTCACCTAAGCCCCATAGAAAATAGAAGCAACATAATAAACGAACCAAGCAGATAGTTCCTTGGTAGTAGACATAGAAAATAAAAAATGTTATTAAATTGAAAATTTTTAAGTAAATAAATAACAAAGATTTTTGGTTTTTTTTTTGGAATGCTGATTTTTTATTTATTAATAAATAAACTGTAAGTAATTATAATAAAATGATAATTATTTATAATATTTCATTTAAAGTTTTGGAAGATAGCTCATAATCCAACTGTAGAATGAAGCAACGTTGCCGTAAACTCCTGGGTAATTGTTATAACCACAACCATAACCCCAAGAAACAATACCAACCAGCATATTTCCAGATACTAATGGGCCCCCAGAATCACCTTGGCAGGCATCCTTGCCATCGTCATCGGTACATATCATTGTAGGTTTAATCGATGAACCATATCCATAATTACGGCAATATTCTTCGAGAACTATTTTCACGTTAGCATATCGCAATTTTGTTGGAGAAGAACCGCCATACGATGTAGTTCCCCAGCCAGAGACAACTGCGGCAGCACCATTAGCAGGCTCTTTTTTAGCAGGAACAATGGGTTGAGCGGATGGACCAAATTTGATATCGCTGGTCAAGACAACAAGACTAATATCGTTTACCATAGTCGACGGATTGTATCCTTCGTGGGGTATAATTTTTATAGCCGAAATCAACTGGCCACCACTGTTCTTAGTTGTTGAACCAACACGTACTGTCAGGGCGCTTGCAGACATACCTGCTGTGCAATGAGCAGCAGTTGCAATGTATCTTTCAGAAATGATGCTGGCGCCGCAAAAATGATTACCGCTGCGTTGAAGTGAAACTTGATAGGGGTAATTGGTGATATCGGTTTCAAAACCACCAACAATGCGTCCATCTGACATTGGCAGGAGACCTCCTTCTGGAATAGCAGCTCCAAGAGCGCATGCAATAACCGACAACAAAACAACGAATTTCAACATGCTGATCAACAAGAAGCAGTTAACTTATGAATTATTCGAAAAATTGCACCATTTTATAGCAAAACTTTTTGAATAATTTGTGCATGACGAAACGAAAAATTAGCTTAATTTTATTGAAAACTTGAGAAAGATAAGATTAAGTGCATTGTTTAATATTTCAAATCTCTAATATTAATAATAAAATATTGCTAAATTCTTTTAAAATGTATAACAGAGATAGTATCTTACTTATGATGCAGTTGGGTCACTTATCGCACATGACCGTTGAAGGACGCAGCTCTCATGAGTACATTAAACTTCTTGCCTTTTGCTCAAATCAAAATGGTCTTTGTAGACGTGCATTCAAATTGCTACAAGTAGCGTAGGTTTTCTATGCTGATGTTGAAACAATATGTATGGATATATCAGCTGAATAAGAACTAAATAGCTTCTTAGTTCACGCGATTCAAATTAAAATTAAAGTTCTTGTCACTAACTATTTATTTGCAATTTTTTTAAACTGCTCAGAAGAAAATCCTAGAGTATTGTTTGAAAAGCCAATGAAACCAAGAAGGTTACTGCATAGTGTCGATTTTGGTGTGGTGGGGCAATTGGTCCATATTTTTTCAAAATTAAAATGGCAATGAAATTTACTGTGAATGGAGCAGTGATAAGAAACTTTTAGTGGAGTTTGTTGAAAGATATTGATGTGCAGAATATGTACTTATGCGGATAATACTCAAATTTTTCAACACCTCAAAGGCAACATCATCGACCTAATTGACCCATCATTATGCGAAAAAGTTTTTTAAAGTTTTGGTATAAGATTGAATGACATATTTTTCGTTATTAACCGGATGCACTTTAATTTCCAATAAAAAAAAAAAAAATATTTTACCAATTTATATAGTATTTCATTTAAAATTTAAAGAAATACCTCGGAGACATCGAAAATTGCAATTTATTACACAGGTCTGTACACAAATCTGTCTTAGTTTCAGTTCGGCTGGATTATTGAACTAAAAAAAAAGATATCGATAGACTTGAAAACCAGTTTTGAAGAGGATATAATACTACTTTCGCATGTAGTAACGAGTTTTGATGAGAAAACTCAATTCAGGGTGTAACGTACTCTCGAGTAATTAGGATATCACAAAAACCTGACGTGATGAAGTATGTCTGAGGTTGGAATCAGATACACCAAAAGCATATAGTAGTGGATATGTTCTGACCGCCAGACCTGAGGACAAAGTTTTATTTTACGGGCTTAGTGAATTCTTCTTTAGAGCTTAGTGTATTCTTCGGAATAGAACAGAACAATAAACGAAATGAAATCGACATTGTTATATATTCAACATTATTTTTTTAATATTTTTGTATAAGCAGCTAGCTGAACACATGTGGAATTTAGAGAAATCAAAAGAAAAAATAAAACTTTAACGCACACAACATCTAATTACGTTTGAATATAACGTTATATCGCCAATTTCCCATACAAATACCCGTACATGCATAAGTGTCCAGCCAGACCACACCCGAACGCCGAGGTAGTAAAAAATATACATTCTCTTAATTATCCTTGTGCATATATTTTGCGCTGATTGATAAATAACCAATAAAATTTTAGACAAAGTCGAGACGAGTCACTAGCTCATTTGGAAATATATTTAAAGTACAATTTAAATCAAAAAAGTTCTGACCAGAGCCATCTTACCGTAGGAGGGCTATAAAGAAATCAAATAGGTGTCGTAGTAGCGCAGATATTCGATAGTATCACAAAGAACTTACTTTGCTTTATGTGTATTCGTAAATGATTTTGCTGAAATGTCGATCGAACCTACCGCAGCACTAATCTATATAATACCAATAAACTACGAATATCCGCACTTAAAAAACCAAATTCGTACTCGTAAAATAAATAGTTAATCATCATCATCGATTGGTGAAATCAGTGCTCCGGAGGTGATTAGAATAGTTCACAAAATTTATTTCATGCACGCGACATTTCAGGAAGCAACGATTACCATATCTATAAAAATTGTAGACTGATATTAAATATGTTAACTATAGTAGGAGCAAGTTAAATCGTTTACTGATAGTAATACTTTTTTATAAGTAATTTAAATAGAAGTTGTGAAGCTAAAAAAGTGGGTGATGAGTTTAGTGTCAGAAATGATTTTATGCGACCAACTTATGGTACATATCTCTTAAACGCTTAAAGATAAAATCTACATTAACTAAGCAACAACATTCGCTAGAATAGCTCATTTAATATCCAACCAACATTTTTGATCGTTAAGTTTCCTAAAATATTTTGCTTTACTTCAGTCTTATTACTCCGTAGTAAATTCAGGTATAGTATCATTGGATATCATACCCATTCTAAAGGCATGTGGGCTAGTTAGAACCCTGGTCGAAAAGCTGCATCTACTTTGAGTCAAGGATATCAAATATTTTTTATTCATTTCATTAAAACGGTGCCTAGTACTAGTGCAAGAGCAACTTTTTCCTTTAATGTGGGAGATGTGTTGAGGTTTTTATTCCAGCTTTACTTGTGGATCTTTCGTATTTTTATTGACTATTGTTGTACAGTGCCCTGATATTGGCATTTGGGTTAAGAAAAAAGCCAGAAAAGTTCTTAAGCGTCAAATGATATCGAAATGCATCAAAAAGTTGGCTCAAGTCGAAAAATATCGACTAGTATGGAAAATAGTCAAACAAGCAGAAAATTTGAGAATGTTTTCTCCTAGATTTGGAACTTAAATTTTAAAATTTGGAATAATAAACAACTTTGTTTTATTTTATTTAATAAATCGCAGTAGTTCCAGAAACAAAGAAGAAGCAGAATCAGCTAAGCACCAGCAGTTGGAATACCGAAAACATCAAGGACGCCATCTATCATATCTGATAGCAAGGTTTTTTGATAACCAGGCTGATACAGGAAATGTGGCCCTTACTTAAGGCTTGAGTTTATAAGTAAATCGATGTATTTCACTACTGTTTGATTTCTTGTGGGTTCCGATGAAGTTGAACAGCAAAATACCTTTATTGCCTGACTTAAGCTACGTGTGATGCATGCTTCGGCTGGAGATAAAGGACTAAAAGAGAGATTAAGAATTTGAATTTAAAATGTGTCACAAAATCTCGTTTCTTTCAGTTATTAGTTAGTATAGCTCGAAAATCTGAACACTTGACTCCAATACAGAAATCGAATTCGGACTTCGGCATCAAAAAATACACATTTCTAACTTTCGCAGATTAAATCATCCTGAGAAGGTCTAACAAGAGATCATAGAGATGTATTTTATAACATTTTTTATTTTATTAATAATCGTTATTAGCCCTGAGGTATACATAATTAATAAAGACTACTGAACTATAAAAACAAAGGCGTTTCATAATCGACTGAAGTTGAATTATCTTCATTGTCCTCTTTGCAATGACTTCTTTTGAGCACTACCTCTGTAATTGCGCTGCTCTGTGTAGGAGTAGGCTTATATGGAAAAGGTTTACTTTTTCAATAATATAGCTGACTTCGTTAACACTGGGATATGTCATCTCTTCCTGTTTTATTAAAGAATTCAAATAGGTGTGGGAGTAGCGGAGCCGTCCGTTTCTATTTGACAATATCACAAAAAATAACTCTGGTCTATGTGCATCGGTAAATAATTTTACTGGATAGCCTGCCTTACCTTGCACAACACCTTTGGCACATATTCATATAGAACCAATAACCTATGAATACCCGCACTTTAAAAAAAATAAAAAACTAATCATCGATTAGTGAAATCAGTGCTTCAGAGATTATTAAAATAGTTCATAAAAACTATTTTATGAACGCGTCATTTTAGGAGCACCGATAAGCGTATCTATAAAAATTGTAGACTGAAATTAAAACATATGCAATTACGTAGTAGGAGTGAGTAAAATCGTTTTCTGGTAGTAATAATTTTTTTATGATTTAATTAAAATTTACTAAATCAAACTGAAGGTAATTAGGAAATTATTAAAAATTTTCCAAAAGTACTGAAAATTCGTCCATAGTACCGAATGCAAGTATTTTCTAAAAATTTATTGAATGTACCTAACGCGTATTTTCTACAAAACAATGCCATCACTGGCCCTGGTGCTCACTGAAGGGAGTAGTTTATTCTCTACACTTAGGCTACACAACGCATTAAAGCATTCCAGAACTGTTTTTAACTTGTTGTATTTCAATACATCGACTTTTAAAGTGAGCTGATCAAAAAAAACATCGAAAGAGACGGTTAAAATAATAATATATAGAATAATTTCAGAAAGTATATAAAAAGTCCAGACAAAGTCTAAAAGCGTCAAATTGTATCGAAAGTTATCAAAAATTTGCCTAATGTATGTTTTAGAATCATTTTTATGAAAATAAAATTAATGTTTGAGCTAATTTATTTAAAGTTTTTAAGTTTTTTTCATAAAACCTTTGCATTTTTAAACCGAAAATGTGCTCGGTGTTTTATTCTATTTCCCATAGTTTTTGATATATTTTGTTTCAAAAAAAGTTAAGTAAAGTCTAAAAAAAACAAAGTTTGAATATATTTAAGGAATGACTTATATACTTGCAGCTATGTATTGTAATATAAACTTTGAAAAATTCTCAGTATTGGTGACAATTTAGAAACTTTGTTGCAGAAATAACGTTGCAAGTTGTAGACCTATTTCAGAGAACCTAGCTATATATAGAGATATATTAAAGTGTTAAAAGTTCCATCGACAAAGGTAAAATGAACTTAATGGAATATCTGGATAAATCTTGTGAGAAAATTGTAGTATCAAAACATGAAACATCGTCATTAGATAACTAAAGAAATCGCTGACTCAAGTTCAAAGGCTTGATAAGGAAATTAATGGTAGTTTTGACGATCAATTTAAACGATATAGAAGAGACATCAGAAAAGGCAACATGGAGGTCCTTTCAATATAAGACTGGTGCACTACCAACTAAAAATTGAAACCAAATTGCCCATAAAAAGTTTCAGTTAAGGCAGCTGGTATTGAACAGTATATGTATATATGAACTTGCAAAAGTACTAAAAGTTGATCCAAGACTGTGGCGACGAAGGATAAGGGGTAAGTAAACTAAAAACTCAGATCTTAAAATTTATAAACATTTCTATTAACTACTTAGTTTTTTATCGAAATGTCATTGTTTTTAGTCCATTCTGTTACATTACTAACATACGTCATACGGGGCATATGTACAACCAGTAGCACATAAATTAATTTCTCGATGTGTTTTCAATACTAAAAATATAAAATGAAATAAAAACTTTCGTCTGAGCAATTGTATTTGCTTATAATTATGAAATAAGTACATATTGGTCAAACGAAGTGGTTAAGTCTTTTTTATTATTATGTCTTCTTCACTACAATATACTAATGCCATCTAGGACAACAATCTTTTTAGCTAACTGAACCTGAGTATAGCAATTTTTCTGAAGCATACTGGCTCATAATACTATATTGGTGTCAAGATTTTTAGGCTTCAGACAAACTCTTCTCTTCTTCGTTTCGATTTTTTAGCAGCGCTTTTGAAGTATTTCGTTGCTCTGATGAAGAGATTGTAATTTCTTTGGCTTAAGTTTACTTTAGGGACAATTCTCCGATTTTATGTATTTTTTTTTGGAGAAGTAGCGTACTATTAATAAATAATAAATCTGCAAAAAAAAATTGTCGGTCGGATCTGGTTTAGAAGGTATAGCCATCCAAAGTTGCGGATATAGCTTTCTTAAAAAACGCTATAAGTTAGGAACCCCTGGATGAATTCAAAATATCATATTAAAGGTAATTTAATGAGGTATAAAATTGTAATATTGATAATTGAATTTTGATGGTTAGTTTTCGAGATATGAAGATTTTTGTAAAATGTTGATCTTATTTTTTTAAAAAAAACCGTTATTTTTTCCAAAAAATGTATTATTAACCTACAGTGATATATATATATTTAGAAAGAAAAGTTTATTACCTTTAAAATGATGCGCCATTTGTACTATATTTTTTTATGTTAATCAAATTTTTACCGGAAAATATAAAAAAATTAATAACCTTACTCTTATGCAAAAATACTGCGGCTAGCAACCCAGGTGTTGGATACATTATAGACTGATACCGGCCGAAGGCCGCCGCGAAGCCGGTGTCGGATTTTTGGGACTTTTAAGTCCTGAGCTGCAGCCGTAGGCCGCCCACTTACCCTTACTCTTAAGCAAAAATACTGTGGCTAACAACCCAGGTGTTGGATACATCATAGACTGATACCGGCCGAAGGCCGCCGCGAAGCCGGTGTCGAATTTTTGGGAGTTTTAAATCCTGAGCTGCGGCCGTAGGCCGCCCACTTACCCTTACTCTCAAGCAAAATACTGTGGTGAGCAAACCAGGTGTTGGATATACTATAGCAAGGTCAAAATTCAATTATCAATACCACAATTTTATACCTCATTAAATTACCTTTAATATGATATTTTGAAAATTCATCCAGGGGTTCCCAACTTATAGCGTTTTTTAAAAAAGCTATATCTGCAACTTTGGATGGCTACATCTTCTAAACCAGATCCGACCGACAATTTTTTTTTGCAGATTTATTATTTATTCATAGCACGCTACTTCTCCAAAAAAAATAAATAAAATCGGAGAATTGTCCCTAAAGTAAACCTGTTCCATTTCTTTTACTGATTTTGACGCATTTATCTACCCAGCAGCTCCTTAACTCATTTGAGTAGCAAAAGTTAATACATGCAAATATTTCGCTCACAACTTGGATTTTCTCTTCTTTGTTGCCACGTTTTGTTTTTATTTGATGCCATCGAAGTATCTAATCAAGTCTAGTGCGTTTTAAAGAAACGTTCTTCGCGTCTACTGCATATACTCAGAAATAACATGTCTCAACCTATCATCGAACGGTTTCAAGAGTTGAAATTTTCATTGAAATCATTATAGCCAGAGATTTTCACTATGTCAAAAAGACTTGGATGAGTAAGTCAAAGGACATTTATATTCGTGGGAACGGGGAGGAGCAAGTAATTTAATAAAAATTTAAATAATCTTAGAAATGTAGTCATTTACCCTTTATAAAGCTAGATAAATATGCACCACTTTCATTATTTATACTTATTGAAAATGACACACATTAAATAGCAACATTATAAGCAATATTAATGATTACCACTACAAATTATAAATAAAAAGTGCTTTCTTAATCTGTAAAGTTTGTTTCTTTGTTTGTATGTAGGGGGTAATCTTTGGGATTACTGAACCGATTTTAAAAACTTCTCTACTAATAAAAAGCTACACTCTTCCTGAGTAACATCGGATATATTTTATTTTAATAAAAATTAATCTTGCCGTCTGTGGTAACAGGAGCTTAGAAATTTTTTTATGGGATGTACATATATAGTCGATGTCAAGCACCTCATGAAATATGGACGGGATTATACAATGGGGCGTACCTCTCACTCAGAATTGAAGTGTATATCTGTAGTACCTGTTTATTTTACAGGTTACATTAAGACAACGATGGCCACGTAGTGGAACTTTCCGCCTTCATGGCCCGAATCGTTATTCGACGCACAAACAAGCAAAAAACAATTTGCAGAATTTCAACGCAAGCGACGCACTGCGTTGACTTGAGTTCAAATGAAATCAAAAACAACACACAAAGGCATTAGCGACGGTGCCGCTTTGTGTATCGACGGGTGTAGCAATTGTTTTTGTTTGCAGGGGTATTTTTTTTTTTGTGCTGTGACGAATTCGAAAATGAGCGCAAAAAATATCGTTTTTTGTGGCTTGATTTTGTTGATGCGTCTGTTGAATTTTTTTTGAATAGCGATTTTAAGAATATATGGGCCCCTTTAAAGATCTGAGGGCCAGAGGAGAGTCCCACCGTTACTCCTCTCCCTGTCGTCGTCTTACATATCGTTTCCGGTTAAAGTTAAACACATGAAGTCTTTGAAAATGTCAAGTAGCGCAATAGTTCTTTTCCCTTTCAAAATAAGTTTAATTTTTTTATTATAAGCGTTGTTAACATTTTCAACATGAAAGAGATTATGTTCTCATTTGGTACATGCATGTACATGTGTATATTAAACTTTAATATATAACTTTTTTAAACTTTACGTTTAACAAACTACACTTCGTTACTTTTCATAACTTTTTTCACCAGAAGTTCGTCAGCCTTCTCTTTTAATGAGAGTACTAATATCAGCTCCCTCTTCAACATGTACGAAATTAAAAAAAAATCGGATGCCATTACCCAAAATGTTTGTGTTTTTATAATGGAATAATGTACTCTATTTTATGTAAAACCTCATTATATCTACATAGCATAAAATGGGGGATAGTTTCGTGACCCCCAAATTCCTCTTCCTAGATCACGAAAAAACAAAGTTCAATTATGCCATAAAACGGCTGCCACACACGTGGTATACGGCAATAGCTCCACTGAGCCGTTCCGTTCATTTATTGTTGTGTTATGATATTTCCTTAAACTCATGTAAGAGCAGGTATTAATTTAAACAGAAATATACACAGAATGCGGTTTAGTTTAACAAATCTGTCCAACTTCTATGGTATGCAGATGACTTAAGCATCATTGCTGTCCTTTATCGAACTCAAAGTCTGGCAAATATGCTCTAATGTCAAGGTTGTCAAGCTTTGTCTAAAAAAAAATTGTTATGTTATTAAATATCCGGTGATCAGCTACTTTAAACCAATGTAGTCTTGCAACTTCGATGCAGCTGACCAAAGCTGGAGCTTTGGTGTTGAATTTTAACCAAATTGTACAAAAAACGTCACTCCCAATTAAAATACCCTCAATGTTATCAATGTACTAAAACAATTAAACAATTAACGCATCTTTTTCTCTTTTTTTTTAATTGAGTAAGGATTTTTAAATATATATATATGCATGCACATAAATGAGATAATAAGAAATTAATTAAAAGGTTTATATTGCACAAAAGTTTTGCGCTTAATCACGATTAAGATTTTTAAAAAACTATGATAAGCACACGCGCACGCTTACAGAAATTTACTATAAAAGCTGCAACATTTTTAATATTCGATAGTCGTTGATTAGTTCGTCGTTGATCAATATGTTGAAGTTCGTGATTCTGTTGTCTGCTATTGCCTGCGCTCTTGGAGCAGCTATTCCTGATGATGGTCTATTGCCACAATTAGATGGACGCATTGTTGGTGGTTCAGCCACCACCATCAGCTCCTTCCCATGGCAAATATCACTTCAACGCAGTGGTAGCCACTCTTGCGGTGGTTCCATCATGTCCGGTAATATCATCGTGTGTGCTGCTCATTGCCTGCAAGGCGTTTCTGCCAGCGCCTTGAAAGTTCGTGCTGGCTCCACCACATGGAACTCTGGTGGTACACTCGTAAGCGTTGCCGCATTCAAGAATCACGAGGGATACAACGCAAATACCATGGTTAACGATATTTCTGTCATCCGGTTATCCAGCTCATTGGCTACTAGCTCTACTATCAAAACTATCGCTTTGGCTACTTCTGCTCCTGCTAATGGTGCTGCTGCTCAAGTTTCCGGCTGGGGAACTCTAACCTCAGGATCATCGTCTATTCCTACCACATTGCAATATGTTAATGTAAACATTGTTGGTGTTTCACAATGTCAATCTTCAACCTACAGCTATGGAAGTCAAATCAAAGACTCTATGATTTGCGCTGGTACTACCGGTAAGGACGCTTGTCAAGGTGATTCCGGTGGCCCATTGGTTTCTGGAGGAAAATTAGTAGGTGTCGTCTCCTGGGGTTATGGCTGTGGTGCAGCTAAATATCCAGGTGTTTATGCCAACGTTGCCAACTTGAAATCTTGGGTTGACAGTGCAGCTAAGTCCGTTTAAAATGATAATTATCTGGTTATCTAATGCAAAAAATTTTATTTAAATAATAAAAAATAATTTTGATTTTAATAAAATATCTTTGGAGATTTCATTAATAATTTATTCAGTTCAATCTTTTATGGGCCGTTTCATGCTTCCATAATAATAAAAATTGGAGTCGAATGACATGCAGAATAAAATGAAGTCACACGATATTAAATGACATCAAATAGTATCGAATGTAGGGAATGTTAGTGGTGTTTGATATAAGAACCATATTATTGCTCTGCGCATCGCATAAGTTACATTGCATTGTAGACTGGCATTAGTTAAGTGTTTGAGCTCATTTGAAGAGTAAAATCTGAACTTTAAACTAATTGTCCGACTGACTTGGAATCACCGCCCAGACCAAAGCTTTCATAATAGTAACATAATATTCAGTGTATACATTTAATTATAAGTTTTGGTTTTTATACACAAAGAACCTTTAATTTCTGTTTATTAGTTTTGTGGAATCATCCAGAGCAATCTTAAAGTCGAAAAGATATGAAACTTTCAACACACAATTTATTATTCCTACAAATGTATGGAAAAAATATAAAATTACATATATACTGATACGCAAGAAAAAAAGTCATTCATAACATAGATAAAGTTTACCGCTGCGAGACACAATATATGGAAAGGGACCCCCAATAGGCTCTTTTTTGTGAGTATAACCGGGGTGACCACAAAAAAAGAACGGTGCTCCTGTTTCGTTCCTTTTAAAGACACCACAAATCTCTTGCCCTATCTAAACCCTAACAAATAGCTTAATATTTTGCAAATAGGAGGCCATTTTGAGCCCGGGGCCATAGGCTTTAAAATCTTTAGCCCTATCTCAATCCAGCTCTGGATGATTCTGACATGTCATTATGTCGACATAATGTCCCAAGGAAGATTCTCAGCTCTATTTTTGCACTAGCAGCGCTTTAAGGGCTGTTCATAGAGCTGCCAGCAGTACATATCGCTTTAAGGACTACAATACAGTCGTCCACAGTTCGCTTCAAGCAAGATCAAAATCGAAAAAATTGTCAACCAAATCTGACAATGCACGATTATTAGTGGCTTCATCGTGTTCAGCGACTGATGTTTTTAGATTTTGCAGACACAAGATAGTAATTGTGCATTGTCAGATTCAGTTGACAATTTTTTCGATCTTGATCTTGCTTGAAGCGGACCGTGCGCCTTAGACCACATTTCTTCAGTTCAAGAGCAAATGTTTGTTCTGTGTGAGGAGCTTTTGGATGCTTTCTACTTTAAAAAGTTATAACTTTACTACATCTGAAGAAACCCTGAAGTTTCACAATATTTGATATATATTTTAATTTTAAATGAAGATTTGCACAAATTCATACAAAAATTAAAAAAACTTACACGGATATTTTATTCAAACTCTACGTCCCTAATTGTAGATATTGTAGAAATACCACTGAGAAAAAGATCCTCAAAATGATATAATGGGTCTGGGACCCGATGGCTTGGTATTTATCAAGATCGATTTTTATCAATAGATGCAATTAAAACTTATTAGAAAGCAAGAGTAAAACTTCTTCTTTTAGGCGGAAAGTTATCGAACTACATTTTAAGGAAAACATTTTATTTTATCACAAAATCTGTGAACATAGCTTACATTTTTTTTCAAGCTCGTTTCCTTCTACAATGGTTCAAACATTCCTATAGAAATGTAAGAATGACGAGTAACATAACAAAGGTGAGCGTGGTTATTGGTAAAGAAATCTATTGCGCACTGTTTAATTGTTACCGCTCAACAATCCATGTTAATTGAAAACTCAAAACATAAAATTTATAAACATTTCTATTAACTATTTAGGTTTTTATCGAAATGTCATCGTTTTTAGTCCATTCTGCTACTTTATTAACATACGTCATACTTGTTGTGCAACCACCTCGCAGGGCTTATGTATCACCAGTAGCACATTAATGAATTTTTTGATGTCTTTTTAATACTAAAAATATTAAATGAAACAAAAAATATCGTATAAGCAACATGTATTTGCTTATAATTAATAAATAAGTAGATGTTGGTCAAACGAAGTGGTGAAGAGCATTTAAGTTTTTTTATAATTATTATTAGTTATGTCTTCAACAAATTTTGCTGACACAGAGAGTACAGAAACCAATTGTTTTCAAGATATCAGCGAAAAACTGAAATTTATCCTCTAAGACAGTCGGAAAACGATCTGTTTTTCATCTTCAAAAGTCCAACGGAGTACGAATATAAAAACTAAGTAATTTTATTCAAAACAATATTTTTCCTTTATGAAAGCCGTGAGATTTTTCAAAATTTGTAAAAAATAAAGGAACCTTTGATAAAAAAAAATTAATTTCAAATACTTAGAAGGTGTGCATTTTAAAATTACGTATAAAAGCATTATTGTCTTCCGCAACCTTTTTTCCAGGTAAGGTCAAAATGTGAGTAGTGGGTAAATATCTGGTGTTTATTTTTTAAGGTTGGAAAGCCTGCCCTGATGTCCTTACTATCAAGAAGATTAAGAAAGATTGCCAACTTTGAAATATTGAAATAATTGATTCCTGCCCATAGACCCTACTTATGTTATAAATGCATCATCCATCTGTTGGTTTGTTCTGCAATAACTCGATATCCGATTATCCGATTTTTGAGACTATTTTTATTATTTTTCACTTATAGATATGTTGTCCAGTTAGGTCTTAGGGCATTACTTACTTCCAAATTCCCTTGACTTCACCCGGGATGTCAGAAAATTTCTACAACTTGATAACTATCAACCGATTTTACTAAAACTGAATTCGTTTGAAAGATTGAAATTGCGTTAAATAGTGTGCATTTCTTTTGCGGTGCCATGCCATGTTGATGAATTCATTTTGATGACATTTAGTATGGAGATAGATATTTATTCGTTGGAAGAGATTTGTTGCTTTTTAGTGGGAGGTGTTACGCCCATAACGGGAGAAACGTTTCTATGGTTAAAGCGGCTATCCTGAGTTAGAGTTCGGCATAGTTATAGGGAAAGGACATTTAATCGTTATCACACTAAGCTGCGCTGACTTGAGTCTTAGGTAATGAAGGATCTCATATTTTTTTATGTTTGAAACTTTATATACCTTATTATATCTAGCAGTGTTGCATTTTGTATACTTTACTTTACCTGGTGTCGAAAAACATATCAAATATTCAAAATTAACAAACATTATGGAATTTATCAAAATGTAACGAGAAATTCAACACAATAACAATGACAATTCCATTTTTCAAATCGCTTTTATTTGTTACTTTGCCCTAATAAATTGTAAGCCGTGCCACAACCACCGTCACAATCGACAATTTTGACCATAAAACTATACCATTAAATATACTTAGTTGTATGGTAGTTGCCACGCCCACTAGTTTCATTTCGCCCAATTACATCTATGAGATGAGATATCTAATATGCAATAGACCGCCTATATAAAATTTCATAGCGATAGCTTTATTACTTCCCTTTTCAAAACATATGGTAATTTTTGTGCGCGATCTCACCCTCCCTAACGAGTTTTTAATAAAAATTAAATCATAAAATATCAAAAATTTGTCAGTCAATAATGAAGAACTCTTCATATTCAAGACATTTGAATTGGGCATGCTCAATTTAGAGTTATAAAACATATACAAAAAGCTTCATTACTCGCAGACATGACAATGCACATTATAACTTTTTGCTCTATATAAACGATACCTCAAAAGATATGTGGAATAGAACAAAAAAATTTTTTGAATTTATTTGATTTCTTCATTTCATTTTAAAATATGTTGGGTTATAGGGGATCATAGTTTCAAATTCATGTGACCCTGAAAGCGGCTATAACTTTGTGAAGAAACATCAAAGTTAACCATTTGAAAGCTCATTTTAAAAAGGTATGATAAGTAGTACTAAGTGATGTGTTTAGTAGAAATCAGCTGAAACAATTTTTAAATCTAATACATGGCCTCAAAAGTATACAAAGAAGCCTTTTTTTTAAGTACAAAAAAGGTCAAAATCGTAACTACTCCGAGGAAGAGAATATTTTTCACTATCATTCTACAAATTTTCAGCAAAATAAAAAGTGTCAAAATTATGAAATGAAGGAGTTAAGTTTTTTTTTTTTTTGTATAAACTGATAAAAAAAACTTGAGATACGTCATATGTACCATAGGGTGTTTATTTTGAAAATTTTGTAGATTAATTCTATTTTTTTTTTGCCTAGATTGAGGCTTAAAAATAATTGCCTCAAAATTTGCGCTTCCTAGATCGAAAATGTAAGCTTTGCGGACAGAGTTTGTGTCCGATTTAGTTGAAATTTTTCGAAAAAATCGTCCTGAAAAATCATAGAAAAAATTTGGATTAGGTGCCAAGATATGAATTGTAGTATGAAATCTTGCATAAAATTTTATTTATCGGGTAAAGTTTCCTTACCCCCGAATCCCTCCTCCTAGATCAAACCAAATTCACTTACGCCATGAAACAGTGGCATACATATGGTGTATGGCAACAGTTCAACTGAGCTGTTCCGTTCCGCTCGTATTCCAGACAGGAATAAGCAGATTTATTTAAGAAAATATGTTCAATTTCTATGGCATGCAAATGACATTTCTGTTCAAACTCTCTAAGTTTTGCCTTCAAAGTCATTCAAAATATGCTACTATTTCAAGATTGTCAAGCACTATCTAAAAGAAATGTATCTCAACGAATATCCGATAGTGAGTTTCTCTAATCCAATCTAATCTTAGACTTTCGAAGCAGCTGACCATAAGTGGAATTTTGGTTTTGAATTTTAACTAAATCGTACAAAAAAAACTTCACTCGCAGTTAAAATACCCTCAATGTTATCAATGTGCTAAAACAATTAAACAATTAACGCTCCGTTTTCTCTTTTTTTTTTACTTGAGCAAGGATTTATATATATATTTATATATATATTTATTATTTATTTATATATATGTATATGCTTATGTACGCAAATTAGATAGTAAGAAATTAATTAAAGTTTTATCTTGCACAAAAGTTTGCGCTTAATCGCGATCAAGATTTTAAAAAAACTATGATAAGCACACGCGCACGCTTACAGAAATTTACTATAAAAGCTGCAACATTTTTAATATTCGATAGTCTTTGATTAGTTCGTCGTTGATCATTATGTTGAAGTTCGTGATTCTGTTGTCTGCTATTGCCTGCGCTCTTGGAGCAGCTATTCCTGATGATGGTCTATTGCCACAATTAGATGGACGCATTGTTGGTGGTTCAGCCACCACCATCAGCTCCTTCCCATGGCAAATATCACTTCAACGCAGTGGTAGCCACTCTTGCGGTGGTTCCATCATGTCCGGTAATATCATCGTGTGTGCTGCTCATTGCCTGCAAGGCGTTTCTGCCAGCGCCTTGAAAGTTCGTGCTGGCTCCACCACATGGAACTCTGGTGGTACACTCGTAAGCGTTGCCGCATTCAAGAATCACGAGGGATACAACGCAAATACCATGGTTAACGATATTTCTGTCATCCGGTTATCCAGCTCATTGGCTACTAGCTCTACTATCAAAACTATCGCTTTGGCTACTTCTGCTCCTGCTAATGGTGCTGCTGCTCAAGTTTCCGGCTGGGGAACTCTAACCTCAGGATCATCGTCTATTCCTACCACATTGCAATATGTTAATGTAAACATTGTTGGTGTTTCACAATGTCAATCTTCAACCTACAGCTATGGAAGTCAAATCAAAGACTCTATGATTTGCGCTGGTACTACCGGTAAGGACGCTTGTCAAGGTGATTCCGGTGGCCCATTGGTTTCTGGAGGAAAATTAGTAGGTGTCGTCTCCTGGGGTTATGGCTGTGGTGCAGCTAAATATCCAGGTGTTTATGCCAACGTTGCCAACTTGAAATCTTGGGTTGACAGTGCAGCTAAATCCGTTTAAAATGATAATTATCTGGTTATCCAAGGCAAAAACTTTTATATAAATAATAAAAAATAATTCGGATTTTAATTAAATAAGTTTGGAGACTTAATTGTTTTTTTTCTAAATTTATTACATATATAATGACATAACGATTTATTCAGATGGATCTTTTAATGGTCGTTTCATGAATCCATAATAATAAAAATTGGAATTAAATGATGTCACACGATATTAAATTATATCGAACAGTATCGAATGTAGGGAATATTAGTTGTATCTGATGTGAGGATCGTATCTTTGCGTTGCGCATCGCATAACTTTACATTTCTTTGGGTAGATTTTACCGCAGGAAAATGATTTTGGATGATGGTCGCTTCATTAAGTATCATTGAAGAGTATCAGACTGTATCAAATGCTATGGTTTCTATTTTCATATAAAAACGAAATGCATAATGTGGCATAGGATTATCACATGTCATCAGACAGAATGATTTATTTTCTAATTTATGCGGAATTTCTAACCGAAAGGATTTGTAATTCTAAAATACAATTTTTGTAGGCTTTATGTCAAAAATTTTCAGCTTTATTTGCTTGAACTAAAATATTGGCTTAATGTACATTGTTTCAACTAAATTAAAATCAATTTATTTTTCTTTATCGCCTTTATATGAATTATACGGAATTTTAAAAAATTAGAATGAAAAATGGTAAAAGTTGAAGACTTGCAAACTTTAAGAGACAAAAGAAAATATACATAGCCCCGGATTAAAAAAAATGGTT
Organism: Meiosimyza decipiens; assembly: GCA_963680825.1. NCBI lineage: Eukaryota > Metazoa > Arthropoda > Insecta > Diptera > Lauxaniidae > Meiosimyza > Meiosimyza decipiens. The sequence goes on along the minus strand of OY804261.1, from coordinate 15,623,050 downwards.
GTATAGTAGGTGTGAAAGTATGTATCCATAGTTTCAGCTGCCATTTTTTATAACTTTTTTTATGAATTTTTATCTATTGCAATATATGAAGGGAACAATATTTTTATTTGTTCGCGTTTTGCAATCCCTTACAATAATTGTACCAGTTGTAGAAGCGGACAGTGTGAGGGGAGATGCTTAAATTCAGAAGAGCGTTTCGTTCTATTAAGGGTAGCAGATGAGGAGTACTTTTCGCTTTTTCATTCACCTTGGGATAAAAGATATAAGTTCGAATGCTTTTCAATAACAGAAGAGATAACCTTGCAAAACTGATTCTCTCCAATAACTTGTAAACTGCAAGAGATATTGCGAAAATTTTAGCATTTTTAAAATGAGCAATGGCAACTTAATGGAAATTGATATCCATTTTGAAGAAAAGGTCTCAACCACATCGCAGCTGAGAGGTAGGCGTGTCGGTGGACCGATTATTTCCATATTCACATTTTTTTGTTTTTTTTTTTTAACCTCTAAAACGTCTGTGACAAATTTCAAGACTCTAGCGCTATTATTTCTATTTATGACCGCCGTTTCATACAAACCCATCAACTGTGCGCCGCCCAGACCAAACTGTTCATAATATGGAGTGTATTCATATATGACGAAATTTATTTGGAAATTTTTATTCTAAAGGGGCAACCCTTTGCGGGCAAAGTACATGTTTCCTCAGAAATTTGTTTTTTGAATTTCTTTTAAGCCAAGCGTGGTCAAACAAAATAATTACGCATTCTTTACTTATTGGTCCAAGCAATTTGCTTAATTTTTTTTTTTTTTTTTTAAATTATACAACAGTTCTTTGACCACATTAAATTACAAAATATTCCAAAAGTTTAAGTATTCTTTTCATGTAAGATGTTGACCTTTTCAAAAGATAAGGTCACACAACACTTGAACTGAACCGAACTACTGACTTAAAAGGTGTGATCTGGCCTCCAGGTACTACTACCTGCAGACCTAAAAAGAATGTTCAGGGTTGGTGTTATCAACACACGGAATTCAGATTTGACATTGTTTTGAAAATTACAGAAGTAGCGTCACTAAAACCGTAGCCACTTGCGAACTAAACATCAGTTTACTATGAAATTTTGACACGTAGAACTTTATTTAACTTGGAGTGACCACTGAAGTTGGTTAACACAATCGATAGGTTAAACGAGACAATGAACACTATTTTGTTTTCCGCCGAGAGCAATATTGCGTTTCAAGTGCCTTCCGACATATTGAATATCAAAAGCAACGAAAGTATTTCGATATAATACAACGACTAAATCGTCTCTCTTGGGTACTTTGGACTTCATCAGTAAAACAAGTTAGAGGATCTATACACACACATTTCTGTGGCAAGTGGGGAAAAGAGAATTTCTAAGCTGAAATTACAATAATAACAACAGTTTTGCGTTCTTCGATGAGCCAAAAACAAAAAAAGATATTTTACAAAACTCAACGGCACTTGAAAGAAGAAGGCTTGTACTTTAAGTTCCTATACACAGTTTTTTGGAAAATAAAAATGCACAATGCTATATAACCTCGTATATTTCAAAAAACAATGTTTTTAGCACTTTAAGGTTAGGATATCTGGTAAACTCCTTGTGATAGAGCAATTCTGAGATTAGATTCAAATACAGCGTGTCAAAAATCTAATAATTTTGTTGACCTGTGTCATTATGAAAAATCGCCTTAAATTATTTGGAGCTTAGGTACTTTTAGCATTGGACGATTTGTGTTTTAGCGATTATGAGAAAAGTCTTTTTTTCGAATGTCTAACTTTATTCAAGTGCTTTCATAATATTCCATATTTTTAACTTTTTGGACTTTTTCAATATATTTCACCATTTTTTGACCTTTTTTTTTGGCTTTTCAACTTTTTTCTCTTTGACTTCCTCAACGTACTTAATTGAGTTTACTATGTTTAATGTTACTTGTTTAAATTTTTCGAGATTTTCAACTTCTTTACTTTTCGAATTATTCAACCTCATTCAACTTTGTTCAAAATTTCCCATATTTTATCGACTTTTTTAGTCTTTCTTAACTTTTTTCAACCCTTTTGAAATTTTTCAACATTTCGCATATTTTTTTTCGACTTTTTAACCTCTTTCAATTTGTTTGTCTTTTCAATTCATTTAACATTTATTCGAGTTTTTCAACCTCTTTCAAATCTTCTGATTTTGATATTTTTCATATTTCTCACACTTTCCAGTTTTCAACTTTATCGTATTTTGCAACCTCGTTCTTAAACACTTTTCAAATTTTTTCGAACTTGTTCAACCTCAAAACGAAAAACCGAACCAGGGTCCTATACTGCTGGTAGATATTGGTTATTAAAGCTAGTGAAATGGGCTGGCATTCATGTGCTTGCTTATACTGCAAAACGTTTTTTACTTTGAGGGGAAGTGTGTCACGTCTAGTGGCGTTCCATGGACATTTAGCGCCCGGAGCGGAGAGGTACTTTTCTGCCCCCCACAATTTTTTCTTCCTGGTGCACCAATAAGTTTTATTTGCTACTAAAAGAAAAGAAGTCATCACATCTCACATCACATTTGATTCTCAACAAATTGTGTATCGAAAGGCAATGTACGTAGTTGTTGGCACGATCGCTTTCATCGCATTTTGTTTTTTAGATTTTTATTTCAATTCTTCCCAGGGTTTGCAAATTTTACGACTTCGGTCCCTAAATCAGCTCTTCTGGCCATGCCGGGTATATGATATGACGGGTGATCCAATACGAGGTCCAACTGGGTTGTTTTGACAGCTGTCATGTGTCAAATGGCTTGTTCATATGACGTTTGTGTTCAGTATTCAATACGACTCAATCATGAATAGACTTACTCCTGAACAACGTTTATTAATTGTGGAAACTTACTACCAAAATCAGTCATCAGTTAGAGAATGTTATGGAGTTCTTCAACATTATTTGGGTCGTTATGAGCGTCGAACTGAGCGCACTATTCGTAACACTATCACCAAATTTCGAACCAATTTTACACTATTGAACATTCATTATTCAACCATAAAGCATACAGCCCGTAATTTGAGAATATTTCTGCAGTAGCAGAGAGTGTTCGTGAAAACCGTGAACTATCGATTCGTCGCCAATCTCAGGTTTTGGGCATCTCTTATGGATCATTTTGGCGTATCTTGAGGCGTGATCTTGGTCTGAAAGCCTATAAAATATAGCTCGTACAAGAAATGAAGCTGAATGATATTGGCTTTCGTTTAAATATCGGCTTATGGGTCTTACAACAACTTCAAATTGATCCATTATTTTATAGAAAAGTTGTGTTTAGCGACAAAGCTCATTTCTGGTTGAACATCTACGTTAACAAGCGAAATTGCCGTATTTGGGCTTTTTAACAATCCCCAAAATCGTTATCTCAAAAACTTATTGAATGCTCAATTTTTTCTAATTCTTTTTAATTTTTGCTTAATGCAATAAATTATTTGCGGACTTATCTTTTACCAGCTAATTATTTACATTACCATTTTGTTATATATTTTTACAGATCTCAGTTGGTCGGATTAAGTATACTCGCATCTATTTTTATTGATTTTTTTTTATATATAGATTTAGTTCTCTTACGTTGTGCAAATAGAGGTATTTTGACTGTAATATATAGTTATATATTTTTTTCAGTAAAATTAAACACATAAATTGTTTGAAAATTTCAGATAACGCAATATTTCTATTCTGTTTCAAAACATATTATTTTATTATAAATGTTGACATTTTCACAATAAAAAGCTTATGGTCACACTTTTAGCACATCTCTTTTAATGAAAGTTCTAATTTAAGCACCCTCTAAAACATGTATGAAACTTATAAAATCTTATACCATAACCCAAAATGTTTGCTTTTTATTTATGGAATAAATGTTCTGTATTTCTCATTATACGTATATGGTATACAACTATATTTATCGGGGATAGTTTCGTGACACCCGAATCCCTCCTCCTAGATCAAACCAAATTCACTTATGCCACGAAACAGTGGAATACATGTGGTGTATGGCAATAGTTCAACTGAGCTGTTCCGTTCCGCTCGTATTCCAGACAGGAATAAGCAGATTTATTTTAGAAAATATGTTCAATTTCTATGGTATGCAGATGACATTAACATCATTTCTGTTCTCTCTAAGTTTTGCCTTCAAAGTCATTCAAAATATGCTACAATATCAAGATTGTCAAGCACTATCTAAAAAAAGTCTATCTCAGCGAATATCCGATAGTGAGTTACTCTAACCCAATCTAATCTTGGACTTTTGAAGCAGCTGACCACAAGTGGAATTTTGGTTTTGAATTTTAACTAAATCGTACAAAAAAAACTTCACTCGCAGTTAAAATACCCTCAATGGTATTAATGTGCTAAAACAATTAAACAATTAACGCATCTTTTTCTCTTTTTTTTTACTTGAGCAAGGATTTATATATATATTTATATATATATTTATTATTTATTTAGATAGTAAGAAATTAATTAAAGTTTTATCTTGGACAAAAGTTTTGCGCTTAATCGCGATCAAGATTTTAAAAAAACTATGATAAGCACACGCGCACGCTTACAGAAATTTACTATAAAAGCTGCAACATTTTTAATATTCGATAGTCGTTGATTAGTTCGTCGTTGATCAATATGTTGAAGTTCGTGATTCTGTTGTCTGCTATTGCCTGCGCTCTTGGAGCAGCTATTCCTGATGATGGTCTATTGCCACAATTAGATGGACGCATTGTTGGTGGTTCAGCCACCACCATCAGCTCCTTCCCATGGCAAATATCACTTCAACGCAGTGGTAGCCACTCTTGCGGTGGTTCCATCATGTCCGGTAATATCATCGTGTGTGCTGCTCATTGCCTGCAAGGCGTTTCTGCCAGCGCCTTGAAAGTTCGTGCTGGATCCACCACATGGAACTCTGGTGGTACACTCGTAAGCGTTGCCGCATTCAAGAATCACGAGGGATACAACGCAAATACCATGGTTAACGATATTTCTGTCATCCGGTTATCCAGCTCATTGGCTACTAGCTCTACTATCAAAACTATCGCTTTGGCTACTTCTGCTCCTGCTAATGGTGCTGCTGCTCAAGTTTCCGGCTGGGGAACTCTAACCTCAGGATCATCGTCTATTCCTACCACATTGCAATATGTTAATGTAAACATTGTTGGTGTTTCACAATGTCAATCTTCAACCTACAGCTATGGAAGTCAAATCAAAGACTCTATGATTTGCGCTGGTACTACCGGTAAGGACGCTTGTCAAGGTGATTCCGGTGGCCCATTGGTTTCTGGAGGAAAATTAGTAGGTGTCGTCTCCTGGGGTTATGGCTGTGGTGCAGCTAAATATCCAGGTGTTTATGCCAACGTTGCCAACTTGAAATCTTGGGTTGACAGTGCAGCTAAATCCGTTTAAAATGATAATTATCTGATTATCCAAGACAAAAAATTGTATATGAATAATAAAAAATAATTTGGATTTTAATAAAATAAGTTTGGAGATTTAATTAATGATTTATTCAGTTCAATCTTTTACGGGCCGTTTCATGCATACTTCAAGAATAGCAGCTTAAAACTCATGCAATTATATTGTATCTTTTGTATTCTTTATCTCTTCACAGAGCATAGGACCTCCACAGAACTTTTCCAACATGATCGATCAGTAGCGAGTGCCTTCAATACTCTCCAATATTTCTCCGATTCACGTTTATCCTGTTGTAGCAATCATTTCCATGATGATTTAGAACGGCCGCGTTTTCTGCTACCCTGGGTGCTCCAATCCAATTCTTTCCAGCAGACTTCTGTTGGTGGTTTTCCCAACGTCGAATGAATTGGTTCGAAATCGATTTTCGACATTAGAGATGGTCACCAAATTTTTAAAATGCGGTAAATAATTGTGGCAGCGCGTTGTTCCTAAGCTAAGTTTGAAAGCTTTAGGAAATAATTGGATTTTAGTTTGACTCGAAGGTTTTCAGCTTCGTTTTCGTTAACAGAAACGAAGATTGCCAGAAATTTCGAAGTTGAACAAATTTACCTTTCACTTGATTTAGTGTAGCGCGAATTTATAGACAACAAAATCACCAAAATCAACATTTTGATCACGACAGTCAGACGATTTATGAGTTAAAGCATTTTATTGAAAATATTTTAAAGAGCTCTTGGAAGCATGAGAGAAAAAATTATCTTCGTTTTAGTAAAACCTTGCATGAGATAAGGTTAAGAGTATTAATTAATATTGCAAATCTTATTTATAAATGCAAATTATTTATAAATTGCTGACAGATAGTATTATCTTACTAATCACGCTGTTAGGTTGCGGATCGCACAGGACCGTTGAAGCAGCCAGTTCCCGTCAGAGCATTAAACTTTTTGACCTTGGCTCATAGAAAATTTTGTTAAAGGCTCCTTGCAGCCGTGTTTACAGATTGATTTAAACAGCGTTCGTTTTCTATGCTAAAGTTGGCATCATAGGTCCTTATTTTTGAAAATGAGTCAGGAGTTACCGTTTTTATTGATGGTGAGTGGTACAAATCAATGATAACGTACTTTTTTTTGGCGTAAATTGGAAAATAATAATTTAAGAAGCTAAGTTTCATCCAGACGGCGGACAGTGGTATTTTGGCGGAAAAAAAAACAATTTTCCGTCCACTAAATTTTAAAAATATAATCATGCAGTTTTATTGAGAAATGTTTTAGTAAGTAGTATATGGAGTTATACATCTGCTGGAGTACAACTGAAGCGTTGTCGTGCGTTCACATTTGTAAGTATACACAAATGCTCTCTCGTTAGTCTCAAATGCGCTCTCGTTAGAACTTGTGCCCATCCATGATTATAACAGCGACCCGAAATAACTAAAGGGTGTTTCATAGAGCACACCAAACAGTCAGTTTTTGTGGATGTAATGACGTCTCAAGGGTCTCATGTGGATTCTCTTCACTCCAAATGCGGCAATTTTGCTTGTTGACGTAGCCATTCAACCAAAAATGAGCCTCATCACTGAACAAAATTTTGCGATGAAAATCAGCATCGAGATCAATCTCATTTTCGGCCCATACACCAAAATCACGACGCATTGCATGGTCTCGCGGCTTTAATTCTAGCACAAGCTGGATCTTGTAAGGTCGCAAGCCAAGATCTTTGCGCAAAATCTTCCATAAAGTTGATGGACAAAGCTCCAATTGCTGTGCACGGTGGCGAATCGATTCATTCGGGTCCTCTTCAACATTTTGCTCTACAGCGGCAATTGTTTCTTCGGTGCGCACTGTTCGACGTCTCTGCGGATGCGTATTATCACATAGAGTAAACGTAGTGCGAAAACGATCCATGGTTAACCGAATTAATTGCTCTGATGGACGATTATGTCGACCATAAAATGGACGGAGCTTGCGGTAAACTTCGCGAACTGAACCATTATTTTCGAAATAAATTTGCACGATTTGCAAGCGTTGTTCTTTTGTCAACCTCTTTATGATGAAATGGCAAACCAAACTGAACATAAATGACATTAGAGTTGCCAGATTTGACCATAAAATGCCAGTTTTATCTCTATTCGAAAAACAAACCTCTAAAAAAACACCCTTTATTATTTGTTTTTATCTGATTGAAAAAATTGCACAATTTGAAGAAATATTTTTAAAAACTGCTTTTTAATTATTATTAGTAAGAAATATTATATTAATTCTAGATAATTATTATTTTTCAATAAATATTTTGTACGTTGACTCATTTTTCCATTGCCAATAGCCATGGACGTATAAAGCGGGTGGGCCGTGCCCATCCCAGGATGTTGGTTTACCAACGCAAAATTTTAGGGTTACCACTAAAACATTTTGAAATAAAAAAGTGTCAACTGTAAGTAACTTCTTTAATAGTTTTGAAGCACTATATATCCATTTTTCACATCCTGGTAATTAATCATGCTCATTTCAAACAATTGCAAGATTCTTTTGATATAAAGTCTGGTCGTGAAATGGGAAGTTTAAGTACCACAATGAAACCTTTTTTTTGATTGGAAAAATATGATCACTCTAGCTGTGGTGGATTTCACTCTAATTACTGTCTTGAAATAGTTTTTCGATGCATGAGAGCTTATCACACATTGCTTAGAGTGAGAACTTATCAAACATACCTAAGTTTGCAAATTTTTTTAACTTTGACCTATAGTACGATAATCGGAACTTCTGTATTTTTAGTAAAGGTGAAGTCTATCGTGTCCCAAGAAGACCTTAAATTACTCAAAAACAAATATGCCGCGATAGGTCAAAATCGTGTAATACCATATATAGACTCAACAAACCCATGTCTGTAATGGAAACAAAGTTCGTTCTGATCAAATAAAAAAATTGTTTTGCAAAAATTTTGTAGTCAAAAAGTATTTGAAACTATCAAGTTACATTGTATTTCTTTGGTTAAGGGCAATTTATTCATAATTGCTTGTGCCTTTTTTTCAAGTTGCATAACACTTTTCTTCAAGTTTTCTAAAAATAATAATTTAAAATGTTTGCTTTTATATAAAGTGGTTGAATCTTCCTGCTTTTCATCTAAACGGTAATTTTCAATGCATCTATGTATTTCAAAGAAGGTATGAAATAGTCTCAAAATAATTCTTATTTTCCTCAAATTATTTTTTACACCCTTATTGAATTATTTTTTGGATATATTTTGGCAAAAGAATGTATTTTCAAAACTCGTAACCCAAAGGTCGAAATATCGAAATCTTTCACCATAACTAATAAAATCTCGAATGTATTGAAAAATGTAAGCCAACCTCATTTTGCTTCCTTCGAAAGATATTTTTCTTTTTCTAAACTTACATATATTGGTTTGGTTCACTCTACTCCATAACTCTTCAGTACCTACAGCTAATTATGTTGAACAGCACTTAAATTTGTTTTCAAAAGGCAAGCAGAAAATTATCTATTTCTACAACACTTAAAGCCTTCCGTAATGTCTGAGCTCTTTTTCAATTTAAGGCACTGTTATCTAAATAAATGACTTCAATCAAAAAACCACCTTAAGTTTACCACTTAGCGCAGTTTTAATGTCCAACAATTAATGCTGATTGTAAATTATCTTACAAATCTTGTAAGTTCAAAAACGTGTCATTTTATCGCTACTACAATCGTTAAGCTCTTTCATATGATCGATGATATATTTTTTGATATAAATAGTGCAACGATGCATTCGAAATTCAGTAGTTGGTTTTTTTTACAACGCCAGCATGTTGAAATCATTGATTCTGTTGTCAATCGTCGCGTGCGCTTTGGGTGCTTCCCTTCCTGAGGGTATGCTGCCCCAATTGGATGGACGTATTGTTGGCGGCTCTGCAACAAGCATCAGCTCCTTTCCATGGCAAATTTCACTTCAACGCAATGGTGGTCATTCCTGCGGTGGCTCCGTCTATACTAACAAAATCATCGTGACGGCAGCTCATTGTTTGCAATCTGTTTCTGCTAGCGCTCTACGGATTCGTGCCGGTTCCAGCTATTGGAATTCCGGTGGTGTACTCATCAATGTTGCCACGTTCAAGAACCACGAGGGTTACAACTCAAACACAATGGTAAATGATATTGCTGTGATACGTTTATCTAGCTCCCTCAGTTATGGATCTACTATTAGAAACATTGGTTTGGCTTCTTCTGCTCCTGGCAATGGTGCTGCTGCTGCTGTGTCTGGCTGGGGTACTCAACATTCTGGTTCATCTTCGCTGCCATCGCAATTGCAATATATTAACACAAAAATCGTTGGCCGCACTCAATGTGCTTCCGGTTCGTACGGTTATGGCAGCGGTGTTAAGGCAACTATGATTTGTGCTGCTTCTGCTGGTAAGGACTCTTGCCAAGGTGATTCTGGTGGTCCACTAGTGTCTGGAAATTTGCTTGTTGGTGTTGTTTCATGGGGTTATGGATGTGCCCAAGCTAACTATCCAGGTGTTTACTCTGATGTCGCCGCTTTGAGATCTTGGGTTGTCAATGCAGCAAATAGCGTTTAAACTGGAATTTCAATTTATATCTAGGATATACAATTTTCACTAGATGTTAAAAAGAATTTTTCGTTCTAATAAATAACTCTTTAGAGAACAGCATTAACAGACTTACGTAGTTTCTAACTCCTTTTTTAGCTAAGTTTGACCTTTCATTTCCCAAGCTTATCTTTCTCTTCTCTCTCTTCTTTCTTACTCTCTAATATTTTACATAGCAAGCAAGCGGTAATATAGGAATTATGTTTACTAATTGTTCACTTTGAGCTTTAACGCACTGCAAAATTCAGAGTTTGCCCTAAGTACCAGTTTTCATTTTGCAATAAAGTCAGTCTCCTGTACAATTTTTAGTAGCTTGGTAGCTTATATGAATATGTCATATGTTGTTGCCAAGGCCGATGCTAGGGCTTCGAGCGTCCAGGGCAAAGTGCGATGCGGCACCCTTTTTACGTAATGAAAAAAAAAGTTTCTTTCTACTCCTTAAACATTTTTATTCAGTTTCTTGCATTTCATTAAAAAAAAAAAAACATTCCTAAGCTTTATTTTTTAAAGATAGTTTCTTTCATATGTTGGCCGGAACTGTGGCTAACATTATCTATTTTAAAGGTATTTGGTGAATGACACGAGTACTGTTGGCTTCTAATTTCTTAATCGAAACCAGTTTATCCATATAGACTTTGCACATTAGGTAATCCCAAAAGAAAAAAACGAAATGTGTAATATCACAGATTACAGCTTTCGCTGTCATAGAAATATGGCGAAAAAAAACTTAGATTTAGGAATCAGTACTAAAATGCTAATTTAATTGAGTTTCATTAGGTAAGATCACAAAGTTACTAAAAATCCTTTCAAAACTGAGCAAAACCATTTTGCAATTTTCAATGGATTGATGGCTGAAACCTAGCTTGTACTTTAAAATTCTTTTTTCTAATTTCTTTGCTTTAACTAACCACAATGGACCGTAATTATAGTTGCAATTTTAAAAACTTGGTTATTACCTAAAATATAACATACAGAGTGACCTCATAAAAAATATTGCTTTAAGTTATGACACAAAAAATTGTAGGCACAATGAACAAAAGCAATAACAGAAAGCTTGAAAACAGCAGGCATCGTTTCATAGGTGCTAGGACTGTAAACTCATTGCTCACGGTGTGTGGGTTCGAAACTAGTCAGCCCAAACGAATGCTTTTTTTCTAGAATTTTTTTATTCTCAAAATTAAGCCATTATTGTTCATGAAGAAATTAACTTTCATTGAATTTAAACTTTTGAAATCGGTATCGATTACCTACAAATTGATCTTGGTCACAGAGGAAGCTGCAGAAGACTGGCGTACATGAGATTAAATAATGATAGAAAGCTGATATTTTTTATGTGCAACCAAATTAGCTTGAAAGGATTGGGCTATGCGGTCTTGTCCCTATGCTGTATTTTCAAGGTCAAATCTCAAAACAATTTCAAAGGAATTTGGTCTGAGAAAAATTACAGATGAGGTACCTTTCCGTAAAATGATTAAGTGCACTATGTATTTGGTTTCTGCATCGCGTCTTAATTAAAATAGCATTCAGGCTGGGGCTATGATGATTTTACTGCCTCCTTTTTATGACGCCAGCTGTTCGCACATAGCAGTAAATTTCTCTGTTTTAAATGGCAACTGCAGAGTCTTCTGTAGATTTTTTTCACTTCAAATGCAGCAATTTTATTTGTTGACATGGCTATTGAACGAAAAATTCACCTCATCGCAAAACAAAATCTTCCGATGAAAACCAGACTAACAGTCAGATCAACTGGTTTCCAATCCACTCAGCAAACTATAGCAATATGGTTTCAATTCTTGTACGAATTTGATCTTGTAAGGTTTTGGGTTAATAACTATCTGTAAAATTTCTCACATAGTGGACGCACTGCGCACGGTGCCAAAACGACTGATTTGGGTCTTCTTCAACACTACAATCAACAACGCTAATTACTTGCTTCTGTGAATAATGTTCATGGTTTGTGTTGAGTTTTAGACAATAGCTTGTATGAGCAGTGAAATCTATCCATGGTTCACTCAATAGCCTGTCAGAATATGGCACTAAGTAGACCATAAAATTCGCTAAATTCTCGAATTGAAATCTGCCGATAAGCATTGAAGTGGAGCCGCCAGTGTAGCAGAAAATACGACCCCCTTAAATCATCATAAAGAACATAAGAATAAAATGCGTGAAACAATCCAAAGATCAGGCTCAAAATCCTGAGCGTTAGAGTTACGTTTTTGAGATCTCACATAAGGAAAATTTATTTGCATTTATTAAAGGATGCGAACTAATGGCTAATGACTGATCGAGAGTTTTTCTCACGCCCCATATTTCAGTCAAATAGTACTTTAAAGAAAAAGTTAAGGCATATCAAAATTTGTTGTTACTCTTGCAAAATCTATCATTTAGACAACAAAAGTTAATTAAAACAGAAAATAAATTATTGAAAACTAGTTCCAACATTACATAGTGCTTGCTGGTTATCCACTATAATATGCATTGGAACTCGCTTTCAGGTAGACAGCATACGCTGAAACGAAAGTTAAGCATTTTTCAACTAACTTCATTTCATGGAATCTAAGATAGGTTTACGCACTTTTATCCTTATTAAGCTGTCACAATTTACCAAGCGCACTATTCATATGAACGGGTTTAGCTTGGAAAGCCCAAATTGTTACTTAAAAAATAAAAAAAAATGTGCCAAAAATTTAGGAAAAATTTTGGTTTCCGGTATACAAAGTTTTGACAACAGAAATAGCAGCTCTTCTTACAAAATATTTAATATATTTGGCACTTAAGATGAATTTTTAATTAAAAAAAGCTAAACACTTACCCTCGCGGTAGATTTTCTAACGTTATCATAAATGCACTACTGGCCTAAGCGAAAGATTTCAAGGCCACTGCGAAATTTCTACTCTTGAAGAAACAACAACAGCGGAGGTTGGAGTAACTGCAATACACTTACACTAACACTACCACAACTCTCTTCAACTTCGTGCTGACTTGTTGAATTGACATCGTATTTCACGATTTTCAATGAACTTTTTTTAATAAATAAAGCAAACTCACATAAAATTTAGGAAAAATGATATTTAAATTTTAACACTTGCTGCTTGTTTGAAAAGCATTTCATAAAATTATTATTATATTTTCCAATTATGAATAAAGCAGCAGTGCCAGCTCTGCCCACGGCACTGCTTTCGTTTCGATTTGCATTTTGATGCAATTTCAATTAAACATTTTGCTAAATTTATTGCACAAAACTATCGAAGACACTTTACTTCACTTCTTTTTTAAGATCTTAGGTATTTTAATGAGTTTAATAAAGAAAGTTTTATTATAACATAAATGTCAACGCGCGCTTTTCGCCAAATTAAAACTAACTGCTGTCAGTTGAATAGCGTTGCCACCTGTCCAATCGCAACAATGACTGAAGTGGTTCTTTTATGAAAAGAGATCCTCGGGATTTTAGGCAAAACTAGGAAGTTAATTGAAAAAGTTTTAAATCTTTTTGTAAAATTTAATACTCCTATAAGCTATTTTAAAATCGTACAAGGTTGCTATTTGAAATATTTTAACTCTGGAATAATGTATTACATATTTTAATTTGAAAAAGCATTAAAAATACATATATCTCAACGAACTATTGTACTTCCAAATTTTTCAAGCTTAAAACTTTTTAGTTTCAATATACCAGAGATCGACATCACTGATGGTTTTCAGCTACTTCCAAAAATATGAAACGTGAGTGTGCACATTGCATGCAATGATGAGCGTGAATCTGAGTTGCGCTCACTAAAAATGAATGCGAAGATAGAGCATGCTGTTCATCAATGTGAGCGTGTAAGTAGCTCGGCTTTTATGAATGTAAATGTATGTGAAGACCACACTCCCATGTATTCAGCATTCATGAAGCAGTGCATGGCTTGAGCCACTTGTGTTGAACTGTAGTAAAGAAAAACTGTTTTTTTTTGCTCCAATCGATGGGGAAAGGTCGAAAAAAGGGTGGCTCCGGATCCTGAAAAGGTTCGTTTTTGACCCATTTTCGGAATGAATTTTTTCTGTTCCAATCGAAGAGAAAAGGTCGAAAAAGAAAATTGGACATCACTTATGGTGGCTACGGAAACCTGGAGAGGTTTACACCCATTTTTGGAAAAACTTTTGTTTTTTTCAAGCGAAAGATAGCTCGAAAAATAATTTCGTACATCACTAAGGGAGGCTTGGGACCCTGGAAAGAACAGTTTTTGACCAGAAAATGTGTCTCCGGACCATGATACCCATTTTTGACCCATTTTCGGGAAAAAATATAGTTTGCTTAAACGGAAAATATCTCGAAAATAGCCTTAAACATTACAAAGGGAGGCCTGAAAAGAACCGTTTTTGACCCGAAATTTTCGAATTTCGGATGAAAAACAGTTCTTTCCCGGCATTCACTAGAAGTGACTGTGAAACACACTCACATTTACAGACATCGCCATGAGACGGAATTGTAGCTAGTTTCACAAAATAATCTGTGAGTGGTGAATCTGTGTTAATATGCTTAAAGTTTAAACAGATTCATGAATGGCAGAAATGATGAGTGGCTCACTGCTGTTCTCTGGTGCGCACAATATGAATTTTCCTATACTTCTCGAACTGTTTTTCCAATTTTATTTTTTCAAATACGCGTCATTTTTCAAAAAATCGCGTTACATCCGGCTTTGGTGAAGGGATGCATGACTAAATATGTCTATATTAATATGCCATGTGCCTTTTTCCAGGTGCATTGGAGAGGCTCTTTCATTTGCGCAGATTTTGGATATTTTTTTATGTCAACGTTTCTGGTAATTGGCGCATACGTTGGATTTTCGGTTGAGCCTCCTGTGCAAAATATCATTTGCTTTACCTATTGGCTTGCATAAAAAAATTCTTAATTCTGTGCTTCCCAAACGGCAAAGATTATTTAATTATTGGAGTGGTTTGTGTACAAACTAAAAAAATATTTCTCAGTGCCTTTAATACATCTTTCCAGTGATTCCGTTCCTTTTGGAATTTTCATTATTTAAAATTATTTTTTATATATTGTTTTAATATAATATTAATACGATCAAGTTATTTTCAATTATTTTTTTAATAGCTGTATTTTACTACCTATGTTTTTTTTTATTTTTACCAAGTTTTTCTTTGACCTGTGAGCTGCGATTATAACGTCGTTTCGGAAGAGTATCACTGACCGCTCTATTTGATGTCATTCGCTGACCTCGAAAAAAGGCACAGACTTAGATGTGAAAATTGCCATCATACAGACTCCCCAACATTTATAAGCTCGTTCGAAAATCAAGAAAAGCCATTGCGGAAATATTTAATGAGATGGAATCTATTGAGAAAAATCTTTCTAAACGTAAGAGCTTAAAAATGTTCTCATGTAACTGATAAAGGGTGTCACAAAACTCACGAAAGAGTAACTGTTACTGCCAAAACCTTCTTTATTTTTAAAATATGGCTTAACAGTGAAATCGCTTTGTATTTCGTGTAGTGCTCCATTATCAACAATCCTGAACTGCCAGATGTCATGCTACCTTTGTTTTTTTTTTTGCACCGCAAAAGTAATGCCGAGATGTTCAATTTGTAGTTTCTCGAAAAATAAAAAAGTGGCCTCTGGAGTTTAAAACGTATTTTAAGTGAAATTCTAGATTGTGAAACCTAGAATATCAAAAAAAAATCTAAAGTGTCCATTTTCAAAAATCAGTTAAAGTTATATTTTGATATTGTAAAATCAAGGTCAAATTTTCAAATTTTCGAAGAATAATTTCGACAATCCAATATGACGATAGTTGTATAAACAATAAATATTTGTTGAAGGTTGTTGGGGATTTCTAAACATCTAACGATTTTTTTTTTTGCTTAGGAGGTGTGTTTGAAAATCGTCAAAAAATATGTTACAAAAATAATGTACAGACCTTAGGCCAAACCTTGTCACAGACTTGAACACTATTGAACACACAATTTTTCTTTTGCAAATACATACTTCAATTTTATATACAACTCTGTCTTTTAGGCACATGGTTGAGGCACAGTCTTGAGCCGAAATTGTTTCAAAATTTCCGTCGTAATCAAATCAAAGCCAGTACCCACTTGAAAATTTCCTAGAAACACTCAAAGAAGAGTAACTTTGGCTCACTGTAAATTCTATAGTAAAATCACATCATGTGAAAGAATTCAAATCAGATCTAACAACGCTATATCTATGACTATAAGACTATAGTATTATTTTTTATAAAAATTCATATTCTTGAAAAATCAACCAAAATCGGCTAAGTCGTGATTCTATCACTATGTGGAGAGAAATTGACCCAATAGCGTTGTCTTTAACATTACGCTTACGCATTGTTGCAGACTTATGTGGTAAGGATTTAGGTATGTCATCATATTTAGTTTGTATTTTTGAATTAGTTTTTTTATTTTTCGCCAAATGCTTCTTGAAAAAACTCTGCCAAAATGGATTAGTATGTAATTTTTATTTTAGTTAAGTTGCAACGTCTTATCTACAAAACAATACTAAAATTATTGATTTATCAACAGCCATAATGTTACGCATTTGTTATGCCAATATCTTTACCGGAACTTGTGAAATCAATAAATAAAAGACTTAAAATCACACCTACAATATTAGCCTATCATCCTTTTTTATCAACATATCTAATACTTTTCACGCGCTACACACATAAACACCGGGGAACCCCTTAGACTGTTAAAAATAACCACAAAAAAAATAAGAACTATCACGTTTGATCACAAAGGCATGATTAAAAACATTATCATTGAAGATTACTTTGATAATGCGGACTAAAGTTAGTATAAAAACCAAAGTACTTTCCGTATTAACTTCAGTTTCACTTTCTCATTGCAATATGTTCAAATTTGTGATTCTGCTGTCAATCGCCTCCTGTGCTCTGGGTGCTGCTATACCTGATGGTATTGTACCTCAAGTCGACGGCCGCATTGTCGGTGGCTCAGCTATTGCCATCAGCAGTGCGCCATGGCAAGTTTCACTTCAACGCGATGGCGTTCATATCTGTGGTGGCTCTGTACTTTACACAAACATCTTTGTTACCGCTGCACATTGTGTAGCAGGTTCATCAATAAACTCACTCCGGGCTCGTGTTGAATCATCATACACCAATAAGGAGGGTCAATTAATCAGTATTTATAGTTTTAAATATCATGAAGGATACAATCCAATTACAATGGAGTACGATATTGCTGTTGTGCGGTTGACATACTCAGTATCGTTTAATACAAATTATAGAAGTTTGGATTTGAGCTATACCACACCTGTGAATGGGGCAATTGCCTCTGCAACTGGTTGGGGTAGTCTGACATATGGTGGTACGAGATCTGAAACTCTACAGTCAGTTACTGTTAACGTTATTACTGAATATAGTTGTGCCTCCACTACCTATGATTATGGCAATGAAATTAAGCAAACTATGTTCTGTGCAGCTGCTACCGGTAAAGATGCTTGTAAGGACGATGCTGGTGGTCCATTAGCCTCTGGCGGCTATTTGATAGGAATAGTGTCTTGGGGTTATGGATGTGCCGATGTCAATTTTCCAGGTGTTTATGCAAATGTTGCGGTCTTACGATCCTGGATACTTGCAGCTGCAGCGTCTGTTTAACTAATTATTTCTTGTATCTCAGTTAATAAAATAAATTTATTTAAAAGATATTTGTTGTTTGTTTCTATTGATTTTCCATACTCTGTATCAAAAATTCATACCAAATTTGAATTAAATATTTTTATTTAAATTCACGTCAAAGCGGAACATTTTCTCAACACTCAACCAAGTAAGGCTTACTAAAACGAAGTATAGTATCCATTATATAAATTCCGATAACTTATGTTGAAATTTCAGGAACCCAGATCGGAGGAGGAATTTTTGCAATTTTATGTTTAATTTTTGTATTCTCCAGTAAAAAATTGGAGACGTACCGTTTGAAGCTCTTTATAGTAATCGTAAGTTTTATATATAAAAATGTGTGACAATTCGTATTCCTTCTTTTCTCATCAGCAAATACAAATAGCAATTTTTCTTATAATTTTTCTTTTGCCGCTGAGTTCCATAGTCGATTCTTTGTTTTGACATTCATTTTGTCCTGTTTTGATATGGGCCTTAAGTGAGCAGCATCAACAATATCCCTATAATTCAAGTACACATCAATTAGCTGTCAATCTTTCAACGGAAAATATATTTCCAGTTATTTACTTGAATTCATCATAACTTTTTGTAACATTAACAGCCCTCAGTTTGGCGTCATTCCGTAAATTATAAAGATCTCCTTCACGTATTCTTTCCAAGCATTCTTCGCGTAGTCTAAGCAAATCTTCTGCTGTGATCTCCATTTGTAAAATTTGATCTGACATCCTTCAGTTTATATCTAATTAATTGTTGTGTTTTTTTATTTATCATTGCTTTCTTATAGTAGAGTATTTGTTTAATCAATACCTGATGTGATTGCTTACTGGCTTCCATGGTGATGTTTTTCTCAAAAAGTTGCTGACTTCATGGTGGAATAACTAAAGGTGAAGTAATTAAACAACAGACTATCTTCATCATTCGTCAGATTCCAATTACAGCAGGTAAGCCGTGAAGCCAATTTTGTTTTAAGTACTTCGTTTTTGTTGTTGTTGGAGGATATTGAATTTTATTAATCTCCCAATTAAAACTGATTCCATCCCTAACTTCAATTTCAGTATTTTCCATGGTTGGCTTTATTAGAGGTGAAATTATTTCCATAATTTTCATATCCCTTTAATGGAAACCAACTACAAAAACGAAGTGAAACAAAAGAGAATAGTGAATCAAGGCTTGTCAGCCTTGTGACCAATGTCGAAAGTGTGTGACCAATGTCGAAAAGAAAGAGTTTTCTAATGACATTGCCTTTTGTATCCACTTCAGGAGCTGTTCATATATTACGTAACAATCTTGGGGAGTAGGTTCGGAAAATGTGACAAATTGTGACATGGAGGGTCTTCGAAAGCGTAACGTAACGGTGTTCTTCTTGCATAGGTGCTTCACACCAATCGAAGCGCATTGCCATCTATGTTTTCCATGGCTGAACTCGAACTCTGTGTAGATACTACTTTTCCCAAACAGCTGTCATTAAACTTTCTTAAATAATAGACCTCCAATCCACCAATTAACAAGAATATACCACCGCATATAATCAATAATAGAAGAAGGAAAATTTCATGAAATTAATATTTAACATCCAATAAAAATTGAAGGATACGAGTATTATAGATGCATTAACTCTTGACTTCGAATTCAAATTCGAAATTGACCGATATCTCAATGAATTTCATAGCCATTTATTTTAACCAAACTTAACGTGTCATGTATTTAAACTGGGTTAAAATTGCAACAAGCTTTTGTTCATAGAATTACCAAAAGTTTAATTTAGCAATAACTTTGTTAAGAAAATTACGTCGAAGATTCGACAGAAATCAGTATATTTTTCTAAATAACATGTATCCTGACCCTTTTGCAACTTACAAAAAATTGGCGGTTAGGACTTTAGCTTTAAATTACAAACTGCTCCAACATGCATGCAATAGATATAAAAAAAACTTAATCAATTGTTATCTATTCTTCCAAATTTTAATAATTAATCTCAGACAAAATAAATTTATTTTTCCTTATGTTCACTAAAATTAATTGCATGGGTTTGTCAGAACATCGATAAAGAATTTGATTAACTCTTAAATGACCAAATGATATTTCTTTTGCAATATTACTGATACTACAATAATTTCTGTTAAAATTATTTGCTTTAAACATAATATAAATAAATTGATCTAATGTTGATAAATGGTATATTTAATGTTGGAAATAATGTATGGAATATAATATCAGATAAGTGTTCGGGCTTTTTTGAGCCATTTTGACACATTTCATCATTCCATCACGAATATTTTGTTTTAGTTGCTCAAAGATTTCTGATTTGTTTGCGTAAACCCTGTTCTTTAGATATCCCACAAAAAACAGTCCGGGGCAGTCAAATCTAGTGACCGTGGAATTTGATATGTTTTTCCCCCCTAACACAGTAACAGATGATTGATTTGCATAAAAGCTTTTAACAATTAAAACACGTTGGCTTATTGAATATTTTTTTCATAACAAATTCGCCACGTCTTTACTCTACAACTGCCAAATATAAACGGTCAAAAACCAATATTTACCAATATTAAGCTTTAAAACAATATTTTCCAATGGCTGAAGATAAGGCTCACTTGGGCTCACTGAAAATTTCAAATTTATAAGCGCTTGTGGCTATATCGCTTAGCACGAATAGTTTTCATTACGGTTTCTTTGGCTGTTTTGGCGAATGTTATTTCATAAAATGTCAATTTTTGAGGAACACAGTTGGTAATTCGGCATAGCTTTTCACTGTGAAGAACCTATTCTTGGTTTGTTTCGTTAACCGGGCAGTAACAGTGTTTTTAATCTGAAAAGTAAATCGAACTTATAAATAAGAATACGAAAATGCCACGAAAAGGTGCAAAATCTAAAATTATTCAACAGTTGACTGAAAACGCTGTATGTATGATTTTATATTCTGATGGAATATCACCAACTAACAGAAATCTATCAGGAGAACAAACTTGATGTTACTTTATTCCGATGTTCATAAAAAAAGTAAGAATTAAATTGCATACCACTGCAATTCTTCCAATATCGATTGGATTCCATTATTTCATATCGTGATTTATTAATGATTGACCTAAGAGCACGTTTCAAAAATAATTTCTGTAAAAATAAATCTTTATTTCATTATGTGCATATTAATTATAAAAAAATATTCCATTAACTAACGCCCCGCCCCCCAGGTGGAATCGAACCACTTCGATGTTAATCGACTACAGGTTTGAAGCCTGCACTCCGGACCACCGAAGATCAGCGAGGCGAGTATTATTTAACGCTGTATGATTTTGCATTTACCAGCAGACAAAAAAGTTATAAAGAATTATAAGTTACACTTGCATTAACGAAAGAAAATGTAGCGATAAAAATCATAGGCAGGGACCACATCATCAATGTTATGCGCGCTTGCAAAATGTGTAGTGATAGAACCGTTAAGGCGATTGTTGAACTGGCTACCTAAAATTAATTTTTTTTTATATTGATCCAGGAAATTAAATTTATTTTCATTACAATTCATTTCAAACATAGACTTGTTTTAAACTTTTGCACTATAGTTTAACTACCTACTAGAATTAATTGTTAAATCACATTTAGCATTTCAAGTATGAGCAAACCTCTCGCTATAACGTTTGAGTGATTTTAGCATGAGAATTATCTACTCCAAAACTACATCATAAAATCTGATTTTTTATTTGAGTCACATATTAAATTTTGATTTTAGACTCTTTCCCATTAGTTTTTGTTCTTAATGTGAATTGTTCTCTTATAAATTATAAAATAACTTACAAAACACTTTAGCATTGAAAAATAATTACCTACATTCAAGTCCATTCGCTTGTCTTTTAAAGTAATCGCCGTTTAACATTGTCAATTCAATTATCTTTAACACATGCATATATTATATTTCTTTTTATTTATTTTGTTGCAATATTTAAAAAAAAATAAATGAATATAAAGAAAATGCTTTTGGAATGCAAGAATTCCTGTCCGCGTTCATAAATTAAAATTAAAATACATAAAAAATTAGATATGAATAACAATAATTAAAACAGTATCATGTGGTAGAAAAAAAAACTTTAAACTCATTTAGATTTAGACAAATAATTATTTTGTTTGTTGTAATTTAAAAGCAAGTTACTGAAATATATATTTTTTTTGTTGATATAATTCCAATTCATTTTCAAAACAGTGACCAATTCTAGGTGTATTTAGGGAACGTTTCATTAAACAGAACATATCTTATTTTATTTTTGTTTATGAGGAATGAATATTTAAGCGATTTCTTAAAACTCATTTACGTGGTTGCTGAATATTGACGAGTGGCTTATTTGACACATGCGCTGGCGGTGGTAGTGCATGAGCGACCTGCGCTGCTTGTGGTGTAAATTCAACGTTGCCTTTAACTGGAGCACCACTAACGAGAGCTGTATTCACGCTGACGGGTTGCTATAATATTAAAGTTTTTCATTAATACAAAATGTTTATATTTCAATTCTTGAATATACCGTCAATCCAGTACAGTCTTCAGCATCTTTTGCAGGTCTCTCAGAATTGGGAACTTTATGTTGCACAATACGCATACCTCCGGCTTTAACTAAAATAATATTTTAAAAGATCTTCATTACGATACGTATTAATAAGTTTTTTTCAAAATATCGATCTGCGAGAAGTTAACTATCAAATCCGGATCTATCCACAAAAATTCGGAAACTAATTTCGAAATAACGGAGTTAGTTTATTGAAATGCAGTAAGTTAAAGTACACACATTTAAATAGATTGCATAATATTTATAGAAGCATTACTGCAGTTACTTTTAATTATTTTTTAATATATAGTCAATCACCTTTTCAGTCGAGTTAATATTTTTTACTTCTGATCACCCAAACCTAATCCGTTGTTATAATAAATTACTCAACATTAGAAAAAATTTCAGCTTTGAGCTCAAGTAAGTAAACGAAAGGATCTATACCTTGATAACATTGACATATAAAACCTTAGTCAGTCCCATAATTTTTGAGGTATCATTATTCCTATAATTTTGACCAATCTTTTCTTTTTCGGTAAAGGTTAATGAGGAACAATATTCGTACGTGCCGCCAGCATTGTTTTCATAATAAAATTCTAAATCGCGAGATTTTTTTCAAAATTTTTTACTTGCGGCGTTGCTGTTTTTGTAACTCAATTAAAAACTTTAATAAAAAATCATAAAGCAGAATTGTACAACCCAGTTTTCAATAGAAGTTAATCTACCGATTCAACTAAAGAATATTTGAATGGTGACATAATTTGAAATCGAGAAATGATTAAAAACAAAATTATTTTTAGAAAAATAAATTTGTAGGACAAATGATAATATCAACTGAAAGTATAAAAATTGAACTATCTTAATATGTTAACCTTATATGCTACTAACATGTACATTTTTTTTAGCCCAAGAGCCAGCTGTAGAAAATTCGAGTGCTAAGATTATAAAATGAGATATACAGGAAAGATAGTGATGTATTTCGGTAAAACTAACCAAACAGGGCTGCCTTGCGAAAGCCCGTTCTGATGCCCGAAAATGAATTTCGCCCAATTTTGTTAACCAAACAATTAAACTTTTGCATTAATAATATATGCTAGATAATATTAGTTATATTGCAATAAAAATAAGTTAATTTTGTTCAACATATACTGATTTTTCCTGTTTTTATTTGTTTTGATTTTTGTTCCATTTCTCCTAAAAAAATATTTATTTGATTCTAAGGAAAAGTCATAATGGGTCAATAGCTACACAATTTTTAAAACAAATTAGGGTGTCAAAATTCTACTCACAACCATTCTCCATTGGTGACTAAATCTAAACATCATATTTGTTTTTGAAGAATAAAAATGCATTTTCAACTAAAAATTTGGTTATATTCTAAAAAATTGGAGCGGATGCTATAGAATTTGTATAGGCTTGTACCGAAATTATAGATTCAGTATACGGCACTTTGCTCGTTATAATGCCAACTTCTCAGGAACGTATCTAGGCTGTATAGTGAGTTATGAGTGTACAAATGTTTTGGAACTATTCTAAAGTGTTCCTCGGAAATTTCGTGAATGCAGCAGTATATTTGCACAAATTAAGAAAGAATTTAACAATAAAAGTACGAATTTTTTACCAATTGCTTAGTGAATTTTATCAAATTTCAGTACATTGGTGGGTTCAGATTTCAGAAAGTTTTCAATACAACGTATTTATTTAACATATTTGCAGTGCAATTAATTAATCGGTTCCGATTGTAGAACACAGTTATCACTCCGTAATGTTAGACGCTTTAAAAATCTACTGATGTCATTTCCAGGTATCTGACCACTCAAATGTGTTACTAAGGAAATTATAGCCATGATTTAACTATTAAATCATGATTATAGCTAAATATCCTTGAGAGCAGTAGATTTTCACACAAAACAGATTAAGATCTGAACAAAACATCCTGAAGGAGTGATTTTTCGTTGGTGGATTTCATCCATGCAAAGAACACGTTTCATATTATAAAATCACCCAGCAGGCAATTGAGCAAGGCCTTCCCCAGAGAAGGCCTGCTAGCACTGCTCCGATTGTAAGAGGCCTTCTCAAAACTAAATTTTCATGTAAATAACAAAAAAATATATTTTTTTTTTAATATGATTTTTGTTTTTATTTACAATCTGTCAATATTTACAATAAGTAAATTTTATAAGTAGTGAATTTTTAATTAGCAGAATAGTTACACTCCATTGAGTGTATACTCCTTAAATCCTATTATGTACTGCTATAAGGCCTTCCCACAGCAGCAGTGCTATAAGGCCTCATAATAGAAGGCAAAAAAGAAGGACTTCATGTATTTTTTTATTTCATGTATTGCAATGTTTTATGATTCGACATTACTTTTTTGTCATTGCATTGTACTTATACGACATCAAAAGTAGATAAATGGTTAGAAGTAAGGAACGGTGTGCATGTTGCAAGGCTGGTCTTCTGTTTCATATTATATTAAAGTGGTACAGTGTTGTGTATTCAATGTCAAATTATAAATTAAGAAAACGTCACAAAAAATAAACATTAAAAATATCAACGCAAGGGAGGTTGACGCAGATAAAAAAAAACATTTAACTAAGGGTATCACGACGTATTAAGATTTAATTTTATCAAAGTACTTCTATGACCCCTTCTACGGTAAGCGCTCTTAGAAGGGCTCTTGACGCAAGCGATGTAGGAAGACCTGCTCGAAGAGTACTTCTATCAGGCCTGCTAAATGAGGCCTTACTCATCGGGACGTTTCATATAAAAAAGAAAGTAAGTTTGAAAGGAGGTGGTAAGGCCTTAATCTTACCAGGTAAGGCCTACAAGCTCCTGCCCTTGCCTACTGGGCACGTTCCATCAATAATTTAAGTATTTGCAAATTCATTTGTCTATGTCTAAGTTGAAGCAGAAGAGTTGTGTGCAAACACATACTAATCAAGTTTAGCTTTTTTTAGATTAACACGCCAAATTATGAAGCGCTCTCTTAAATATTTCATTTTTTGAGGTTATGGTGATGTGATAAGACATTTTGGATTGAACAAATTTAAAGCTTCAGACGGAAACACGTATACAAAAATGTGCTTTTCTATTCTGACCAGTTTTTTTCTTTTTTTTTTCAACAGCCTGAATTTACAAGACAAAAAATTAAGAGGCAGCAGCAATATGAGTCTACCAACAAAACTAAACATTCCTCTATTTTAAATATATTTTCCTTGAAATTATTATTACACGGCAAGTTTTATTTTGTGTACTGCGCAATTATTTTTTCAACTTACCGGCTGGTGGATGTCCAGCAAGTAGATTTGGTAATTCATCAGCCATTTTCCTTTTTTTGCTTTATACTTGTAGAATATAAAATTCAATTATTAAAAGAACAATTATTTTGTAGTTGGAATTTAGTTTGATTTACCAGTTTTTAAAAATAAATTTGTAGAGATGAATTTGCTTGTTGATTGAAAACTTTCGTGACACGACTGCGGTAGTGGTATCAGTGGATCAGTGTTGCCAGTTTCTGAAAAATTCTCGAATTTGGAGGGTTTTTGGATGCCCCTGAGGAAATTTGGAGTAATGTATACATGAGGAATTTTATTGTCCGAGGGAAAATAAAAAGGTAATTGTTAGCTAACGCGCGTTGAAAAAACACACCGAAGACAAAATATCATGTGTGGCTCATTGTATATAGTCTTGTGTTATACTGCGTTGAAAATACGCTCGTGAGAACCGAGCCTAAATAGGAAGTAAAATTATGTAACGAAATTTTTTGTTATTGATATTTTCTGTTTCATCTTTATGAATTCATAATTGAGTACCATTTTTCAAATATATTTATGATTTTGTTCGAAATTGTTGCTCTCTGAGAAACGTGTATTATTTTGTAAAAACATAAAATATACAACAAAAAATTTAATTTTTGCTTAAAAGTGCTCCTTTCAAGGAAAGGTGCATTGATCTATTGAATTTCATTAAATTAAATTAATTGATTCATTTAAAATTTCTATGAAACTGTCGCAGATAAAATGTCAAAAAATACAAATTTAACATACAGTGGCTGGAAAGCCTAAAATTCAAGAGCTGGTTAACCGATGTTACTAAAAAACTATTTTATTGCTATTTGCACTGTCATACCTCCTTGTGTTTGATGAGCTTCTTTTTTAAAATCAGAGATGGCTGGCAACCACGGTAAAGTGCTTAGCGCGGCAGGGGCTCACGCGTCTGTACATAATTTTTTTTACCGTGATAAATTGCTATCAAACGTATTTGAACTGTTTTTCGTAGACGCTAAGTCCGAAGTATTTTCTTTCGTTTTCTGAGCATTAAAAAATATCAACGATAGTTATATATTACTTAAGGTTTGTGTCTACATCTAATTGCAATAAGCAACATCTGTTCTTCAATAGCGTATAAGTCTAACGAGGATAAAAAATCGCATGAACGAGCGTTTTTTCAACGCTTGTTAGCTTTTCGCGTTTCAATATACACAAGACTATATTCAATGAGGACACAGGATGGTGTGTCTGGTTAAATTATTAGTGAAATCATGCGTATAGCTCTATTTCTCATTTTATTAGTATAATTCACAATATCGCACAAACATTACATGGAATGGCAACATCAATGTTTGTTCATGTGAATTATAAAAACAACCATTCTAACGTCAAAAAATTGTCACCAGTTATTGCTTTGACAGCGTTTACACGAGGAAACTCTTCAAAAAAAGTTTCCCTGTCTCTAGGCAAGAAGGGAAAAACGAAAGGGTGGTGTACGGAATTTGTCGTACACGCGAAATCCCTTTCGTTCTATTCCTTAGCTTCTTGCACAAACAAATTCTAGTTTCTGTGTGTAAACGCAAAAGAAATTCACAAAAGAGAATAGACAAGAATTTCTCAGACTGAATTTGCTCGTGTAAACGTTGACTTATTGCTTTGTTGCAAAAAGAACAACAAATAAATATATAGCAACAGAACAACAGAACTGCCAAAACCTTTTTAGTTTATGTCAAATTTGCTTAACTTAATTATTGCATTTGTTCCACATAAGTACGTTCAATTTAAGTAATTAAAGTTTCTAGTTGAAGTATTAATAATACGATGAAAGACACGAAGGTAAGTGAGACAACCAAATAAAGAATATTGGTGAAAAATCTTACATCACAATATTTGGTATTGGCAATCGGATCGAAAACGACAAAATGCAGTACAATTGTTTTAAAATGCTAATTATGATTTCACTTTCAATGTCGGCTACAGCACTTAGTGCTGCTAACACCAATGAAAAGAAATCCCATAGCAACAATGTCATTGAAACGAAACTCAGTGTGAGTCAGCAAAAAATTACTTTCAACTATTTAAGGTTGCACTAACATTTTTGGTTTTTTGAATATATAAAACGAACATTGGGATAGGTTTCATGTAATATTTGTCGGCACTAAATGTGAGGTTAAGTCAAGCAAAAAACGATACGCAACTACACTTTGTTAGAAATGCCATGAAGCGGGATATCTTTGGACTTACCAACGATAGTTCCATAACTTTTTTCAGTTTTCCAACTATTAAACTTCTGGTGTCCCATGCAATTATCCCGATAGTCATAATTCAGGCTAACCCTGTCCAAAATTAAAAATCCGCTTTTCTTTAATTCTAGAATTTTCCACCACTTAAAAATGATAATTTACTACGTGCTGCGCGAGGTGAACCAGTCGATCGTGTGCCAGTGTGGGTAATGCGTCAAGCTGGTCGCTATTTACCAGAATTTCAGGAAGTGCGTAAGGAACACGATTTCTTTACCGTGTGCCGAACACCGGAATTGGCATGTGAGGTTACAATGCAACCATTGAGGCGCTTTGATCTTGATGCTTCAATAATATTTTCGGATATATTGGTAATACCACAGGCGCTTGGAATGATCGTTGAAATGCATCCTGGAGTGGTGAGTCCTAAAGAAGAAGTTAATTTTTTTCTAGCAAATCGTAATATTTTATTTTTTGCTTAAGGGTCCCGTATTTCCAGAACCATTGCAAACACCTACGGACTTAGCTAAATTAACGCCAGAAGGCGCTGTTGATCGTTTATTATATGTGGGTGATGCCATCACAATGATGCGCCATATGTTGGATGGACGCGTACCGTTAATTGGCTTTACGGGGGCACCTGTAAGTTTTCCTTTTTTTTTTTAAAAACAATATCTTTTCAATAATATAATATGATTTTAGTGGACTCTAATGGGATACATGATTGAGGGTGGTGGCAGCAAAACAATGTCAAAAGCAAAAGCATGGCTAAAAGATTATCCTGATGATTCTAAAAAATTGCTCAGTATGCTGACTCTTGCAGTTATTGATTATTTAGAAATGCAAGTAAAGGCGGGCGCTCAATTGCTTCAGGTGTTTGAATCTTCCGCAGAGCATTTATCAAAGGAAGATTTTCTTAATATTGCAATGCCTTATCTTAAAGAAGTAAATGATAAGCTAAATCAACGTTTGAACAGTCAATCGATTCCAGCAGTGCCTATGGTAAGAAAATTTAATTAGAATTAACTTGTGTCCGAAATCATTAACCCTTATGTCTAAACTGATGAAGTGCTGGACACTTCATTTAACTACATTGCTATACTGTGCTTAAGTTTTATTTCTTAAAAAAAAAAAATAATTATGACTTTAAAACCAAAAAATTATGGCCTTATCATGGCTGGCTACAATGCCACCGATTTTCTTTGCAAACAAATTTTATTCATACTATCAATACGATCCTTATATTGTGACCCTATCTCCAAGCTTATGAGATTGTTTTGGTCATATATCTGTTTAAAAAGTATCCGGAACTGTTAACTTAAACAAAAGAATGTTATAATTATTCATCAAAATTTAATTTGTCGGCTTAAGGCAGGCTCCATCGCTAGTAAATCGAATCTTCTATGCATTTTTCGTTTTATGGCCTTAACATACTGAAATCGCCTTCCTCTAAGTGGTAACTCTTGCAAATGATAGTGGCGTTGATATACTCATGGAGCCAGAACTTGTTTACGATAGTAAAATCAAACACAATTTTTTGTATTCAGACGTAAAATCTCCTTAGTTATTCGTAAATAAAAAAATATATAATAATACCAATCTTTTAATCTTAGGTGCTTTTTGCTAAGGGTGCTGGTCACTCACTAAAGGAACAGGCGGAGCTTGGTTACGATATTATCGGATTGGATTGGACAGTTGATCCCATTGAAGCACGAAAACAAGTTGGTCCCAATATAAGTCTTCAGGGTAATCTTGACCCACAAGATTTATACAAAACTCCAGAAGAAGTTCGCAACCTAACCACTGAAATGGTACGCAAGTTTGGTAAGACACGTTACATCGCAAATCTGGGTCACGGTATTACGCCGCAGACGCCAATTGTTAGCATGGAAGTGCTAGTTGATGCTGTACATAAGGCGCTTTAGTATATATTTTCATTTATTTATTGTACAAATAAAGTGGAAAATAACTGAAAACATTTTTTTTTTTATTCTATCATCAACTCTCCGAAAATTCCATATCCAAAGGTTGTTCCTGTTGTAGCATTTTATCATAAATCATCAACGAACTTCCTAAGCAAACCAATGCGGTCCCAATAATTACTTCTGCAAACATACATTTTTGAAATTTAAGTTAGTACCACAAAAAAGTATTTACGTTTTCCTGGTATCTTCTCCCCCAAAATATATCCGGTAATTGCAGTAAAAACAAAACTGAGTGAATTT